>BNST01000375.1:0-210411 GCA_019650275.1 Xylocarpus granatum | reverse complement strand
GAACTTCACTGCTGCTGGTTGCACTCGACTTGGTATTTTTCACAATGGATGTTGTTTTGTGAGCGCAGTCTTCACTAAAATTCCGCAGGGCTGATGGTTTCCTTTTGCCATATCTTTTTTTCCATGCGTTCATTATTATGTTTGCTGATTCCATGGAAAGCAAAAGGAAGATAGAATATGAATTGACTCACATGATGATTCACTTGGGAATCTTAAGAGCTGCTATCTGATCCAGTTGTTCAAAGAGTTCCTGGATTGGTTGTGCTGCTTTTACACCAATGTCCAAGATGGGCTCACTTCTATACGGGGACATTATGTTAAAATTACTCGAATTCTTCGTAATGTTGCCATTGTTACTACTCTCCAATTCCTAAGGTTTCTCCATAACTGATGATTGTTGTCAAAAAACTGGGGCTGAAAGGAGTTCAGAGCTGTGTTATTCAGTGTGCCTATGCTGATTCCCGGAATCTTGAAGGCAAATGACTTTGTTTATTAAGTTACTGGTTGCGTGCGGGAGCATATAGAGTACCACTTGCAGTGTTTACCATCTAATCTTTATTGAAATCTGGAAAGAGATTTCTGATCTAGAGCGGGCAAAGCTGTCTGTTGTAGTTCACAATAGAGGGAAGACGACGTTTCACACGGGTAAAAACTCGTGGCGGTTTGTTAGAATCATGCTTGACCTTTGTAAAGTTGTGCACCGTAGTGCTCTTGGGGTGCCACTGCATGGCTTACTGAGGTCGGAATGCTACACGAGGGTTCAGAGGATACCTTAATGTGAGCTCTATATTCTAGCACTATCTGCTTGTTATAAGTTACAATAGCCGAACAAATATTGAATAGAGAAAATTAGTAAAAGTGAAACATATAGAATCGTAGTCCAGAAGATCACAGTAACGTTTTGGGAACCGGTCTTTTCTCACTGAAATCTTGCTACCATGTTCTTGTTAACATCACGAATTTTACCTGAAAATCAGGAAAATCAAACTCCCAGAGAAGATATTTCCAACAATTATCACCATCACCAATCATCATCATCTTGCTCCATAAATCAATCAGGAAACTGGTCTAATACTAATAATACTAATCATCATCTTGCTCCATAAATCAACCAGGTACAGGTCTAGCCCTCATTTCAGCATCACTTAAAAATTATACATGGTCGTGGACACGTACAGCTCAATTGAAACATTAATTTTTGACAGCAAATAAGCTATTTTCATTAAATTGGAAACAAATATTTTATGCTATTTGTTCATTATTCCTCTTTGTATGAAGGAATTTTCACATACAGATACAACAGTTACAAAAATACAAAGATACGCAACTGTCTTCACTCACAATACAACCAAACCTTTGACTTTAAGAGGCATGTTGGAAAGACAGCAGGCTCGGTGAATCAATTCTTACGATCAGTTCATCTTCAACAGCAGAATTATCACTATCATAATCTACTATATGACTCTCATTTGTGTCTGTATTTTGCGGCGGGTCTGCTGGAATTTGGCCCATGGATTTTGCTGCTTCGAGTTTCTTCCCCTCATTAGCTCCTTCTGATCTGACAGAAACTAGCTGACTGCCAAGATGTGATGGAACTCTTGGATAAGACAGGCTATGTGATGGTCTGGCTTGAATTGCGCTTGAGAAACTTTGAGAACACCTTGGGATGTCAACCTTAGAATTGTAACAATGGAAGTAATTAGTCCAAGAAAACAATAAAGACCAATAAAATTAAGACTTTGCTTCTGAGGAACTTGAGATTTAATATTTCTGATAGCTAACCTTCCATACACATTTCTAACAAGGAGAAACTAACTAAATATTAAGAAAAAAAAATTCCAAAACTAAGTGAACTGAAAGCAAATAAATCCAAACACAGCAAATAAGAAGATACATCAATGCCCTTGCACACTTCATCCCATAAAACAAACTGCTTTTAAGTAATTGAAAGTAAATAAAAAGAAGCATAAGAAGATTTATGTACTGTCCCTTTGGATTCATTTTGTGATTAAATAAATTTCAATAAAATGAAGTGTATGCAAGTCTTAGAGCATTCATTATAATAAACCTGCATAGTTCATTTTGTGACCCAATAAATTTCATTAGAAGTACTAGAACATACTGTGCTTCCGAAGATGCTCAGCTGCATTGCTATGGCAGACAAGCTGTTGGATTTATAATCCATTCCTTCAGGATTTGGCTTATGTTGCCTTCTACTGAAGAAATTTTCAGGCCAACTCATGAGATTTCCATGTTCTCTAGTTAGAGATTTATGGGGTTGATCAGCTGAATATGATGACAATGAGCATGTCCTTCTAGGGAGAGCACTATCAGCTTCAAATGCTGCAATGTCGAAAATAATAACTCTTGCCCTTGTCTCAACTTGATAGCAAGATACTTGCTGGGAAAAGCTAGTTCTCCTGATACCTATCAGTAATCAGAAACAATAATATAACTCCTTTACTTTTCTTAGTCACCATCAACAACCACATAAAAGAGTAACTCATGTTTCCAGTGACCATTAATTTTTGCCAAATCCTCCCATGAGCAGCTATTTTACTAAAATCACATCCCATGTAGGTCCTACTCAACACATTAATAAAATCATATTCTAAAAGTTATGTGATTGTGCAAGGAAATGGGATGTCAAATTCAAAAGTAAAGGAAACGCAATGACTAAAATAGATGACGAAACTTTTGTGATGGTAAAAGTCTCGAGTTGAAGAACACAAAAGCATCCCTAAAGACAACTAGTTTGTGCACAAATTTAGATTCTTAGAATCATACTGATGGAAACCATAAGAGAAAACAAAATGGGAGGGACATTCACATTGAAATGGAAGAAAAAGAAGGACATACAGAGAAAACAATTTTATTTATGCAATGTCAGGAAAAAAAAACCAATGAACCATAAGGCTCTTGTTTGTACCAATCACAATCCAAAACAAAATAGGAACACTAATCTATCTAGAACAAGTAATATAAATCTTCCTCACTACTGTAAAAAACAGTTTACAATAACTAAAACAAATTCCAAAGTTTTTATGACTTGTCCCTACATCATGTAGCCAAATCACCCCTCATAGGCTCCAGTTTGGAGAGCCCAACTAAAATAATGAGCTTCTTTTGTAGAAAAGCAAATTTTGGAAACAACTCTAACGAAAAGAATACCTTTGGCATGAACAAGATAATTTATGGAATTTTGATATATTCTGCAATTTAACAGGATTATTGAAAAAGATCATTTTGATAAACTACCTATGAATTTTGGCTCAAGTTGTCTAGGCATTGGTATTAAATTACGCAAAGGAGAAACAAGCTAGAGGTCTTCCAATTAATATAAGTAGAGTATAAAATACTTTAACTAGAACTTCAATTCCCTCCATTATTTATTGATTTATTTATTTGTTTGTAAGCCAATTAAAGTTTTTGCAATTCTCAACTCATCAGGCAATACTGTTCTCCCATTGTCTTCTTCCAGTCTCTTTCCTTTGTTTCTCCAACTAGCACAGAATATATTAGAAACTTTTAAGCTACAAATTCCATAAGACCATCAATCTGGAAGTCTAAAAAATGGAAAAGCCCTTGCAGTATTAGCAAAATGAAAAGCTCAAATAAATCTGCTTAGACATAACATCCATTGATGTAATATTGCATATATATATTGGAGAACATTTAATCAAGCATGTATATACACATACCTGCATACCAAAGTGAGCTCTTGTATGTGTTTGTGTAGCTATGATAAATGATTTTATGGACATATCATTCAACAAGAGTTTAGCTTAAATTACCTGATGTTTCAACACTTTGGAAGCTTAGATTCCCCTGTGAATGAAACATAGCTGCAGGTGATGTGATAAGTCCCTCTTGGAGACCATGTATTTTTACGAATCCTTCCAGCAGAAACCCAATGGAGTGAAAAGGAATTTCTACAGTTTCTCCTCTAAGGTACGTAGTCATTGTTGACCTCTCAGCAATAAGAGCTCTCAAGTCTTGCATCGTCAGTTTTTCAAATATTTGAGGAAGCAAGAGCCTGGCAAGAACTATAGCACTTTCCTGCAAAAACAAGATAATTAAACAAGAGACCAAATAATCATAATTTAATATATCCAGTATATATTCCTGTCATTTTTCTTCTTCATGGAGGTTAGACAATGTTGAACTATCAAACAAGGTAGCATCAAATGTTTGACAAAGGGCATGTCTTATAGTAAGCAAACCATGGATCCTAAGAGATACAAATGTCCCTAATGTAACCAACAGAGACCTGCAATGTAACCTGAAAAGTTCATTTCCTGAGAATAATGCAATAAAATTACTTGTAAAATCATACCTGCCACAGGAAATCTTCTACTGCAGGATTTGACCTAAGCACTGAAAGTATTTTGTCACCCTCTATAAAGAAAGAGAGTACAGCAGAATCTGTGACCATATCACAGATGTAAGGCTTTCCAATGAGCACTTCATAGAGGCCCAAAGTACTCCCCTGAGTAAAAACTGGATGCAATGAGTGCTTATTTGCAATACTCTTGCTTGTCCACTGTCAAAAAAAAATATTAATCTATATATGCATTCAACAAATCCAATCATGGATTGTAAAGCACTAGAAGGATCAACTTGCAAGTGTAAATATATTATTTACCTTAACTACACCATTAGATACAAGCCAGATACCATTTGGCCTGGAACCTTCTCTATAAAGTGTCGCACCACGAAGTTTCATGATTTCTTTGTGGGAAAGTTCAAGTGGTTCACGAACAGAAGTAGGAAGCGCCCCCAGTAAAGGATGGACACTAATCAAATCATTTATTTTCGGAAACTTCACCAAAGGAGGATTCCTCAGAAGCCTTTTCAAGTCAGTCTGCACAAATAACAACACCACATTATACAAAGAACTAAAAAAATTGTGTGTTTCACAGAATGCAGACTTAGGATGTGTTAATGCAAAAACATTATACCTGCACAGCATCATGAAGATGAAGCATCTCCTTTTCTTCTAATAAGCCAAGTTTCTCAAGATTTTGGACGTAATCAATTAAATGGCTCAGCACTGAATATGTCACTTGTCTGGTTTTGACAACACGTAAAACCTGAAAATGTTTACAATAATATAAACTCATTGCATAGGATCCTCCAAACTAGGGATTACATACTGACATTCATCCTAGCATGCTCTAATCAGAAACAAGTATACAAAATCAACATTACACATATAACAAAAACAAAAACTGAATTCAATGAGAAAATAATTACAAAAAGTTGACAGGAAGCCCAGGGCCCATCAGAAAACAGTTACTAATCACAAACCTGAGGAAAGGTTACACGAACATCTTCCAAGAAATTTCTTGCTTCTTCCCCCTCCACCTTGCTTTCTTCGATGACAACAGAAGCAATGCCACTATCACCTGCATCATTGAATTGGATTTATAAAAAATTAGGACATTGTTTCTAGAAAGTGGGATTCCTGATGAGGTGTTAACAGCACTAATATACAAGATCCAAGAAAATTAGAAACATCAAGGATTTTAGGAGATATTGTCCTTTGGTCATACACCAACAGCACTCATATCCTAATCATACCAAAATACCGAATAATGATCATCTTAGCCACCCCAAACTTTGAATGGCTAATTAGTTTTAGACGTCAGGGGAGCCATTCTTAGGGATTGTGCTGTCTCCATCGTAATAACATCAAGTACGCTTTCTTTGTTTGCAAATTTTAAAGACAGTAACGCAATCCCAGAACAATTCTGTATGTAGTCTCAAACTACTAAGTCAACTCCTACATTTGCACAGCCAGGCACTTCAGAAAATGCTCATACTACATCTGTTCCTTCTACTGGTACCTCTCGAAACATGGATTCGGAACCTAAACAATACATTTGTTCCAAGGAGGAAATTTGGATTGCATTCTGTTCTTCATCCTCTATTACTGGGACAGGTGCCACATATGTCCTGTCTAACTTTTCTTTTTGAATAATTCACTACTTGGGAATAGAGTCACAAATATATGGAAGTGTAGACTTTGCATTTCCTATTTGTGCATTCTTAAATTTAAACAACAATGGAAAAAAGTTTAAGGCGATGTAAGACAATATTAAGAAAATAAGAGAGAACGAAGGATAAAATAGAAGAGAAGAATAGAGGGGGAAAACGGAAATCTAAATGGAAAGAGAAAAGAGAATAAGTTAGAAAAAAGAATCAATAGTGAAGTAGAATCTAGAGTAAGGTTGGAAAGAAAACAATTCAATCATCACATTATTCTAATGATAGACTCATAAGGCCTATTTATAATGACCAAGTCCCATATGAAAAGGATATCAGTATCTACACCAAATAAGAAACTCAAATAAGAACACTAAATTTAGGAAAAATAAATCGGACACAAGAAAGTAATAGTCTCACTCAAACAAATAGTACTTGTAAATCCCTAAAAATAATCACATGATATTGATTGCAACGAAGAAACACTCAATATTTTTCAAAACAACTCAGGAAAATCCAACAAAAAGGTTATAATAAAACTGCCTGGAGAGGAACATCGTCTCCAAAGATTTCCTAGAGCAATCAACCAGCTTATCCACATCAAAAGGTCACTAATGGCAGAGATTTTAATCACAGTTTCCCAAATCAATAAATCTGCATTAATACACCTAAAGGGAAATAGCATCCTTTATTTTCAACAGCCATCAACAGAGTGCTCAATGTACTAAAAGCAGCTGCAAAAATAAAGCGATCAATTGAATAGTAATTTATATTTGAAAATGCCTCTTGGTCTTAGTTATCTCTGATCTAGGAAATGAAAATGTTTCAGAGCTGTGTTTTAGAATGGGAGGAATAGTGGCATTTTACAAAATCATTTAGTCCTAACAGATAGATAAAAAGAAAAAAGTAGACAAGAGAAATCAAGTAGGAAAGAGACGAATTAGCAGATCAAAGAATAATTTTGTTAATAAAAACTGATGCAAACAGAATATATCACCACAGAAAAATTTACCAATAAAGTCATGTAACTGCTGCCTTGCAATTCTATGGGCGCGAAGAAATGCAGCACAAATATAACATGCAGATTCCAACCTTTCCACAGTCAAATATGTAACCAACTTTTGTGGAAAAACACTTGTTTGAAGGAATTTGTAATAATATGGGAAATTAACATTATCTTTTAAGCCTTTCCAATCACATAATGGCTCATTGGATGCCGAATCAATTGCTTCATCCACTGATTGCATCAAAAGATTGGCAGCAGTTTGCATTATCCTTCCCTCATCAAGCATTTCCCAGTAAGCAGCTTGGACACCTGATATAGAAAATGAATCATCAATTTAGCACAATCATTTGTGTAGATAAGGCAAGTTTTGTTATTCCAAAACCTATTTGAAAATGGACATTACCCACTAAATGAAGCACCAAAAGAGAGAATATAAATGCCTTAATGCAACAGTTAAATGACCCCATAAGTTGCTAAATTTGAATAAAAATGTTAGTTTTTGCCTGAAATACAAAATGCTAAATGGTCAATGATAACATACTGCCTCAAGAAATTGTTTAAAATGTTGATAATGGCATGTGCTGACAATAAAATATTAGAGCCACGATGGAGTATTCAATTATCCAAAATATTATATTTTGATAATTTCACTGATCTCCCCTCCATTTGTGCTAAATACAATCACACTCAGTATAAGATTTTATGAAAGAATGCCACACCTTAGTTTTGTCCATTAAATCACCTCCCTCACCGTTCATTTTTCTACTAAAAATTCAAATAGTAATGGAGGTCTGTGACAAAATTTTGAATCAGCAGGGGGCATAACATCACCCCCAGCTGCAAGTCTCGGTTTTCACTCAAGAAAGTAATCAAAACATCATGCTTTTACCATGGTTTGGCCCTCAAATTATTGGCTTCATAAAGGTCATCATATTAAAAATTATCTACAATGATGGTAATGGATATGACCTCAACACATCCTTGAACAAAGCTGTTCAGCAAACAGTAGCCGGAAATTAAGCTTCAGTAGTTCTATGGGTCCCAATGTAAATTAGTCTTACAATAGACAATAAATATTTTCCAGCATTGGTCAACAAATGATCCTTGGATCAATGGTTTGGAATATATTTAATAAGGTTCCTTTATATTTTGGGCTGGTCTTTGTACATAGGCATTTTTTCCTTATTTTTGTAATGGGCGAACTGATTTTGTAACAGGAGCATAAAACTCCACATTCTCCTCCTTCCTGTTTCTCTCCTGTTACACCATATCTCTTTATGTCTTCCTACTTTGATCTTTTCTATTCTTCTTTCTTCTCTATCATTTTCTAATTGTTTTGGTTCTTCATCAAGTGTCTCCATCAGTCCTTTCACATTACTAAAATGAAAACACAGACATTCCTCTGTAGTGCATGCTTGATGAGATACTTAAACATGTGTGCTTAGCAAGGGGACAAAAAGTAAACTAAGAGGGATAACCAAGCACATAACAGTGCAACTTAGTTCAGATGCCATGTGAGATGAATCCATTTCAAAAGCTTAGACTGTTAGGTATATTTTGATCCTTAACACCAGCCTTGTGTTGTCCGACAGCAAGATTATTAACTTGCAAGTACTATGGTGAATTGACATGGCATTGACACTATTTTTTGTCAACACTAAGAAATCACAAACTCTTACGAACAGAAACATGCTATATATGAACACCAGCATGATTTTAAAAGATGAAACACACAAACAACCACACAGACAAAGTGACGTTAACAGGCTTCACAAAAATCCATGCAATCTGATAACTAATGCATCAGCAACAGTTAGCAGGACAGGGCAAAAACAATAATGTACAAACCATTCAAAAGGCGTATGCGTATGTCTCTCAAATTTGAAGGGTCCAGACTATCATCATTTTCAGATGCACTATGAGGATGCACATGTCCGCCTTCCAAGTTATTTAAACTTCTTATATATCTTTTAACTGTTGGCCAATCAGCAGGTCCTAACTCCTCATCATCTCCAAGATCACCAAAAGCCTCTAATGCTTTGTTCAACATTTCATACTTTGTGTACTCCAGTATACGCCTCTGCCATCATATAGCAGTATATTTATTCGTAAAAAAGAATAAAGAATATTACTAAAGCAAATAGGGTATACAAGTAAACATAAATAAATAATGCACTATGTTAGGAACTTACAGTTCATAATACCAATAATTAATGCATAGAAGTCTTATATCAAAGAAACATAATCACTATAAGAGTAGCCAAAGTTTAACTAAAGCCTTGTCTCAATATTCATGTAATGAGTACCAGCTAGAGAACTTTATTTAGAGGTATCCAAAAGAAATAGTATTCTAGCAGCCATGTGAACTCAAATATAGAGCAGGAAACTGCAATAAGGAAGATTTCATTATTGTCAAATTACGGAGAAATTATCTAACTATATATTTAGCAAGCCTTAATTTGTTACCAATCACTGCTAGGATAATCTGAAGAGACTTTAACAACACAACAATTTGGAGTATTACTCCATAGCTTCATTCACAATATTCATTTTGTAGTAGTGTAAGAGCACTGGTATCTAAACCCACTCACACCGAGATTAAGATAGCTTCAGTTTGCAAGGGTTGAGGTACGGGATACAAAACATGAAGAGAAAAATATAAGAGATGAGTATAATTTTTGACAAAGCTGGCAATATTAGATCATGAAGACATGAGATAAATCAAAGTACTTTATCTTAAAACGAGATATGCAATATTCTGTAGTACAAGATACACCTCACCTTTGCTGCTGACAGCTTATCCATGCCTAAAAGATGTAAAACATACTGCACAGTTGATCCATTCACAATGAGTGTCAAAAATACAATCCCACCAGTAAAGAAGACAAACTGCAAAGTTTAGAAACACAGAATTAGAACAAGAAACATAAATACAAAAATTAAGGTCATACAATCCCATTTGTTTGGTAAAAGAAACACAAATACAAAAATTAAGGTCATATTATTTGTAAATTCATTAACTACACATAATCAACGTGCATGTTTCAAATTACAAATTAAAAAAGCAAAGGGAAAAAACTCACCAAGGTTCCTGTTTCAGAGGAGATATTAGATGAGCCGCCACTAGAACGCTGAATTGACCAAAAAATAGATGCATTAGTAACAAACAGTAGATTCCATGATATGTATGGAAATAAAAGTCATTCACTGAATATGGTTCCATTAGCTTCTATGGACATAACAGTTTTTATTATTTAACATGTTTGAAATGCATGTGTTTAATCTTTGGCCATCAGACTTTGCGCTTCTGAAAGCTTATGCTACTTAGACATAACATAAGGTGCCCATAATTGTTTGCAGATGTATTTCTCACGCAATCAACCACTCTATTGTGAAGAATAGTCCCCTATTATGTACAAATAATAATTATAAATGTAAAAATGCACTAAACAAAGGTTATTTTGGATGTATTGTCATCCTATATAATTCGTTTGAAGCTAAGCATACACAATTTAATCATAAAATAAGATGACAGGCAATCATGAAATTAAGATCCAACAAAAATAAAACCTAGAAAATAGATAATAATTATCCAATTTAAGCACTGACTTTATCCAATTTAAGCTAACTGCTCAGGGTAATGGCTTAATTATGGTCTATAATAATTATAATAACCTAATTCTTCAAAACTTGCCTGAACTGATAGTGAAAGTGACAGAGCAACGGCTCCTCTTAAACCTGACCATATCAGAATAATAGCTTCTTTCCATTCCAAACCATAGCCAAAATACCGCAAAAAGGGATACAATATTCCAACAACAACAATCCGTGAAACTTGCACAAAAACATATAGTAGGATTAAATAACCCCATGAAATCCCTGAAAATAAAGCAACAGTTATTGATCATCCTAAAGACATGAAGAGCACAGAATACTGATTTACTAAGCAAAAAATTCAGAAAGAGACTGTTTGCACTATAGAAGTGTCTTATCTTAGAAAAGAAAGGCATTGCTTTTTGCAAGTTCAAAAAATTAAATTATAAGGCATAAGAATTTCCTAAATTGTGCACATTCAAAGTAAATACATTTTACAATGAACATTACCATGGTTATCAAAGATAATGTCACTTCTTAGAACTCCTTCTGCAATAACAGCACCACTGCAAAAAATGAAAGAAAAAAAATATGCCACCTAGTGAAAATAATAAAAGCCAAGAATATAATACAGCAAACCAGTGTTAACAGTTAATTCCTGGAATAAGAAGGAAAAATTATAAAAAGAAGTACAAATAAAATCAGATAGGATGTAAGTTTCCTTGAAGTATGAGCAAAAAGGATAGGTTCTTGGCTTCTTCAGGAAGTTTAGGGACCAAAGAGTTTGATGCCATGCTATTAACACATCTTCAGTGGGTATTAGTTCTTGGCTTATAACCAGCAAAGTCGGAGAATTTAATTATTGTCTTTTTTAACTCCACCAAAGAAATCATGGAAGAGCTTCCAAGTGGGTTGCACTTCCAAGAAATGGTGTGAACAATAGAATCATTCAATGGATGGATATCTAGACTGCAGCTGGTTCTAACAAATGTTAGTGTCCATTGAGAATTGTTCCATTTGTATGCATAAATTAAGAAAATATTGTTTCTAAAAATTCGATGGAACAGTTGAAAAAAAAATGAAAATAATTTTACAATAATAAGAATTTACAAGCTTGAAATGTAAGTGTAAAGTTGATGCCTTTTATCTGTAATTTATTAGATATTTTCAAATAAAACTATGTTTTGAATTTTCTAGGAACAGTCAACAAACTTAGTTGGCACCACTTAGCATTCATGTGCAACAAATCAATTTCCATGCATGCTTATCCACTTTATTGAAAATATATATGGCCTCCGTTCTTACCTCAAGATGAAAATTAAAGTATTTGCAATATAAGCAACCATTTCCCTGAAAAGAATTAGATCAAGACAATCCATAAATATTAATGGCATTAACATAAAAAAGCAAGTACAATAAGTTCACACAGCACATGCACAAGAAGCAAAAGATACACCCACTGCAAACAAAACATCTCATACAAACCCTGGAGGTTATGATGTAAATAACTAGTTTTCTGCTCTGCTCTGAGAACATATTTAACAGCAAAATTTAATTTAAATGTCCTCAACGTGAATTTATCAGTACCTGATTAGGAAACTCATACCTAGCCCCCATTAGTTTTATTTTCTTTTTTGTATTTTCTATTTTCTGAGTCCCCCAAATAGTTGCTTGGAACTGAAATGCAAGTATAGAGAAAAAGGATACTATTATATTAACTCTCACATTAATCATATTAAAATGAGAATTTTAAAGCAAAAGTAAGTCCAACATAAGCTTACATGGATTTCAAATCCTAATTTTTCTATTTCCTCCCTTTGTTTGTCTCCAGCAAAGATAGTTCAACTAGTTATCAAAAGTAGCCAACCAATATTCATATCTCCTTTGTTTCTCTTCAGTTTTGCCACCATTCTTTCTCCTCCTTTTAGCTTTTCAAACAAGATAAAGTACCCACAACATGAGATTTATGTTCACGATGATGCCCAACAAGGGAAGAAAAGTGAGGACAAGTCTAATATGAGCAAAAAATCCTGATAGCTTGTGCTACTATTTGACCCTTAACAAGGTAATCGTGGAAAAGCTTTGACACTTCAATAGCTGCCTGTTTTACTGCTTTATTCAATTAAGTCATACATCTTGGTAACTGCAGCTTCAGTCACTCACCAGAGAACAAATAATGCAAATGATACACTATGCCTAGCTTTGTTGTTTAGAGTACACTATGTAAAACTCTGCCTTTCATCGTTGAATTCATCAATCAGAAAGATTACTTAAAATTAAATAATAAAGGTGCTAGGCGTACCAAAAGTGATGCAAACTTTGCTGACTTTCACCTTTAAAGGCTGTCCTCGCGACTGCAGCATAAAACCTATCAACAGATAAAATCAAGAGACACCCTTTCTGCAAGTCCAAAAAGAAACTACTATAATGAATTCTACTTACATTCCTAAAGTCATCACCGTCAATACACCAGAAATATCAACACCTTCTTGGGCCTATCACATGGAAAAGCTAGTCAGCTTTTCATGCATTAAGATGACATTCAATTTATTATAAACATCCCAGAGTAGCAAAGGTAGAGATGCTGCTTGAAATCTACTAGAGTTTAATTGAATGCATATAAATATAAGAACTTTTTATTTTGTTGACACCATATGGGTACATGCTGCTGAGGGAAAATGCAAGCCATACATCAAGATTGAGAAAGGTCACATGTATATGAGATATAAACATAAATTCCCAGTGCAAAGGTCCTCCCTATAAACTGCACTCACAATGCCTTAAAATTCAAAACTCTACAATTCAACAAACAAGAAGTACTGGCTTTGCTCCATGGGATTTTTATGAGCAAATCCTACTGTGGAGAAACTCAAGCTTAAAACTACTTCTTAATTGAACAGAAGGTTGCAACAATAACTTTTTTGACAACTTTCACAAATATAACAAATGACATGTTAACTACATCAATAGGAAAGATAACTAAATGACAGTTATTAAAACCAAAAGAAAAAGTCTGAGTCTCAAATTTGGAAGAGTGTACCGTGAAGTAAGCTATGTAGCTCACAGCAAGTGTCAGTGCAATCTCTATCACTGTGTCATTGAAAATAAACCCAAGCCACAAAAACGATGCAATCCCAAAAGCAAGACCCATGCCTACACTGGATGAAGAAAAGTGTCTTATGACAAGAGTAAAGTTTGTCACCAATGTACAAAGAATGAGAGGGATACATACGCTCCAAGTGAGACCTGAGTCAAAAATTTGACTATGGCACCAAAGCCAAAGCTTTTACCAAGGACCATTTGATAGAATAGCTGGTAGACAACAATAGCTATCCTGGATAAAAGCATATTTAAAGAACATCAACTACATAGAAGAAGTCCTAATATACATCCCTTGAATATCCCAAGCAAATTGACGTATTTAAGCAACATGCTTCTTCAACAATTAACATATGTCAAGTTAACCACAGAGATGTTCATAAAGGAACAAAACAGGAGCTCAACATTGAAAAATACCCATCATTCATTAAGGATTCTCCTTCGATTATTGTACTCAGTTTTTTGCTTGCACCAAGTTCTTTCAGCAGAGCAACAACGGCGACAGGATCAGTTGCGCTTAAAAGTCCCCCAAGCAACAATGATGTTTTCCAACTCCAGTTGTATGGAAAAGTGAGCTGCAGAATAGAATTTCATATGTTATATGGAGAAGTGAGCAGAAGAAGAAGAAGTTGTTGCCTGTACTGTACAATGCTGGATACCTTCAAAGCAGATCCAAGAACAAAGGTTGAGATCAGCACTCCTGGACCAGCAAGTAGGAGCATTTGTACCATACATCTCTGCACAGAAAATGTTAAAATAAGAAAAAGTTGGTCATTTGGAGTCCAAAACATTTTAATTGTTTACCTAAATAACCTTTCTAAAAGAAGATAAAGGCTATTACTAAAGAAAACTCTCAAATAAAATGACAACAAACAATTCTTACAATTTGAAACATCCAAAAACTTCTGAAAAGGGAATGGTTTTGAGAAAACCTTCATCACAAAAGTTTAAGCTTAGGAAATAGCTACTCTAGCACACCTCATCATATGCATACCGTTATGCACTTATCACTTGGCACTAAACATACAAAAAAGTTAATCCACACACACAAAACTACACTTACAATTCAATTAATACAAGGCTTTAGTATAAGACTTAGTTTTAGTGCTGTCAGTTTTTTCTTTTTAAAATTTGACTATCTACCACAATGACCTCTAAGGTGCTAAAACATTGCTCTATTGAGAAGAGTACTTGGTACTTCATTGAAATTTATTAGCTAAAAATTGTCCACAATTCATCATATTGGTCATGTCTCCCTTGACAAGCCTCACGAAACCAACTCAAGTATCTAATCATTGCTAATTTAATAATTAAAGATTAAAATAACATCTGCTCAATCCCGCACAAATGGATCTTTTCTAAAGATACCAAAAGCTGTTCTTAATTGAAAAAGGTAAATAATAAATACTAAGGACTTGTCAATATCAAAGAAATGCAACTTTAATATTCCACGCAATAATATAATTTCATTAGTTTGTTAGCATTGTTGAGTTAGTCCATCGAGGGTTATTAATTCTCATACATATGAGAGTTATTTGGCTTTTCCAAGCCAACAACTCGAACTATTCAACTTGGCTATGATAAATTGGCCATCTTTTGAGATATACCCGAAGTTGTGATTGGAAAACAAATCCATAAAAGAGTTTGTTAATTATTTTTATGATATAACAAAAATAGTACATAGGTACTCGACTCTTGAGCCAAACATCTAAAGGTACTAGTTTAAACCTGAAAGCCAAATAAACAAAACATCAAGTTGAACCTCGGTATGGTTGTTGAAGGAATCAAGTTGATCACACTCTTACTGGGACAAGCTCAACTATTCAATAAGTTTCACTTCTTTTGGATCCACGTCCTAGAGGTTGTCAAATTGAGGAATCGCACATTCCATATAGGTTAGTCATATTTTTAGAAGTTCCAACTAGCCCAAGCCCCAAGTCTTTTCCTAAGTCTCATGGAACATATTTATGGATATTTGTGAAAGAATGATTATATGATATAACATGTAACAATCATAAAAATTTGTAACATGAACTGTTTATGTTTAAAACCTAACATCGATCACATATATGTATGAAAAAACATTCATAGGATGAGTTTATTACCTTGTTCACTTGATAAAGTGATTAAAAAAAAATTCAAATATGATGAGATCTCTATAATTTACACCACCGAAGGTGATACTATTCTTTGGTCAAATTTTAGGGTAAGAAACTAGGTTTTTTAATTTTTCATCTCTTGCAAAATTGGTTTTGAAAAATTGGTAAAGTTGACTTTTTATGTTTGAACTTATACCCAAAATTATAATATTAACCTTTAACTGTATTAATGGGTAAGCATGTACTAAGGAAAAAATGATAATTATTCAATAATTATCATTTATTGCATTATGGCCCTTGTATTTTCACATTATTATATTTATTTAACTACTAAGTACATAATTAAGTATAACTTCAAGGGCTTAATTATAATTATTTAATAATTAACAATTTTCATTTAGATCTTTTAATAATCTATATTATCAAAGTGCCATGTAACTTACATTAAATTATATAAAAATGCAAAGTTATAAAAAAATTTTAAACACTTTAAAAAACTTCAAACATATATAATGTTTATATGCATTTATTTCATCCAATATATCATCTTGAAGGTGCTAGCCTTTCTACCAATAACATTTTCTCTCTAGTATATCTCTCCCCACTTTCATTATTGATGTAACTATGTAAGTTCATTGTAGAATAATCATGAACTTATTCCGAACCTTCAAATATTAAACACTTTAAAAATTAAAAGACTATAATTAACATCTAACAAGATGCCATAGTCTCTAAACCATAATAAAGTAGTATTTTATCTAACCTCATCTCAATTGTACATACCATGTGGATAATATTATTTTATTATCCAATCCTAATCAAATAAGAGCTCAAGTTGTATCGAAACCCTGAATCAACATAAATATGAACTATCAATCAATATGCGTTAAACTCATCATCACAAACTCTTTCGTATGTCATTTAATTTACTCTAATTAGAGATTTACTATTTTAGCTATTTATTGATATTTGTTTAGAAACTCGATTCCAAATCGAGTAAACAAAAACTCTAATCCTATATATATCAAGCTAATAGATTTCGTCTTAATCATTATTCGTTTTCATATGTAAATAACACATGACCAAACCAACTTTAGCATGCAAGATGGTCTCATACTTATATACCATATAAATGACGTGCATTTATATCAAATTCAATCATGATGTTTTAAGTCAAAGAATTACATCACACACTAATGTAATTATACAACAAATCATTGACTACATGCATTACTATATGATTTATTAATTAGTAATGTTTGAAAAATAATTCTCTAACTATTAATCTATACTAATGCCTTTATAATGAGATTGTCATCGTTACCTAAACTAATATCATCCTATGATATTTGTCAAAAATATTCACTATGCCTACTATGCGTATTGTTGCCCATTTAATATCACTTATGTAGAAAACTATTTTAATAAAATCATTTAATGATCAAATGAATTATTTGACCAATTCCTAAACATACTTTATTTGAATGAATGACAATTAAAAAAAAATTATATGTATAAATAAAGAACTCATTCTTTCATTAATAGCAATAATAAAATCGTGTGTGTGAGTGTGTGTATAATAAAACATCCATATTCTAACAATTTGGCAAACTTCTGACCATTTCCATCTAAGACATGTAATGAGCTCAAAATTTTCAGTTTTCATCAGCAACGTAGATAAAGCAACAGAGGAATAAAAAAAAGGGCATTTGACAAACTCATGTGCTATTAACAAGTATAGATTGTAATTTCAGTAGCCTAAAGGTTGAAAGAGAGAAAACAAACCTTAATTTGATGTACTTCCATTGCAAATGAACTCTCAAAAAGAAGGGCAGGAAGAAATACAGCCAATAGAAGGTCAGGATCAATACTTGCCCCTGCATATTTCCAACAACAACCACCACTAATTATAGCTAAACTTGATAGTTATACGAGAACCCTTTTGATTGAACAACTTACAAAGACGAATTCCGTCCCCAATCTTTCCCAATTCATGACTTGTTCCATATTCTATCACCTTTGTTAATAATATCTAAATAAAAGGCCAAAAAAAATGGAAATGAAAAATCAACTTCAAAAGAAAATGAAATTGATAAAGATTGACGAACCAAGAGATCCTAGAGCAATTCCAATGATAAGGAGAGCAACAGTATAAGGAACTCTGGTTCCACGGAGTAAGTGCCTACAAGCAATTCCCAACACAAGACTTATTCCGACAAAAATGACAGCGTCTGTTGGATTCCCATTACTTTCATAGTTTGAAGAACCAGAGTTGCTGCTGCTGCTTTGTTCTGCTAATATTCTGTACGGTAACAGACCTTCCGTAACGCTCTCCATTGTTCTGTCCAAATCTGAGGCCTAAGAGATCAGTCTGAAGACAATTCGAAACTTTGAGCTTCGATTACTCTTCTATCCGCTGTAAATATAGTGTAATTTTTGCCCAAGGTGCCTTGAAAATAGTTATATTGCATATAAATCCTTTCATTCATGCATTTTACGTATCACCCTGAGTAGAGCGTGAATATAATATAAAGCCGTGCTTGTTTTTAAGAAGGAAAGGAAAAAGGATACGAAAGAAAAGTGAGGTGGGGGGGGAGGAGAGAAAGAAATATATTTATTTGTTTCGTTTGAGAATGCAATAATAAAAATAATATATTTTATTTGAACAAAAATAAACTTCATTTTAAAATACAAAATGATTCATATATTTAAAAGTTAAAAATAAATTAATTTTAAATTTCAATTATAAATAAATTTAAAATTTTAATAATTAATTTATTAATAAATATTTTAATTTTAGCTATATAAATATTTTTAATTAAAAATTTTATTTTTAATTTTATTATAACTTAATATTAAACCACCATTATGTTTGACAATTTATTATCATAAACTAAAAATAAAAATAAATAATTTAATTTTTTAAATAAAATAACATTCAACAAAATAAATAACAAAAATTAAAATTTAGAAATTATTTCTCATATTCATTGACAAAAAACTTAAAATTTAACCATAAAATAAGTTCAAAGTAAAAACACTAAATTGTTATTTTCAATAATATTAATTCAATTTCACAAATGAAAAAAGTCTAACCTAAATTTCTTTATTTTCATCACAAAGACTGTAAAATATATTAAGCACTACATTATCTCATGTAATAAGAAGAGTAGTGACTCAAACTCGCTCCATCATTGCAAGCTATTAATTTTTCTCAACTCATCACTAAGTCTCACTTGTTTGTTGCCAATGTCTTGTCCAATAGTTTAACTTAAAGCGATTATATGAGTTGTTCCTTTCCTCCATAATAAGAGCAGCTACTTCTTTCATTGCCTCTCCCAACACTTCATAATTTTCAATTTTTCTCCTTTTTCTCAATGTGCTATTTGAAGTTATTGGATGCATTTGTTATGCCTGCAAAAAATAATATATTATCATTTAAATCATCTCCCACATTTTCAATGTTAATATTCTCTCCTTTGACATCATTGTTCCCACCCATTTTCTCAACTTGCTCTTGCAACATCTATGAGAATCTCAATGTATTTTCTAGTTGCATGGTCTTTACTATAAGTTATACATAAATCTTCATAATATGAAAGTGTCTTATGCTTGATTACATCTCTATGACTTTATAAAGTAAAAAACTTAACAAAATCATTGTTATGATAATTTTAACAAATCATATGGAGACAAAAAAAAATTAATATCATGAAACATCTAGTTTGTACTAATTTTGAATTAATTTTGTAAAAAAAATGCTAATCATAAATAACTAAAAATAGATATAAAAAAAGTGATCAAATATCTGTAGATAAGCATCCTATACTAACTTTTCTGCAGTCATAGTCTCAATCCCAACCAAAACCACTACAATTTATCCAATTAACATTTCGACTATAATTTGAAAATATGTTTTCAGAGGCTTTATATGAGAATCAATAAGTAGCTTGTCGTTTAGAATACATCCAGACAATTTTGGTTTCAATAGACTTTTAACATGCTTTAAATAACCAACTCTAAAATTATTATTAGAATAATATTTCTTTTCATGATATAGTTCTACTAATATCTCCACAAGTTTCTTGCCTTCATCTTTGGTCCAAAATCTTTTTTCATGCTTTGAATTTAAGATTCCATTATGAAATAATTGTTCTAACAATTGCAAAAATAACAATGTTATAAAATAAAAAAGTGAATAAATATCAAAAATACATTCAAAAGATATTACATAAATATATATATATAATGAAAAAATGGGTGAAAGAAAAATTGCACTAGGTAGCAACATAACAAAAATCTCTTGGCCTTTCAATATTGCATAATATAGAATTGATTTTAGTTAAATATAATAACGACACTTAAAAGCAATAGATGATTGTTATGTAATCAAATGTCAGGATTAGATGCATATGTAACATGTATCTATCTGATACTTCCTATATATCATACAACAAGTTGGAAGGGATGATGCAATTCATATTTATGTGATGGCAAATGCCACAAAATAAAATTTTAAAATAGTTAAAGAGCCATACAATCAAAAGGAAGAGTAAACCACCAAATGTGTCTTAATAAGTAATGTTATCAAACCAAAACACTAAAAGGAAAAAAAAATCAAATTAACTTAATAGGATGCAAGCAATGAGGATTATCTACAATTGCTAAGAATTCTTTTGAATCATCACTTATCACCACTAATTCATCTTTTCAAACATTTCTTTTCATTCCAACATTTTAATTAAGCCACCCAAAAACATCTTTTCAAACATTTCTTTTCATTCCAGCGTTTTAATTAAGCCACCCAAAGACATTATGTGCATCTGGAATGAAAAAGAAAAATTTTAAATTTATAATAAATAATATATTTTAAATATGAGGATGATTTTTTTGTAAAATTCAAATTAAAATGATGGATAAAGAAAAAATATAAAAAATTATTTTCATTTAGGGTGTTTATAACAATTTTCACTTCATAAAAATATTTATCTAGAAAATTTAAAAAGAAAACATATGTGTAATTTATTTATTTTTTTGTAGGATTTTATAAAAAGAATGTCATAAATAGTGTGTACATACATAGTGCTGTTTTTTATGATTGGCCATTATGCTTTATTCATATGTTTTACATGATATCTTATACAATTTGTGGATTTAATATAAAATCCTTCTACTCATAATACTCACAACTAATATTATAAAATGGTGGTTTAACCTAAATAATTTTGGTAACGTTGTTATATGTCAAAAGGCAGTCATATAATGTTATATTTGTGAATTAAAAATAAAGATTATTATAATACATAATCACTTAAAAACACATGACTCTTGATAATACATGATATTTTATCATATACAATTTCTTATGATGCATAACCTTTTAAAATTCATGATCATGTAGTTTGCTTCTAAAAAATAAATTTGAGATTGTTATTAAGATAGTTTTAAAAATGAGGATGATTGTTATAAAATTTAGATAAAAAAATTTGGAAAGAAAATTTCTTTTCCTTCTTTACAATGTTTATTTAAGATATTTCTCACATCAAAAAGCTTATACATGTGAAATATATTGAGAGTATATATACATACAATTTATGTATTTTTTAAGAATATTTAAATAAAAAATTTATTTTATAAAAATAAATAGACATACAAAGAAAAATGAAATAAAAATGAATATGCTTGTATGCTCTTTTGTTTTTTTTGTTGTTAGGGATGTAAAAATCAGGTGTGGTTCTCACTCTTCATGAAACCAAAACATATAACGTTTAACAGAATATTTTATTTTTCGTTTTTGTGCAATTTCAATTTCAAAGTAGAATATCCTATTTATTAATAATCTAGATTTTATAATTTTTAACTTTAAAAAAAATTCTTAAAAAAATTAAAATTAATGGTATTAAATTATAAAAGTTATAAAATGTATAAATAAAAAATTAAGTCAATAAAAGAAAATAAAAATAATTTATCAAAAAAATTAATACACAATAAATTATTAAAAACTATTATATTATTACTTGAGTTAGTATTATATATTACAAAAAAATTTAAAATTTTTTTATGATAGTAAAATTATACATTTAATAAAATTATATCATGCACATATTTATTTATTATAATTATTAGTTTATTTAATAATTTTAAAATAATATATTTGCACAATAATTTATTAAATTATTTTATAAATAATATAATAAATCAAGTTAAATAAATATATTATAAATACATTAGCTAATTTTTTTATGTAGTTCAAGCATTAAAAAAATATTCACATTATAAAAAAATAAATTATTTAATGAATCAAATACAAATTTTAGTATCATGTACTATTTTTGAGTTTGAAGTATTTATGTGAAATTTGGGCTAAATTCACTCAACTACTAGGGTTTATTGACAAACATAAAAAAATTTCTCATTTATTCTAAATCATAAGAATAAGTAATCAACGCGCACACTTAGATCTCAAATTATTGTTACAAACTTAAAGGTAATATGTTTCATAATATTAAAGAGTTCAATTTTTTTTTATAATTATAGGTAATATTTTCTTCTTTTTTCGGCTTTGAATATCAACACTAAATGGCATTATAATGAAAATTATATAAACTTTTATAAAATTGTAATTTTAAATAATAATATTAAAAATATTGATTGAAATAAGAGTGCTAATTTTGTCTCTTGAGAATTATTCCATAAAAGTACTCAGAGTGCATTAGTAATTAACAATGTGACTTTCACTAAGGAAAATCAATACTTCAAATCGCAAAACGATAGAACATTAAGTAGTGCTAACTTTTTGTTTGGTTATGATTTGTTTTATTATTATTATTGTTTTGATAAAAATTTAATAGACTTGAAATTTATGTAAACACATTTGTTTATTTTTTTAATAGTTAAACATAAATGTTATATGTTTAAATAAAAAATATAAAAATTTATATTTTTTTTATTTGTGTTAATTTTTTACATTTAAATATTGAATGAATTACAAAATATATTTAAAAAACTTGATAAGACAAATTTGAGTACAAAAATATATAAACAAGTAGATATTAGTAAACTAGTTAAACTAAAATACTATTTTTATTACTTGTATATATTTAACATTATTTTGCTAACTGTTTAACTAGTAATTTGGGATGAAACATAACCAAAACTTGGGTTTGGTTTGGTATTATGTGATTCTAGTTAATTTTTAAAAGAAAATTAATTATGTATTTAATAATATTAACTTTACTTAGACTCACTCATTTTTACATTAATAATTAACGTAAAAGTATTTTTAATCCAACAATAACTATAGTTTAAAAATTTTATCACCGCTATAGCAAATCAAACAAAACCAAATATTACTTGGTGCTTGCCGAACATAACCAATAATCACGGCTGAGATGACTGGGGTTAATTTGGAGGCTTACAAAATACGCAGGAAACTTTCATATTTTACAATAATAAGGGGGGCAGAGGGAATTAATTTAACCCAATCTTTATTTGGAGTGTAAGCTCTTGTTTATGAAAATATTATATGTTGTCCCATGACAGATTGGGTGACAGGCCGCGATGGAAGGAATAAGCTGTGTGCAAAAGCCAAAACATTGGATCTCGCCGACGTATTAGCCACCAGGGCAAGACGATGATGTAAATCTGACCTCACACGTTGCAATATTTTAATGGTACGACCGTAATTAATTGTGGGCGGCCAATGCGAACAAAAGATTATTTAATTGAAAATGTTACGTGTGACATGTTCCACCAGCAACGTGTGTTTGCCTTTTTGAGGTTCGATTTTTGATGTGTAGCCGCAAGATTTAAAATTATTTATTAAAATATAATTATATATATTTTATTATCTTTTTAATACGACAGTTTAAATTTATTTATTTTTTAATAAATTTTAATACATAAAAATAATTCATTTTATTTATTCATAATTGTTAATAAAATAATTTAACTTATCTCGAACTGTTGTTTAGCAACTTGTTGAGAAATAATAATTATTTTATTAAAAATTTGAAATTTATATTATTAACTAGTGAAAGTATCATTATAGTTAAAAGGCCAAAACAAAAAATTATAAAATATAAACGTGAGCATGTTTGCCACTCTGTCATTGCCTGGCATGATGGTAAAGACATTGACTAAAATTTTAAAAGATGACACATTTGCCACTGTGCCATTGGCTGGCCTGATGGTAAAGACATTGACTGAAATTGAATGTCTCAAGTTACGTAACTACTGTTCTCTTCTCTTCTGCTCTGTTTTGTTTTTTTGTCATCTTAATTTAATATTATATGTCAATTTTTCAACTAATCCCTATCTAAATTATTTGAAGTTAGAGCTGGTGTGCTGATGCTCAGATTCGACTATTCCACAATATATATTATGTAAAATTTCTATTTTATAATAATAATAAATAACAAAATTTCAAATATTAACATTTATAATAGATTTGTTTATTGAATGTATTGATTGTAAATTGTACATTTTAAGAAAGTAGTTGAATTATTTATTCTAATCTGAAAAATAAGAGAACAAGAGTTTAAATTCTTCTCATACAAAATTTAAAATAAAAAAAAATAATGTAATTTAGAATAAAACATAGATTGTGCTTTATATAATTGAATGTATGATATAAGCTGGGTCAGGGCTAGTAAGCATGAGTTTAGTATACTGAACTTTGATTCATTTTCATTCACATAATACAATAAGGTCCAAACAAAATCAAGATCATCAATCAATGCTTTAACTAGATTTAGTGGCTCAAGTTGCATAATTGATAAGAAGCCTGTTGTTTTCTTCTTTTGCTTTTTTAGATTTTGATTTTTTTATTCTTAATTTAATATTATATGTCAATTTTTTGAGGTTATCGATGTTACAACAAATGTATGCTACCCTACATCTACTAAATTAAATGCTTCTACTTTTGTTACAATTAAAAGAATCACAAGCATTAGTTTAATATATAAATAAAAATTAATAATTAAAAAAATACTATTTAACAAAAATTAATTAATAATATTTCATTTATTTTGAGTTTTTTTAAATTTGATGTTTGTTATTTCAAGTTTCTTGTATAATATACCCATAGTGTGTAAAAACCGCATGCATTATTATAGGAAACTTGTTACGAGTCTTACAGTAATGTTTCAAGTTACATGTATTAGTATATACTTTAAATCTAATAATATTTTACATATTTGATATATTTGTATTATAATATTTGAATGCCAAGGAACTTTAGATGAGAGCAATATATGATGAGATGAAATCAATAAAAAAATTAAAAAAATTTTAAGACTTGGTTGACTTCTCTGATCATTGAGCATTTGAAACAAATAGTTGCTAAGGATCAAGAGTAAATTTGATGGCACAATCATAAAACACAAGGTATGCTTAGTTGTTAGAGGCTATATTTAAAAAGTAGATATATACTATGATGAAATATTTTCTCTTGTATTAAAGTTTTACTTAAATCAACTAATTTTAGTTATATTATCTATAGGCTCAAAAGATTCATATGGGTTTTGAAAAAAAATATTATAATATATAATTTTGTGATGATTAAAGAGAATTGTTCTATGTATGTCAAGTGATTTGAGGAAAATTTTGTTATATTGTCATTATATGTGGATGACATTTTATTGGTTAGAAATAATAAAAAGTTTTTCTAATTATAAACAAATGGTTATCTTCAAATTTTGGAATGTACAAATACAAGTAAGTAAAGCAACCTATATTTCAATGTCAAAATTTAAAGGGATTATTCAAAGAAACTTATAGCTCTATTACAGGAGACATATATTAGAAAAATATTAAAATGGTTCAATATGGCTACTTATTAGCCTTAAAAAACTACAGAGAATCTAGAGGAAGAAAGAGAAGAATAAAAATTGTGAATCAAAGAGCCTTTTTGATTGGTGCTTGATCTCTAGGTTGTGATTCCATTCCCTTAATATCTCGTCATTTTGGGTATAGGATTGCAAAAGTGTGTTGAAGGGAAAAAATTTGTTGGGTGTCGTGTTTGTAACTAAGGCCCAGATACTACAAAATTCTGGTTCTGGTTTTGTGGGCTAAAGACTGAATTTAACATATAATAGGAAGCTTATTTTATTGATTCAAACTGAATGCCAAATCAATGCAAAGAAGCAGCGTATTTCTAATGTAATTCATTCTCCTTGCGACGGGATACAACATGTTTATAGTAAGTAGTCTAAAACATAAAGATAAAGCAAAGGAAAAATGTCTAACTGGTCTTGAAAAATTAAATTCTAAGCTGACTTATCTGACAAGCTTTATTCAATAACAATTCAAAACAGAAAATCATATCACTTTTAACTTGTTTTCAATCCCATTTGACCAAGTATTGAAGTACTAACTTTCCAACACAATCTACATCAATCTTCCTCATTTATATTCGTTGGTGAGGTGGGCTATTTCAATCAAATAAAAGAAACCTTGTTGACAATTGTCCTTGTGTAGACAAGAACGAAAAGATGGTTACAAAATCTTAGAAAGTGTTCTTGTTTAAATATAAATTACCCAGTGTCCGCATATGGAAGTGAATTAAAATGTCACCTTAATCTCCTCGTCAAACTTGGCTCAAGTTTATATATATATATATATATATATATATGATAAATTAATTTTATTATTATATTAAAATTGATACAACTTTAAGAATAACATTTATATTAATATTTTTTAATTTTTTAGTACCGTTATTTAAATTTTTATATAAAAAAAAACTTTATCAACTATTACTTAAGAGTTAAGATAATTCCTTCAGTATTGGTAGGCGAATTTTAATTGAGATTATTGACTATTATTATTATAGTATTAGTATTTAATTAATTTTTGGTCTACCAAATTTAAAAAGATTCAAAAATTAATTAATTTTTTTAGAAGAAATGAAATTTCAACAGGCGTAAATAACAAAAGAGAAAATTACATTGGCATCATTTGAATTTCCAAGTGGAAAGTAACAGAAACTGGATTTGATAATCAAAATTTCAAGATAAAGTCTGAAGAGTAATTTTATTACAAAGATGTAAAAGAAAGCAATGCAAGGACAGTGATTTTAGAAACTTCAAGAAGCAAACAGCGCGGAGTATAAATACGACAACTCACGCATATTAATTAAACATTAGTTGTTTACAGCTCTCCATTCCATATCTCCGCGACGGATTTATAGGGACCTTGCTCTGTTACTTATCTATCAGGGCGACTTCCTCCACACACTGGAATTTG
Organism: Xylocarpus granatum; assembly: GCA_019650275.1. NCBI lineage: Eukaryota > Viridiplantae > Streptophyta > Magnoliopsida > Sapindales > Meliaceae > Xylocarpus > Xylocarpus granatum. The sequence goes on along the minus strand of BNST01000375.1, from coordinate 183,378 downwards.
TTCCATCTTTTACGGCTCTTCAGCACCTAACTTCCTGTCGCAGCAAGGTCGTGTAATTTAGTTGAAAAATTGACTAGTCTTGAATGTAAAAGTGATAAAACTATTTAAAACTTGAGAGAAAAAATTTAATTATTTTATGCATTGTATTTATAAAATAAAAAATAATATATACTTAAAGCATCCTTAAGTACAGTATATATATTAAAACAGTCCCAAATCATACTTAAACAAAGATTTTGAACTTCGACAATGATCTCAACCTGATAAACGGGGCTGGTTTAGTGGCTGAATTGGGTATGGAACGCGACTTTGTCAAAGTGCTTTGCGACAGTCTTAAGTGTAATTCACTTGATTAAAAATCAAGCACACGGTGAAAGGACAGAGCACATTAATATAAGGCTGCATTTCATCAAGGATGAGATTGAAAAAGGGGAAATAAGGCTTGGGAAGATTCAGTGGATAAGTTAACCAAGTCACTGCCATCTACCAAGTTTACGCATTGCTTGGATTTGGTTGATGTTAAAAGCATTTAATCATGCTGGTAGCAAAAGAGGCATGCAAGAAGATTACTGGAAGCTTGAATTAAGATGGAGAATTGAAGAGATTGATTGATGCTTCAAGCTTTCTTAGCTGGAAAACTAACTCAGTTGGAGTTAGTTATTTTCTGTTAATAGTTTGTTATTAAGAGAGCTAGCAACAGAGAGGGGTGGTATGAAAAGAAAAAAATAAGGGCAGTATCAATTTGTACAAGAGCATCAATAGATGATAAGAAAAAACTAGTAAGAAAACCTAAGAGGAAAGGGAAGAGAACTAAGAAAGGAGTGTTATTTTAGCTTGTATCATCTGGTGTATATTCTCTGGTCAGCTTGTGTATTTTGATAAGCTATGGCAATCAATTGAGTTGTGTGTTGTTCTTGCCGTGTAGTTGCTTGTTTTGCTTTCCTAGTATTTGATTAATATTCTATGTTGAAGTCGCTAGTATTTTATAGCCATAATAAAGAGTTCACTTTTAGTTTTTAATTTTGTACAAATATAGAAGGCTAAGGTGTGATCCAGTAGATTGAATTAGAGAGCAATTACCTTTTTATAGGAACTAACATCGAACTACGTTAATCCATGCATGCAAAGTGTTCAACCAGCTGAGGTTTTATATTGTTGTTATTGTTATGGCAACTAAGTTTGATTTTCAAGTCTTTCAATTTTCAACCAAGGAAAATAATTGATCAAAATAGACAAAGATATTTACTGTTAAAGTGTAAGTTATTTTGAGATTTATTTATTGAAAATATGATTAAATATAATATTGCAAAAAAATGTAATAAATTTATTTTGAGACTTAATTAACAACAGCGTCATGAATTGAATTCCCGTGTGAAAAGAAACTGGGAATAAATGAAAATCAATAATTTCACAACCAGAAGATTTATTTTATAAAATGAAAATGGTCTATGTTATTATTAATGACAGTTCAAAAGTATAAAACACAAGTCGACTTCTCCCAGCAGCATTAACAGAAAATCAAATTTCTCCGTCCCAAATATCTTCGATGGTTTTGTATGGACCATTTTCTGAAGCAAATGTTTCAGCACGACTTCCTCTGTGCTGTGGAATTTGTTCAATCTTTTTTAGCTCTTCAGCAGTTAACTTCCAGTCAAATATGCCAAGATTTTCCTCCATCCTTTTTTTGTTAAAGCTCTTCGTAATTACACTCACCCCTTGTTCGTAAACCCACCTTATTGCAATCTGCACATCCACAACCCCAAAAAAAAACCCTCAATCTTACTGTTGATGAAAAAATTTTAACTTTTAAATAACTAATAATTATTTAATAAAGGTCTTAACTAAAATGGTACTTTAAAGTATATTATTAGATTAAAAATGATTCGTATATTAAGGTGTAACTCTTGAATAGGGATGCTAGATATCTAATTCTTACTGTACTATATTTCACTTTACTTTATTGTTGTTGTTTCAACTATAAAGTTGGTTATTCTTAAAGGGTTATAGTAAATATTATTTTATATTTTAAAATGTTAATAAATTTTGAAATAACCAATTTTATATCACTTTTTTACTCGTAAAAATGATTTTTAAAATGTAGAATGTTCTGTTTTATTTTTTAATTTGAAAATAAATTATTTTTGTGAAAATCTTTTAAAAAATTAAATGGTAAAAAATATCCATATTTTAACAAACAAATTTTACTATGCTTTTCTACTAGCATAAATTATAAAAAATTTTATAATAAATTATTTATGATAATTAAATAACCTAAAGAAATCCACTTACAAAGGCTCTACTTATAAAAAGTCTATTCTAAAATGCTCTTCTCGAAAAACTATACCAAGCCAATCTTTGTTAATTTTGTGTAAGAAAGTGCCAGATAGACAAAACTAAAGAATAAATAAGAACAACAATAAGGGGCATGCAACTGTTAACTTTCCTGAGCAACTGTCTTTCCTTTAGCATTAGCAATCTCTTTCAGCACTTCACTTTCCATGACTTGATTATGTCCCCAATCTGTTCCTACGGCTCCTAATGGCGAGAATGCTGAGAAATGTATGCCCTTCTCCTCACAAAACTTTCGAAGGTTCTTCTGCTGCCATACTGGATTCATCTCCACCTTAACAAACAAACCAACACTGGATCAGTGAGCCAGGAAATCATAATAGGATCAACACACCCAAAACCAAAATTCTCACCGACTAATTTACTCACCTGATTGACAGCTGGAGGAATTTTGGCAGTTGCAAGTATTCTCTCAAGTTTCTTGGCTGTAAAGTTACTTACTCCTATGGTTTTCGTAAGACCAAGCTTTTGACATTCCTCCATGGCCGCCCATACACCCTCAAAATCCATTGGCCGAATATCCTCTTTCTTCACAGGATATGTCGCCCCCGGAATCAAGCATACCGGGAAATGAATCAGATAACAATCAATATAATCCACTCCCAGATTCCTACAAAGACCAAAACAAATTTAATGAGTTAATCAAAAAAGCAAGGAAAAAAACAGTCTTAAATAATCTGTTCGTCATTAACGACATAACTTGAGAGATTTCTTGATTGCAGGAATGACACGGTCAGGGTAAGAATCTGTGAGCCAAAGTTTTGTAGTTATAAATATCTCATCGCGCGATTTAACGAGGCCAAGACGAAGAGCTTCGGCTAATGCTTCGCCGAGAGGTTGTTCGGAAGGGTAAGTGGAAGCAGTATCAAAGTGTCGATAGCCGAGTTTTATTGCATGAAGAACAGCTTCTTTAAACCACTCACACAATGGATATTCCACCGTGCCAAATCCAACGAGGGGCATTGTTTTGCCTGTTGAACCTAACGTTACCGATGGAATGTTCACCATTTTCTGCATTGAATGATCAACAACTGCACAGTAAATGCCCACAATTAGTGATGACAATGGTCGTTATTAATTGGCTTTCTTATAAACAATAACGAAGCGTTAGACGGGAAAATAAGATATCGAAATTTTACATCTAGGTCCTTAGTATTTGTATTTTCTTTTTTTTATTATTATTTTTAGGTATTTCTAAAATAACTAGATCTAATATCAAAATGTTGAAGATTATAAAATTATGAAGAGTCAACGATCGCTAACATTATAAAATTCATCAAATCCATTGGCCATTGTTTATTTATTGCCCGAGAATTTTGACCGCGTAAAATCATAATGTTTTTTTTTGCTTTGACATCGTAATCCCCGCCACCCTTGAACAAACCAGAGGGCTCACATGGATATCTTTAAGTCATTATTGGAGAAAGCGAAGGTTATACATTTGATTGAAATAAAAAATTGGAATACTTCGGTAATAACTGCACAGTGATTGAAGAGTTTTGTTATCATGTTCTGAAGAAGTTGAGAGGCAAGCTAATCACTGCTAATAGGATTTGTCTTCTTCCTATCTTTTGGATGCAATCTTTTCTTTTATAATTATCAACAATGTTATCTTTTCTTTATTTAGCTGTCAGTTTGTCTTTAAACTAATTAATAAATTAGAATACAATTGTATTAATATTTACTCTTTACATAATAAAAATTAAAATTATCAAATAACTATAATTAATTATGTAAATTACAATAAGTATAAAGTTATAAAAAAATTATGAATTAATATACATATGAAATATATAAATATATATAATTAGAATGGCAATAAGAATAATAATACCTACAATTTAATAAAAAGATGTTAAATTTATAACATAACTATTAGTAATTATAAATTAATTTGTAAATTTAAAAATTAAAATAATATTATGTTAATAATTATAAATTATTATTATTATTGTATATAATTAAACTAATATAATAATTAATTATGATAAAATATACAAATAAAGGATAAAATTAAAATCTTATCTTATGGAGGAGGGATGGAAGGATTCTTAAGAATTCTCTTTCACCCTCCATTCCTCCAAATAAATAAAGAAATCCTAAAAGGAATGGGGATTCCTTTCCTCTAACCAAAAACACCCAAGTTAGTAGTAGCGACATATATATGGTTTAATTTAATAAATACATAAGAGTTGTGATATAGTTTATAAATAGCAAAAATTAGTAAAGGCAATGCCCATTTAATAAATATATAACACATGTATTTAATTCAAAGTTAATTTAAATATAAAAATAATTATGATATAAGCAGGATGCAATGGTTCTTTTATTATCCCAGGCAAGAAAGCACTAAGAACATCCAATTGCTTCATAGACTACTTTGAGGTTACTGCAATGGCAATTACAAAGCGAATTATGGTGTGCTTAACTATCAGGTGTAATATTCTTCAAAATCAATTCTAGTACTTGCGTAAACCCCCTTGCAACTAATCGTGCTTTGAACTTATCTATAACACCTTCTTCAGTGTATTTTATGCCTACAAAGTTAGTGTTCGCAGGTCTTGGAACCAATGTCTATGTATTGCTGTCATGAAGAGCCTTAAGTTCTACAATCGTTGCAGCAAGCCAAGAAAGGACAAAATATACATTTTTAATTTTTTGAGGGAAGCCTTGAACTACTTGAAAAGGTTCATTTAGATTATTGCCAGAGGATGTGCATTTGAGGTGGAACAAACAGAAGCTGAATTATGATTTGTGTGGCTTCTTGTTTCAGGAAATATCATATCAACCATCAGATTTTTTGAGATGATGGGGAAATTTTGATTCTTCCATCTCTAGGTATAAAGTTAAGAAAGAAGTGATCGTAGTGGCAATCTTGGGACATACACGAATTTTTGAGACGAGGTCGATATCAAATTAATGAAAAATCAAGAAATAAACAACGATGCAAAATTAATCTTAGAGTTGTAGGTCTAATTTTTGGGGTCCTAGCCAACCCCCGTCCCAGGACCACCTCTGGGTGTTTGGGGGAGATACTAGCGATGGTTCAATACGTCCTCTAAATTCGAAAAGTCAAAAACAAAGAGATCATTTGGTGGAGGGGGTTAGATTTAAGCCGAACTTCCATTTGGACTAGTTTGTAAATTTATTAGATAGGTTATGTTTTTTAAAAAATAAAAATAAATCAAAGATATTGATCCAAACTAACTAAACCAAATAAAAACAATTATATATATATTATATATTAAATTTTAATAATTTATATAAAATTAAAATTAATATAAAATTATAATAGTTTAATCATATAATGAGAAATGAAGATAGATAGCAGTACTAAATTAATTTTTACCTAAATAATAATTTACAAAAATTAATTTTTTTTATTTTTTTATAAAATTATTATACCCCGTTAGAAGATGATTTTTGCGAAATTACAAAACACATAAATATTTTACTCATTTCTTGCTTTAAATAGAATCACAATCAATATTCATAATATTTAACAAGATTATTTACAGTATTTTATAACATCTTACATGAAAATATTTTTAATTTTTACATTAATTTTTTTATAATTTTTAATTTTGTATATTTTTAAATTTTATTTTGATTGTTTTAATTTTTTTTATTTTATGTTTTTTAATTCTACATTAGTTAGTTAAAATTTTTTTTTCCATAATTCAAGTTTTATTTTAAAAATATATGGTAGATGAATGTATATTAATAGTTTTTTATTTAAGTGCATGTTTCATATAAAGTATAAATACAATTTTTAGTAGGTGAATCGAAAAGAATGAATACTAAAAAATATTAAAATTTTGCTTTTAAAAACTATATTATTGATATTATGAACTAGTAGTACACCCAAATTTAAAATATTCTATTGCTGCCCTTTCTCTTCCCTCTTTCTCATCTTGTTTTAATTAAATGAAATCCACCTTCAATTTTCTTAGACTAATAATCCCTTCATGGAAAATTGAATAATAAAGTCCGAAAATTTTGGTGTGGTGAACCAAACCCCTCATAAGCATTTGGATTCTGGGTCCAATTATCACATTTTCTATTCCATTTTCTTACTTAACAAACACTCTTGTTTACATCTTAACGAACACTTTCTTTCTTAATAAACACTCTTAGATCTTACTCGTCTTATATATAATTATATACACACATCCTCCACCTCCACTGTCTCCTAGGTCTCGTTCGTTTTCTCTGCAAAATTTCAGCTCTTAAAGAGGAAATGAGCGACTCCTACTTTACAGTTCTAATTCTGGGGGTTTTGGTTGTTTGTTGCTGTAACCACGTGAGATCTGACTCCTCGGATCACCGCTACAAGGCTGGCGACGCCGTTCCTCTCTACGCCAACAAGGTTGGCCCTTTCCATAACCCTAGGTAACGTTAAAGTTTCTCTTTCTTTCATCCTTGATTGTTATTTATTTAAGATCTGGACTTGGATCTGAGATGCTGATTGCATCGCATCCTTCTTTGTTTGAGGGCTTGTTTGGATGTTTTGTAATTGATGCTACTGGGTTTTGAGAAATGGAAAGAGGGAATTGCATATGCTGCCAACAATGTCCTTAAAGAATTCATATTCGCATATAGTGAGTTAAAAAAAGAAAAAGATACGCTTTTTGTGTACTAATTTTGTTATCTTTATTATTTGATTTCAGTGAAACTTATCGCTATTTCGATCTGCCATTCTGCTCCCCAGGTTCTTATTCTTATCCTTTTGCTTTAATTGTTGCTTCAATGGTTTAAATAGATTTTTGTTTTCCAATGAATGTTAGAGGCTCAAGAAGAGCAAAGAAATGTTATACTTACTTGCAATCAGTTTCATCCTTAGAGAAATTATATAAGGTACATTTCATTGACCCCTTGGGTTTAACTGAAAATATACAGCCCTCATTTGTTCCAAAATTTCTTGGTAAGCTGTGAATTTTAGAAGTTGTTTTAACTTTGTTCCAAAAGTGTTCAAATATTTGAAGTATAATAAAAATTGCATTCAGACCACTGTAGAGGGCTCATCTTTGAAAAATTAAGTAAAAGAGTCTGCTTAGTTCTTAGTCAAACCTCAGAGGTGGTCATTGGAATTATTCTATGAATTAATCTGGGTCAAATTTTTTTCTTTCTGCTTACTTAGTTTATACTCTCAATGATTTTGGATTAATTCAATGGCAGATCTTATAATAAAGGAGAAAAAGGAAGCACTTGGTGAGGTTTTGAATGGGGACCGTCTTGTGAGTGCTCCTTATAAACTCAACTTCAGAGATGAGAAAGAATCTGCTGTTGTTTGTACTAAGAGGCTGTCCAAGAAAGAAGTTGCTGAGTTCCGAAGTGCCATAGAAAAGGACTATTATTTCCAAATGTACTATGATGACTTACCCATTTGGGGTTTCATAGGCAAAGTTGACAAGGAAGGGAAGACTCACCCAAGTGAGTACAAGTATTTTCTTTACAAGCACATCCAGTTTGATATTCTTTACAATAAGGACCATGTGATTGAGATTGGTGCACGAATGGATCCTTATTCATTGGTAGACTTGACGGAGGACAAGGAGGTTGATGTGGAGTTCATGTATAGCGTGAAATGGAAGGAAACTGACACCCTTTTTGAGAAGAGGATGGAAAAGTACTCACTGTCGTCTGCATTGCCACATCATTTGGAAATTCATTGGTTTTCTATTATAAATTCGTGTGTCACGGTTCTACTTTTGACTGGTTTTCTTGCAACGATTCTCATGCGGGTTTTGAAGAATGATTTTATGAAGTGAGATTTAGTTTTCGAAATCATGACTAGATGTTCATATGTTCTACTGATGTTTCTTTTCCTTCATTAAGTGTTTACAGTATATTTTAATTTTTTGAAAGGTATGCCCAAGATGAGGAAGCTGCTGATGACCAGGAAGAGACTGGGTGGAAGTACATCCATGGTGATGTCTTTCGGTTCCCCAAATACAAATCTTGGTTTGCTGCTGCCCTAGGCACTGGTACCCAGTTGTTTACGCTGTAAGGATATATTCAAATTTGATTCAGTTTAATATGATTTTTTTTATGCAATACTTGGTGGCATCTGGTCATTTTGCTGTATTTTCAGGACAGTATTTATTTTTATGCTTGCTCTGGTGGGTGTTTTTTATCCATACAACCGAGGAGCTCTATTTACCGCACTGGTGGTTATATATGCACTCACTTCAGGGATTGCAGGGTATACAGCTGCCTCTTTCTACTGTCAGCTTGAAGGAGCAAATTGGGTATGTGTGAATGCACTTTATCTTCAACTAATATAACATTTAATATGATACTCCTAAAATGTTGGGCCTTGTGAGTAATAAGAAAACAAATTGATCTGACAGGTGAGGAATTTGTTGCTGACTGGATGCCTTTTCTGCGGTCCTTTGTTCATGACATTTTGCTTCCTTAACACTGTTGCCATTGCTTACAGTGCTACTGCTGCACTGCCTTTTGGTACAATTGTTGTGATAGTTCTCATATGGACATTAGTCACATCACCATTACTTGTTTTGGGTGGTATTGCTGGTAAAAACAGCAAGGCAGAGTTTCAAGCTCCTTGTCGTACAACCAAATACCCTCGAGAGATCCCACCATTACTTTGGTATAGGAGTACTATTCCACAGATGGCAATGGCCGGTTTCCTCCCATTTAGCGCAATCTACATTGAGCTTTACTACATATTTGCCAGTGTATGGGGCCACAGGATTTACACAATATACAGCATCCTCTTTATTGTCTTCATCATTCTTGTTATTGTTACTGCCTTCATAACTGTGGCTTTGACTTACTTCCAACTTGCTGCTGAAGATCATGAATGGTGGTGGAGGTACATAAGCTTTGTTATATTTTCATTTTTTTTCCTTCTGATTAGTAATCAGAGTATGAATTTTGAACAGATTGTTTTCTTCTGGTTTTGGTTCCTATATTTTAATATTTTTTCCTATTTTTAGTTCACAAGCGATGCCATTCTATGTCCACGGATGAGTTGCTCACTTTTTAAAAAATATGATATTTGATAACTAAAAATTTAAGTTTTTCTATGAAAGATAATTTAATGTTAAATCAGTAATTTCCTTTGACTGAGACATAGTTTGGGTTGTTAAAAAATACTATCCCTGTTCATAGTGTTGAGGACATTCATATTCTATTGTGTTGAGAGTTGGTTAGACTGCCACTTGGGATGCATCTACATTCTGTAGGGCTAAATTTATTGAGTGTTTTGTTAATACTTTTGAGTATGACAATAAAGAGAGTACCATATAATTTTTGTTTTCGAGTATGCTTTTGGTGCACTTAAGCCCCTTTATTTGATTATTGAGTACCATATACTGTTTTTGCCCCCTTTTCCATTTTCTCTTTGATCTTGTTTGGGTAATTGTTTACATTTGGAAAGGATGGATATTTTATTCTGTTGTGATACCAAATACTCGTTAACTAAACTTCCAATACTATGTATACTGTGTGTATCACTTTTTTAAAAATGGATTCTTAGCTGAAAGGTTGAAAATTTGGTTATTCTATGTTTTGGATTGTCTTTTTCTCTTTATCTTTTTTCCTTTAGTTTTACTATACTCTCACATCCTCATAATTGTAAACCATGCCTCCCAACCGTGATGTGGCTGCATTTGATCCCATGATCTCTTGAACCAACTAATATGCTTCTCTCGAGCCAACTAATATGCTCAATATTCTACCATATCATACATAGCATTAGCATGTGTAAAAAAACTTGCTCTGGGCTCTCCTTGGTAGTGAAAATTTTGAGAAACTTGGGTGGATTGTCTGACATAAAAAAGCTAGGGTAACATGATGTGGTGGATTCTCACGCTTAATAATGCATGGAGTTAGATAACGAGTAAGCTTAAGTTGATGCTAATTCCAGAATAAGAGCTATCCCCTGGTGTTTCCTATTAGCTATGTGAATCTGGCATGGAGATTTATCATCTGTTTTCATTTGGTTACTATCTAACAATTTTATTAGGCTTCTACTGCTTTTGGTTTGTATAACCTTTATATATATAGAAAACAATTAACTACTTAAACTATTATATTATACTGCCTGAATATAAGTTGAAAATTGAGTGGTTAAGACTTTTGGTTTTCAACTGGTTAGGAGTCCAAACTCAGGGAAACATTTTTGGGATATTATATCCCAAAAGTTTCTAGACTATCAAGATTTCAGGTTTCTGCAATGGTCCTCTGTTGTAGAACTCAGTGAACTGGTTAGAAAGTTCAAGTTCTTGGGTATAAAATAAAAACTGCAAATTTTCAATACATTGAAACTTATGTTTTCTGTTGTCATTTTAATTAATAAAACCCGGAATAAGCTGCAATTGGTACCTGTACGTTCACTAGATAAGCTGATTTGTGGTCTTGATTATTGTCACAGGTCTTTCCTTTGTGGTGGATCTACTGGTGTTTTCATCTATGCCTACTGCTTGTACTATTATTATGCACGATCAGATATGTCCGGTTTTATGCAGACCTCGTTCTTCTTTGGATACATGGCTTGCATCTGCTATGGTTTCTTCCTCATGCTTGGGACAGTGGGTTTCCGTGCCTCGCTGTTGTTTGTTCGACATATATACAGGTCAATCAAGTGCGAGTAGGGATTTGCTTCTTTTTATCAAATAACTTTATCACAGAGAAAGATGATGGAGTTGTTGCTATTTTAATTTAGAATGTTCTGTTAATGTTTTTGTTAGGAGAGCTTGTGTTTTTTTCTTATTTGTTATTTAGGGCTATACTTGTAACTTGCCATAAATAGGCTGCCTTTGATATTTACTGTTTGGGATATAGACTTGAAAAATTCTGATGAAATACATACTGCTCTGTCTCCCTGTACCCTTATCTCTCTCTTCTTGCTTCTTTCTACTTTTCATTTATGGTTGATGCTTAGGCACTTTTGGGATATCTCAAGATCAATGTATCATGTGGGTGTATGTAGTTAATAAGTTTTATATGGGGAAGGTGCTTGTACTTTGGTGGTCATTTGGTATAAGGTATTGAATTATATTATTTTAAATAAATTAGATTGTGTTAAATTGTATTGTAATAGATTAAATAATGATATATATATATATATATTATGTTTGTTGTAATATGGGGGCTTGTTTGGAGGACTGGAGTGAGTTGCATTAAGAAGCAGATTGGATAAATTTTCTTTTGGACCTCCTGATATCAATTTTGTTATGCAGGTGAGACAAGCAACACTTGACTTGCCTCCCCCAATGAGTCAAGTCTGGCCTATACAATTGACTTGTTTTTCTTTGTTTTCTCTTTGCTTTTCTTTCTTTCTTACCACTCCATTTTTATCTCCATATGTGATTCTAGTGCCAGGAAAAGATTAATCACACTACTCATCTTTCTTTCCATCCCACTGCCATTGTTTGTTGCTTTTGAAGGCGATGGGTTATAAGCTGGATTAGTCAATTGAACTAGCTAATCTTGAGCAGTAGTCATCCTTTCTCTCATCTCTGGTATGTATAATATCTAATTTTTTAATTATTTGTGGTTGATTGATTTGCTGATACAAGGAACTGTGTATGGCTTTGGAATGGAATTTTATACTCAATTGCAGATTCATCAAATTAGGATTTTGTGTTTACTCTTTACTTTAGTTCTCTTTGGATTTTTGTTGTGAGATCTGCTTCTCCTTGGTTTTTCTCCATTGCCACATTACTGATGTTACCATCATTGCTTGGATCTTTCCTTTGCTTCAAAACTGAGAGTAGTGGCAAGAAAGAGTTATTCTTCTTGGACCTCATCGTAGTCATTTTCACTCTCTCATAAAATGCTTTGATCTTTAATTCAAATTTCTACACACGCAGTTCCCAGGTAAGATTTGAGACATTTTGTTGATCATTGCTACAAATTGCATTATTTTCAGTTTAATAATTTGTGGAATGCTTTTATTATGTTTGCTTATTGTGTTGTTTCTCATAAGATTTATGCTAGTTTTAAAAGTTGCTTTTTGGAAGAGTATTATCAAATTCCAAAAATGAAGCAAATTGAACCCCAAATATATTGGACCCTTTAGGGTCATAGAAAGAGTCAAAAGTTTTGTTATATCATCTAGAATTGCCACCAAAAGCGTGTCAAATTCACAATGTTTTTCGTACTTCTTTGTTGGGGAAGTACATTTCTGACCTTTGCCATATTCTTCAAATTCCACTAGTTCAACTCTCTGAGGATCTATCTTTTAAAGTACAACTAGTAGGAGTACTAGATCGAAGAGAAAAGTGCTGAGAAACAAGATTATACCAATGATGAAAATGTTAAGAAGTAGTAGTGTAGAAGAAGTCGCGTGGGAAATGAAAGCCTCCATGGAGCAATGATATCCTTATCCATTTTTCAAATGCTAAGTAAGTTGCATACCTGAGAAATTTTGTGGCATTTTTTTCAAGGGCATAAGATTGTACAACTTGTACAAAATTTCTTGAAACAATGTAGGTGCATTATATTTTCATTCATGACATATTTATAGCATATTATGTATATAGAAGCATTAAACTAAGTGTATATTTATTTAATCGACATTAAATTAAGGCACATAACATTATGTATATTTTATGTGCTATTTATTTAATTTCTTAATTTTATTTTTTTTTAAAAATGTTATAAATTTCAAGGTCATTTTAGGACAACTTTTCATTAAACCAAGATCAAAACAGTAACGTTATACTTTATTAATTTAGGCAACAAATTTAATATTTTTATTTATGTCCAAATAGCTATGATTTGTGGATTAAAAATAAAACTGCTGACTTTTGCCTTTAAAATCCTCCCTTGGCTGAATTTTTCTTCATTTTTATCACTCTCCAAACTTCTCCAAGCTTCCACTATCTTCCATCACTCACCTCCTTCATGTCTTCCATCATCCACCATTAACGAATCACCAAAATAACCTAGAAAAATTTGTAGAAAAATCATATAACAATAAACCACTTTAGACTAAGCCATAAACACCTAAAAAATTCAAGGAAGAAGACTTTAAGCTTAGAAGATTTGTGGTGAGTTTCTTAATCATTTTCATACTTAGAAATCATGTTAGAAGTTAATTAGAAGTATGTTATCATTTTTAAATTTAGAAATTCTAGAAATCAAAATTCTAAACATGCATATATATGAATGTTTTTAGTTTGATTTTTGATGAATTTAATACTCATATGAATATATGTTAAAGAGTGATTTGTATTAAAGTGTTTATATGATTTTATTTTGATGTTTAAATAGATGGGAATTTATATTTGATGTTTAAAGAATAATTAATGTTAAGGGTATATATGGTTATGTCCAAATAATGAAATTTTAATAATATTATGTATGTGGCATGTATGAGTTAAAATTGGATAAATGAGGTCACATGATCCATAAGCTATATTAAACAATTTTAATGCATTAAAATTGACTAAAATGAATGTTTATGGTGTTAGATTAGAAAATGTATGATATAAATGAGTATTAAATGTTATAAGTTATAAATTTTAGAAAGAATATTTATATATAATAGAAAAATTTTGGAACATTGTTATTATTTTAACATTAAGTTTAAAATATTTATATGCATATGTATGCATTTTTAAAAGTACGACAATATGTATATTTGGTTACCATTGTGTGATTAAAACATTGATATACAATGTGTAAAAATTTGTAATTAATTAGATAAAATTTGATAAGAAATGAAATTTAAAATACTAAGAGTAGAAATTGGGGTGTGTGTGTGTGTGTGTATTGGTGTAATGAATAAAAAAAAATATAGATTAATGTTAATGTTTCAATCAACATCAATTAGGGACATATGCATAACGTTTAAAAGCATATTTTCATATTTTTAGTATATTAATATCATATATATACAAAATTTTGTTTAAGACCTGAGACTATTGAATTAGGTCTCACTCAACAAGAAAACTAATTTTAAGAATGATTATGCTCACATAAACTATGAGTAGGTGAATGAGTTTTTAAATATTTGCAATGATATAAAATTAACGTTTTATGAGTTTAAATTTATTTTAATATTTTTTGATAAAATAAAATTAAATATTTGATTTTATTAGACAATTTAAATTTATAAATTATTCTGTGAATATAAATTTGAAATGCTAAAGTAAGAGTAGATTTATAGAAAATTATAAGTTAAAAATTGTTTACATTATTTGTGGATGCAGGTGTTAAAAAATATGATGTGAAAATATATTTATGATTCAGTGATTCATGACTTATTGTATGTGTTTAATTTTCGAGTACCTTTGTGTACAAATATTGATATATATGCTTTCATCCCTCGTTAAAGATAGAGTATAAAAGTGATTATTTTTTCTTTACCGCATACGAGAGGATAAAAGAGTTGGAGTCAAATAGTAAAGTATTTGACACCGCACTTCTTATTTAAATTAATCCTAACACGTAAATTAAATAATTTTATTTTATATTAAAAAAAATTCTCATTAATAAAATTCGAAATGTCACTCAGAAGATCACTATAAGATATCTCGAGAAATGATTTTGGAGCAAGCTAAGATTTGATTGAAATATGCAAATAAACAGATATGAAATTAATTGTATACATGTGTATACACTTTTGTTATTTGTGACAATTGGTTCCCAAACAAATATAAAATTAAAGAATCACTAAAGTTACAAATTAATTTCTTAAAATTATTAAAATATGTTCACATTTATTGTTCCATCAAATTTTAGGGATTTGTTTAAACGAATATGGAAGCAAGAATCAATTAAAATCAAGGACTAATTTATTAATATATTATCAAAAAAATATTTTTATTTATTGTTTTCACTTAAGTCTAAGGAATTATTTTTTGCTATTTCATGGACGAAGTACAAAGAATTGTGAAATGCATGCATACATGATCTTATTTACTGTAGCATAGTCGTAAATTTATATTAAAAGAATTGTTGAATTATATTGCTATTTCATGATTTTAGCATTAGAACCGAACTGAAATTTAAAAAATCAGGATACTCTATTAAAAAGAGTAGGTTTCGTTGGGAGTGGGAGTGGAATTGAAACTGGAACCAAATCAACTTTATTCACCCCTAACATAAATGTTCAAAGAGAGAGAGAGAGAGAAATGTGGTAGGAGAAACAAATAAGAAAAAACAAATGCTAAAGCCTTGCTAGACAATAAGTACAAGGTTTGAAGTAATAAAAAATAAATATTTTTAAAATATTTAAGTTATTAAAATTTGATTATATTCGTCAATTCTCTAAAAATAATAATAAAATAAAAATATAGAAAAAAAGAAGAAGAATTAAGAAAAATATTACTTAAAAGTCGATAAATTATAATATAAATACAATTCATTTCATTTCCGTAGATATGAAAGCTGCTCACTTGTCGGTGCAAGTAGAATTCTCGGGAGGTTTTTGGTTGGAAGAAACCCAAATATCACAAGTCAAAAGTAACTAGAAAATGAAGATAACTCCGATCTATTTGACTTTGTAGGATATAAAAATTTCTTCCCTTACTTTGCGCCTGTCTCGTTCATTGTCGTCGCTTGAAAATTGCACTTATCACAAATATTGGGCTGCTAACAATGAGCGATTCCTCCTTTACAATTCTGATTCTCGGGGTTTTGGTCGCCTTCTGCTTGACCCGTGTGAGATCTGACTCCTCCGATCACCGCTACAAGGCTGGCGACCCCGTCCCTCTCTACGCCAATAAGGTTGGTCCTTTCCACAACCCCAGGTAACGTTATCATTTCCCTTCTTTCATTTTTCATTTTTGTGTTGGATCTGTGTTGTTGATTGCTTCCGATCCATCCTAAGGGCATGTTTGGATTGGATGCTATGCGATTCATGCCTTTGGGTTTTGAGAAATGGAAGTAAATTATGAGTGCGGAATTTCTTTTTTCCAAACATGCCCTTTAAGAAATCATTTCGTGTGAAGTTAAAACGTTATGGTTTTGTTATGCTCATTTTGTTCTGTGTTCTTTGATTTCAGTGAAACTTATCGCTATTTCGATCTGCCATTCTGCTCCCCAGGTTCTTTGCCTTATCTTTTTGCCTTAATTGTTGCTTAAAATGTTGAAATCATTTTCTATTTTCGAATATAGCCTGTATTTGTGTGAATTTCATTCCGCAGAAGAATTAAGATACAGTAAGCCCTCCTTTGTACCACAATTTGATTGAATGCGTCTTTGATTTTCTAAAAATTATCCTAATCATATTACCCTCGCCCAAAATTGGTTACTTTTGTTAAAAACTGGGTGTTTTTATGTATGAGTCAAAAGCTGATTAGAGGTCAATGGAATTGGAGAAAAGTTAAATTAATGAACCCTTAGCAGATTTTTATTCTCTTCGCTTATGCTCAATGATTTTGAATTTAATTCAATGGCAGATCGTATAATAAAAGAGAAGAAGGAAGCTCTTGGTGAGGTGTTGAATGGGGACCGTCTGGTGAGTGCTCCTTATAAACTCAACTTTAGAGATGAGAAAGACTCTGCTGTAGTTTGTACAAAGAAGCTGTCCAAGGAAGAAGTCACTCAATTCCGAAGTGCAGTAGGAAAGGACTATTATTTCCAAATGTACTTCGATGACTTACCCATCTGGGGTTTCATTGGCAAAGTTGACAAGGAAGGAAAGACTTACATGAGCGAGTACAAGTATTTTCTTTACAAGCATATCCAGTTTGATATTCTCTACAACAACGACCGTGTGATTGAGATTAGTGCACGAATGGATCCTCATTTGCTGGTGGACTTAACAGAGGACAAGGAGGTTGATGTGGAGTTCATGTACAGTGTGAAATGGAAGGAAACTGATATTCCTTTTGAGAAGAGGATGGAGAAGTACTCCTTGTCTTCTTCGTTGCCACATCATTTGGAAATTCATTGGTTTTCGATTATAAATTCCTGTGTGACAGTTCTACTTTTGACTGGTTTTCTTGCAACAATACTCATGCGCGTTCTGAAGAATGATTTCGTGAAGTGAGATTTATGTTTTGAGATCATGACTAAATGTTTATTTGTGTATCTACTGATTTTCCTTTGCCTTAAATGTTTTTCTGTGCTTATTTTCCTCTTCATGAAAGGTATGCCCAAGACGAGGAAGTCGCTGATGACCAGGAAGAGACTGGATGGAAATACATCCATGGCGATGTGTTTCGGTTCCCCAAGTACAAATCGTTGTTTGCTGCTGCCCTTGGATCTGGCTCTCAGTTGTTTACTCTGTAAGGATGTTTAGATAGATCAATTTCAGACTGATTTATTCAAATTTCATTGGGTTTCCTCTGATGCTATTTCTATGGCAGTCATTCATGTCCCTGATTTATTTGATTTCATCTGTGTCCAGCACGGTATTTATTTTTATGCTTGCACTGGTGGGTGTATTTTATCCATACAACCGGGGAGCTCTATTTACAGCACTGGTGGTCATATATGCACTCACTTCTGGAATTGCTGGATATACAGCAGCGTCTTTCTACTGTCAGCTTGAGGGAAAGAACTGGGTATGCATGGATGCATTTTGACTGGAGCTAATATAACTTTTACTGTGATGCTTCTAAAATGTTAGGTCATTGTCAATTTTATCTTTTTTCTACAAAAATATTTGGTTGACAGGTGAGGAATCTGTTGTTGACTGGATGCCCTTTTCTGCGGTCCTCTTTTCTTGACGTTTTGCTTCCTTAACACTGTTGCCATTGCCTACAGTGCTACTGCAGCACTCCCTTTTGGTACAATTGTGGTGATAGTTCTCATATGGACACTAGTCACATCACCATTGCTTGTTTTGGGTGGTATTGCTGGTAAAAACAGCAAGGCAGAGTTCCAAGCTCCTTGTCGTACGACCAAGTACCCTCGAGAGATCCCTCCGCTACCTTGGTACAGGAGCTCTATTCCTCAGATGGCAATGGCTGGCTTCCTTCCATTTAGTGCCATCTACATTGAGCTTTACTACATATTTGCCAGTGTTTGGGGCCACAGAATATACACCATATACAGCATCCTCTTTATTGTGTTCATTATTCTTTTGATTGTTACTGCTTTCATAACTGTGGCTTTGACTTACTTCCAACTTGCTGCTGAAGATCATGAATGGTGGTGGAGGTAAAATTCTCTTGCTATATTTTTCGTCTTTGTTTTCTTTTTAATTATGATAATTTTAAATTTTGGACTGTTTTCTTTATTTTTTTCATGTTTAATTGTTTATTTCTCCATTTATGGTCCATTGCTAAAGGCATTCCATGTATTATTTTGAGTTGTCCTCTTCTGCCAAAAAAAATTCATTTTTTATGACCAGCCATTTTGGCATTGTCATGGAAGTTGATTTGATGTAAAATCTATAACTTCCGTTGACTTCACCAAAGTTGGCTGAATTATACAGTACTATCTCTATGCATAGTGTTCACTAATAACATAATATTGTGAGGTTAGCTAGAATACCCTTGGGACACATATCCTCCTTTACGGCTAACTTTTGGTGTCCCACAAGTTTCTTGACTATTAAGGTTGCAGGGTTTGGCAGTAATTCCAAGTTGTATAATTTGGTGGTCTGGTAGAAAGTTTGAGGAATTTACGGGTTTAGAACAACTGTAAATTTTCATTACACTACAAACTTATTGTTTTCTAATGTCATTTTAAAGATAATAAAACTTGGAATAAACTTTAATAGGTTTCTGGATGTTCACTCTATAAAGCTGATTTGTGGTATCGATTATTGTTGCAGGTCTTTCCTTTGCGGTGGATCTACTGGTGTTTTCATCTATGCGTACTGCTTGTACTATTATTATGCACGATCGGATATGTCAGGTTTTATGCAGACCTCATTCTTCTTTGGGTACATGGCTTGCATCTGCTATGGTTTCTTCCTTATGCTTGGGACAGTGGGTTTCCGTGCCTCGCTGCTCTTTGTCCGACATATATACAGGTCGATCAAGTGTGAGTAGTGATTTGTTTCTTTTTGGTCCACTAACTTCATCACGGAGAAGGCAATGGAGGTCCTCGGAGAGACCTAAACTTCCGCATGGTGTTGGTTTTACAAATTATGACGTTACTATTTTCTTCTATCTGCATGTTCATGTTTTTTGTTTCTTCTAATTTTGCTGCAATTAAGGGCTATGCTTGTAACATTCTTACAAATAGTCCTTTATATTTTTGTTTTAAGCATTCTTGATATTTATGATGAGATATATTGCTCTTTCCTTGTGAACCCTAGCTTCCCTATCTTCCACTCTCTCCAAGGACTATAACAACTTCTCTATTTTGTTCTTTTCTTTCCCTTCTCACCTTTTTAATTCATTTTGACAATGAGGTACGTCGTTTACGGTCACTGTCATTTTTCCTTTGAAGATTTAAGACTTAACTGCTGTGCTCAGCTTTGTACACATCATGTTGTTATGTTGCATACTCAAATTTCACATTTAACTGTAATAATGGCTTATTAAGCTACGTGAAAGAAGTATTAAGAGATTTGCATTTAATGTGATCACTTAGCGAGGGAATGTGGTGCAGAAAAATTTATGTTCACAGGGCCTCGGCTCACCAATAAAAATGGTAGACCTATTAGAGACCGTAAGCCCACAACATGGCATGCGAAAAGGAGATTGGGATAGCCATTTCGCCTGCCCATTTTGTCATTTAATCTCGTGGGCTTTCACGGCTGGTTTATTTTGGCAGTTGACCCAAGAGTAAGGGTGATAATTCAAATTAAGTTATAATCATATTGCCTCAAATAGAAACTAAATCAAATTGAATTCATTTAATAATTATGTCAAGAATTAAAAATTTTGACCCAACACGATTAGTAAATGGTTAAATAGATTATAATTATATCCTTCGTTTAACATATTTTTTAATAATATATATAATATTATATATACAAGTGCTAATTAATTTTATTTTAAATATAATTAAAATTTTTTAAAAGTGTTATAAATACAACTAAATTATTTTTAAAATATAAATAAATTAAAATATTATAATTATTTAAATAGTTAATTATATCATAAATAAGTTCATGTGTTAAAAACTCTAAATTTGAATTTGATATAATTATTAAATATATTGTATCGTATTTAAATCTGAATTTGATCCAATTAGTAACTGTGTCATATTGTATTTACTTGTTCAACAAATTATGTTATTTTATATCTTTCAAAACCTCCAAATTTATATCAAGTTTGTGTTAGTTAAATAAGTCATGTCAATAATTGTTACCCCTGCCTAAAAAATATGAACATGGCTAAGGCAGGTTAGCATGTATTGAAAGGTGGTCAAGCCTATTAGTGGTTCAACCCATATCACTTGTTTGATTTATCTCAAAATATATGTAGTTGGAAAATATTAGGTCTTCAACACTATTTGTAATAGTATCGCATAAAATGTGAGTTAGAAAAATTAAATGTATAGGTCCTTCGATGGGTCATGTAAATCATAGGTTAGAAAAGAAATATAAGTTGTTTTGTAATATAACTGCATGTTCGTGTGAATTTTATGTTAATTAAAACCATATAAATGGTTACGAATGTGGTCTATTTATATGAAAAGACGCGATAAAATGACACAACTTTTTGATGGAAAGGCTTCACTATAAATATATGTACGAGTCTCAAAATTTGGCAACTTTATGAGAAAAATACACCATCTATATTGAGTTGTAAAAGTTTAAAAGATCAAAGCACAAATTTAGTGTTTTATATCAATGGTTGAAGATATATTTTTGTTTATATTTAGATTTTAACTTCTACCTTACATTTATTACATATATTATATCTTTATAAACAGAGCCTTAAAATAAAAATTTTGTCAAAATTTTTGGATGCTTGTTTTATGTTTTTTTTGTGCAACCGACATGTCATTTCAATTCTCTTTCATTGTACGACATATGGTGATTTGCATAATTTTTAATTAATTCGAGATTGCCATAGCAATTTTAATTATGAAAAAAATTATATATTAAAGTTTTTTTTTATTTTATATAGTATAAAGACATTAATTATATTTGATATAATAAATTTTATTTTAAAAAAAAACTTTATTATATTGTATGATTAATTAGAATAAAATATAAGATTATTTTCTTAATTTATCTACAAGATTGATAAGAAAATACATGGGAGATGATTGTCCCATTTGGTGATAGATGATTGTCCGACCCATCCATAAAATATTGAGTTTTTATTATTATTTCCACCAAACATGACATCAAAACTCCAAATCTGATGTGAGGATAGCAAGAGCTTTTAGAGTGCATTATATCATCATAGATGATTCAACTGTAAAATTTTGGAGGGCTATGACCTGGAGCAAATCAATCCAGAAAAAATAAATAAATAAATGTTTTGGATGCAATTAATCTTGCAGTCTTAGTTTGTGAAATTCATTTTGATGGAGAAATGGCCTCTAAGAACTTGGATCAATTCTTAGATGAAGAAAGAATTCATAGAATTGAGTTATTGTGAATGTAAATTAACTAATGAAAACGATGCAAGCGCATAGATTCCAAATTTAGATGAAGTCTTTGTTGACAATGAAGTTGAGTACGACCCAATAGTTTTGGAGCATGTTATCCATGAGGAAGCACTCAAAACATCAACAACACTTCATAATTGTTTATTCTAATTCGAGAATTCAACTCCAAAACATCAAGATGTAATAACAGAAATTATATATGAAATTTAACTAAATTTATAAATTTTTAAAGAAATAAATAATAATAAAGTCATATTTTAATAAAATATCATAATTAATTATATTTATAAATATTATATATATATATAATATTCTATAATTAAATATAACATAAATTAATAAAATAATATTTTATGTTCCAAAACCAGTCTTAAATTAATACAATCTAATGTATGTGGCCTGTATGAATTAGGCTGCCGGAGCTGGAGATAAAGCTTGTAAGCTTAAAATCGTAGTACACAAGGTTGGGCTGACCAGAAAGAAACAATGTGACTGCTGCATGCCCAACTCTGGTTTTGACACGTTCAAAATTTCACCGTGGCTGCCCCATTTCCCGACCAGCGGAAAAGAAAAGGTTAAAAAGTGCAGGTGCGGAAAGAAAGAAGAGCACGCGGTCCCAAAATTTGGAAAACGCTAACTGAGAAATGCAAGCCTTTTTGTGCACCTTCATTCTGACTTTTCGCTTTTTCTTTAGTTTAAATTGTGAAACAAAATCAACAAACCAAAACAATCCTTTACATTAAATTTCTTCTCTCTCTCTCTCTCATTTTCTTTAACATTAAAATGGATTTTTAAACTCTTGAGATTTTGTATTGGCTTCTAAATAAACGAAAAAGCTACCGTGACCACTTCTCTGCTGCAGACACTGCTCTCACTCTGATAAAGTTGTTTGTGTGTGCGTGAGAGAGAGAGAGAGAGAGAGAGAGTTAAAAAAGTTTTGTGTGGGTTACGATTTTTGTGTGTTGTTTATGTTTGAGAGGGACTATTGCCTGCCTATAACCATTTCAACAATAGCACTGAAAAACATGGTGTTTGTATAAGCGTTTAAACAGACAACAAATATTATGAAAATGACGTACCCTTTTTCTTTTTACACTCTAGCTAGATTGACTCTTGTCTCCCTTTTTTTATGATTTTCTCTCTCTAATTTATAACATTGAATATGGGTTGAAATATAGGTCAGCATCTTTGAATGGTTATTCCTATATTTTGGCAAAATGGTCTCTGCAGCTGGAAATGCAGTCTGCCAATCTGAAATGAGAAATATGTATATTCAATGTGTCGTTCATTTACTCTTCATTGAAAATAAAGGGTACTCTAGTTTAGCATGCTGACATGTACAAGAACATAATTTGGAACCTTAGATGTATTACAATTTCTATTGTTGGGCACAAAAAGAAAGCGTCATGAATGGAGGCAGCCTAATATATTGCAGACTTTCGAAGAAAAGGGTTTATGCCCGCTGCCTGCCTTTTAATTTTTGCGTACTTTAAAAGGGTAAAGATTTATATAACATTATAATAATAGAGATAACAATAATAAGAATGATTGACAGTCATAAGGGTAAAGTTATTAGAGTCAGCTTCCTCAGTGTTTCATGATCACACTTTCTGCTGAAACAATCATAAGGATAAGTAAATTAAAATTGCATTAATTCAATTCAAACCAAAGGTCCCCAACCGAAAGAGACGTTAGAACTAAAAGTAGCTGATGGTTAACAACTAAAATTGTACAAAAATCTTTTTATTTTTATGTAGAAGTGATTATGTTCCTCTAGGATTCTTCTAATCATTGATAATTTACAATAATTTCTTAAGAGTAATGATCGAAGGGATTGGATTTTGAGATGCTCCTTCTTGCTTGTGTGCTATGATGTGAAAACCAGCAGCTACAAGATGAATTAATAAATTCTTTCTTGCTTTAATTTTTATCAACTATTCATCCTTATGCGTTGTCTTCATTCTGCACCAAGCTGAAATTCAAACCCCGAGGATTTTAAGATACTCACTTCTCATTAAACAAATGAATTTATAAAACACAATTAAAGAAACGTTACAGACTTACAGCACCGTGTAATCAATTCCACGACATTAATTTTGTCAGAATAATCAGTTGCTTGATGTAATAAGGATTTTTTTTTAATTTTCAGGGTGTGTTCTTTTAAACTTTCTGCACCCTTCAATTTCTTAATCACTCTCCTTCTCCCTCTGTAGTGGCCGAAGACATATAACTCATGGCAAGTGAGGTTTCGTCACACGGCGGCACCATAGATGTTGAAGCTTGAAACTGCTGCTTGCAAGCTTGACATGTAATTTGCATGACAGTACCACTAATCCTTTTCGTAGCTTGCTCTTCGAAAACTTGAGCCTTTCCAATTTCGGTCTGCGCTTGTTGCCTAATCCTTTTAGCCTTAGCAAATTCAAGTTCAGCCATCTCTATTTGTCTTTTCGCTTGTAGTCTAGCGTCTTCAGCATATGCCTTTTCAGCCATGGCTAACTTTAGTTGCGCACTTGCAAATTCTTTTAATCTTTTTGCTTCCAACGAAGGCTCCGTGGCATTCTTTTCCCTATTTGAATCTGTATTCATTTTGTCTGATTCATTCTTCTCTCCGCGAACACTTGACCCAATTGAAAGTTTCAAGTGGGTAGCGTAGTTTTCAAATGGATTTCGTGGTACATCAATGTTTGATGATGGTAGGAGCTGAAGTTCAAGATTGTGTTCTTGTTGATCAGAAGTTGAAGGATTGTTTCTGCTTGAGAACTGAAAAACAGTTTCGTCCGGCTTCAGCAATGGCAGTCCCGGCAAAACTGGCGGTGCTATACTGAAATTGGCATCACTGGATGGGCTAGTGCTAGAAGCTGTACGAGATGAGCAAGCCGGCTGCATTGTCTGCAATTCAGGCCGGACTCGCCGCATAGTGCAAGCATCTTGGTGCTCGATGAAACTCTCTACTCTGTAAAAGACAAGTAACAAAGAATAATTCAAAGCGAAAAAAATTTAGATGGAATTTTCTTATTGTTTTTAATAATCGAAGATCAAGTCGTGGAAACAATTAAGATTTAAGGCTAGCACATGTAGGGTTACCAAGAAACAAACAATATAAAAATGTTTAAGGATCTGTAGAATGGATTATGTGACTAGGTTTATATATATATATATATATATATATAAATTAAATAAAGCAAGTAAATGAAAGAGATGAAATGGGGTCTATTTGTTCAAGTGACTGTTTTTGTTTTATCGATAATTGGCATTTATTTTAGTAAAGGGGGACACTGCTGTTGGAAATAGTAATGTATGCCCCTTGGGCATCGATTGGCTGTCAAAGATCGCAGAGGAGCAAACACATGAGGTCATGTTTACTGCTGCAAATCATTCTTGGATTTAATTACTCGGTTAAGAAAAAACAAAACAAGAGCTTGAGTTTACCGGAGGAACCCAAGAATAAGAAGGAAAGAAAAAGAGAGTGCTTGAAACTAGGTAGTAGCCTGTAGAATCAAGATTTTGTTATCTTTTTCGCGTGACTTTTATGGGATTTTAGGGTTTGATTAGAGGAAGAGACTCCCTGCCAATTTGATCAAATAAAGAAAGAGAAAAAGGAAAACGAAGGTTATTCCAGAACCTGGAAAACACACGGCCGCAGTCACACGAATGGCCTCTAGTACCGCACGTTTTGAGATGAGCCTTGTAATCAGATTGAACAGCATATCCTTTATTGCACTTCCCACAAACCCACTGCTTGCGGTTGCTGTGCTTTCTTCGAAAGTGCTTTTTTATACCAACAAGATCTCCCAAAGCATGACAAGGATCATGGTGCAAGCAGCTTGGCTCTGGACAAACAAATACTTTCTTCTTCACTTCTTGTGCTTCTCTTTTCAGCAACTTCCATGGCACCTTGTGCCTTCTTCTGTGCATTTGAAGGTTTTGGTCTCTTTGAAACCCTTGGTTGCAGATCTCACATATGTATCTATCTGATTCTAGTAAGGTTTTGGGTGATAAAGAAACAACCTCTGCATCTGGATCTATATCAAAAACCATTACAAACCATTCAAAATTTAATAATAATCCTCAATAAACTGGAAAAAAAAACAAAATTGGAAAGAAACAGAATCGTTCTAGAGCTAGTTAATTACCTGGTGTTCCTGCCGGTTTTCTTTTTCTTTTGTTAGTTATAACGTTATTTTCAGAAGAGGTAAAGGGATCAGAAGAGGAAGATGGAGCACCAAGAGAACCAATATTATTGTTGTTGTTATTGTTTTCTAACATGGGTTAGAAATTTTGTTGCCCTATATTGTTGAAGTGAAGGGGGAAAAAAAAGAGAAAAAAACAGAAGTGTTTCAGAAACACAGATGGTGATGGCGGAATTGAGGGTTTTGTTTCAGCTTTACTGATAATAGAACAAAATGGGTGGAGAGTGAGAGGAAGACGAGAAAAAAGGAAAGTCTTTTGAGAGAGAGAGAGAGAGAGAGAACATGAGGGAAGGAAAAGCTCTTGGTTTCTGCAATCAGCTTTTTAGCTTTTCTTGGTTTTGTTTTCATTGACCCACACCTTGCTATAGTGTAGTAGTGTAGGTAAGGTGGAAGCAGGGTTAACCAAGGAGCCTTTATTTTCTTTTCTTACTTTCTTTCTTCTTACGAAGCTTTAATCTTTTCCTCCTCTCTCTCAAAAACTCTACAGAGAGAGTGCTGATCCCATCAGGAAAAAATATTGATTCTTTGAGCCCACACAAAGCACTTGGACAGAAACAAAAAAACATCCATTCCCATAACAAAACAGACGGCCATTATTCAATTTACACGCACCGTAATTTGCATGTATAAATAATGCAGGCCTAGACACCACATCCACCTCACCGTGACGTTATTTTTTTTATTCCCTTTTCTCTATCACTCATGCAAAGTAAATCTGAAAATTGGTTTTGAATTTACATGTACCAGGGAAAGACCAAATTGAGTAGTCCTGTATTGTTTAATTATGATGCAGAGAGGTGGTTAGCCTTGATTTGTTTTTGTGAATTATCAGCTTTTTCTAAAGGTAAAGGAAGCAAGATTAGTCACATCGACACCCATGTAATCATTTCTTAAAATCAAAGAAAAAGATAATAACAATAATAATAATAATATAATAATAATAATAATAATAATAATAATAATAATACTAATAATTTCTTCGTGGATATTTTTAATTTATTATTATTATTATTTGGGTAAGTCAAGGCGGATGTTGCGTTGCATATTGGCTTTTCAAGTTTACATGGTAAAGTTGTAAACACTGAATGGAAAAAAGAAAAGGAAAAAGTAGAAGTAACGAATGATGGGATCAATTTCATTTTTTTGATACCATGTCATGTAAGAATTTTGAATTTACAAAATATATACATCCCTAAAACCTAAAGCATGAAATAGCAAAGTATAATTAAAAAGGCAGGCAGCTTCCAAAAAATTAAGCAAAGCAATTATAAGAAATATTTCTCCCATGACTACTAATTCCTTGATACTCATATCCAAATCAATCTTCTTTGTTTTATTTAGATCGCTTGTATGTGCCTTTTAGTCCTTGGGAGCACTAATTATCCCTTTTAAAACAAAAGAAGAAAAAAACAGAAAATTCTACATATCCTATCCTCAAAGTGAAAGTACTTTGTATTTGATGAATAACCCAGACATCCTACATGACATTTATATTGATTTTAACTTTGGTAAACACAAAGCAACTTGAAATCATTTTCTGTGTATTGATTATTACTAATTAATTTAAATGTTAAGATATTTAATGATTTTCTTTTTTTTATATAAATTTAAAAACATCAAGAATTTTGTACTGATTTGTAGATAATGGAAGGACATAATCAGCCATATCCTTCAAAATCTCTGATGTTATCAACATCCATGTTAATATAAAATTGATCGTGTATATGTGCGTAATAATTAAATTTTTTTTTAATTATATATATCTTTTACTAAAAAATTGAATTTGTTTGAGAGTGCAAAAATAAAAAAGCTTTAATTTAGCACTTTTAAAATAAATCATTAAAAATACTTAATGTTATTTATAAAGAACTCGAATTGTTATTTTTTAATCTGTATGTAATTATGTGATAATTTTAAAATCAATAATAATATTGATTAAATTTAATGAACATATTTAAAATAAATAGCCAAATATATGAATAAATACATACATATATATTTAATTTATTGCATACCTAATGCTAATTAACATTGTCAAAAAAGAGCTTGTAGTGTAATAGAATTTAGTAGATAGTCATATCATTTTCCTAAAACAAGAAATCTTCACTAGTTCTCTTATATATTTCATGAATCTAACTATCCTTATTTGAGCTTAAGTTGAAATTAATCTCAAATTTTATTAAATTAAATTATCTATCGTGGGGCGAAAACTAACAAATTGGAAAACACCCACATAATAATGACTTGTTAGAATGCAACAAGATTTTGTTAATACTATGAGAATAGCTTTATAAATTTGATAACACTAGATTTGATGAAACAATTCAATCTTTCTAGATTTATTAGAAAATAAGTATAATAAGAGACTAATATATTGGTGGTCTTGAAAACCATTTCCCCCAAAGAATTAATTCACAATCAACAACGACCAAATAAAGGTATAATGTCATTCAATTTCAGATAATATTATGATTTTTTTTAATCTCAAAATTAATTCAGAAAATTTGATGTTTTAAATGAAAAAAGAATTGAATAATTTAAAATAAAAAAGAAATAATAGTAGATGGAATAGGGGAAGATGCTTGTACTGGTTGTTGAGGTGGAAAGAAGGGATTCTCACACATGCTGAATCGAAAAAAGGCAAGTAGGTGTAGGTTGCGGTGGCGGTGGCAATCATCGCTCCCAAAGTGCTTTTAGAATCCAAATACAGATCTAACAAAGTTTTATTTCTTAAGTTAATACTAAATTCAACTCAAAAGGTCATTCCAAAGTAGCTTCAACTTTACTTCCGAAAATTCACTCCATTTCTTTCTGGTAAAGCAACGACAACCACCTTCTCCTTTTCATATTTTACTATCAACAACTACTAGGGAGGGAATCAAAACTTGATATTATTTATATTAGGCCAAATGACATTTTTCGTCGGAATTGAAAATTAAAATTTGGACAATTTGCTTATGACAAAAATTTCCCTGGAATACTATTATACTACTCATTAAAAATAATTCATTCATTCATCCTTCCAACTCAATAATGTGACGATAGGTAGAGGAAAGAAATGGGTCCCTTCGAAATTGCACAGAAATCGGAGGCCTTTGTCTGGTTTATTTTGTTGGCATCCAAAGAAATGAAACCGGAAACCCAAAATTATTCGCAATTATTACTATTATTTTATATTGCATATAAAAGAAGAATCAAAGATCAAGATTCCATAACATTTCAGGCAATTGTATTTTCTCTTCAACTTTTGGCTCACAACACATTCCAGGCAAGTATAGAAAGAACATTTGTTTGTCTGTTTTCTCTTGCCTTCATGGAAATTTCATTTTTGTTTTCTAGGCAATTTTTGTTGTTTGTTTTTGGTTAATTTTGAATTAGTCCCTAAAATTTTCATAAGTACAATTTCAATCTTAATATTTTCAGTAACATACAACACGATCCTAGATATTAATAAATTCTGCATATTTGACAATTGACAGACCCCCCTTCAATAATTATAATTTTACTCCTTTAAATAAAAATATAATTTCATATATAATTTGTAGACAAAAATGTTGTTTTAAATTTTATTTTGTTGATCAAATCATATATTAGATATTGTTTTTATACATTGGAAAGAGAAATATTAAAGCAGTTTGCAAGGATGGTAATTTTTTCCATAACTTTGTAAACTGGTTAGTGCCAAATCCTAATGAAATAGAGTTGGTATATGGGCATAGGTATAAATGTTCTTTGTAATTTTTTAATAATATTTTATGAGTATTTTTTAAATTATTTTTTATATACTATAAAATTTTTATATGTAAAATTTATAAAAAAATTATGAATGTTTTCATACAATTATTATGATGAATTTATTTTATATTGATAAATTTGATATTTTATGTAAATTATATATTTATTTTGAATTAATATTAAAAATTTATTAATTTAAATAAATATATTATAAGTTTAAATTTAATATTTTATAATAATATAAGTATAATTAAAAAATAAAAATATAATGTTAAAAAACTTACAAATATCGTGAGTTTGATAAATATTAAATATTTATTTAAAAGAATTTAGTGATAAAATGCCAAATTCAGTGTAGATTTATTGTGGATGTGGGTTTGATGGTTTGATATTTCAAACTCGGTCGGCTGGGGTTTTGGATTTTGTTGATTACTTCAGAAAACATTGGGCTTAATATGATAATCATAAAAAATCAAGGACCAATCCAGAAAAAACTCCTTATTTTTTTAAAGACGGTGAGGGTAAGGAAGGGCCGCTGACAAAATTGTTTGGTGGGTTGTGTCAGCGTCTGAAAAGCAAACGTGCCCTTCCGTAATAATTAAAATCCATTTACGCAAAAAAAGAAAAAGAAGAAACTAGAAAAAAGTTACATAAAAAGATAAAATGATAAATTAAGAGAAGGAAAAAGTAAAGTAAAATATATATATATATATATAATAAAATAGAGAAAGACAAAATTGAAACAGTAACACGATGACCGAGTTCCCTGAAAGACAATAAAGCTGTGGATAAAAGTGTCATCACACACGCAAACACAGAGGCAAATATTCCTATTTACAGGTTTTTAATTTAACCCACGGCAAGTTCCCCACCCCCGCGCGCCAACACCATCCAACCACAAACCCAAACCCAAAGCAAACCACCCCCCACTATTTTTAAATAAATATGTAAAATATGGCATGTTCTCCAAATGGGTTTGCTTAACGGGCCGGAGATGGGCCATGATTATGCCTTCAGTAATATTCCCAAAACTATTTTAGTCCTTTTGCATAAAATACTTCTTATTATTTTGCACAGAAATAATAAAATTGTGTATTTAAAACGAATAAAATTATAAATTTTAGGTGGAGAACGTTTACGATTTTGCTTTTAAGATATTTTTGGTTGGAATGAAGAGAAATGAAAATTCTTTTTAATTTTGATTTGAGTGATAGAGGATAGAAAAGGAATTCATTAGGAATCCTTAAAACATGTTTTTAATATTTGTAGAATATTTTCTTAATTAATAAATATATTTACATTGTATCATTTCATTATTAAATTACCCATTAAATTTATAAAATTTAAAGTTAATTTAATTTTTTTTAATTATGAAATTCATAAACCATTTCAACAATATTGTAATATTACGAGTGATAATTCGAATTATTATGTTATATTCGTATTATATTGTATTCGTATAGAGAATAATTTGAATATGATTTATTTATTAATTGTTTCAAAAAATTAAACGCATACATAATTGATAAATAAATTATAAACAATTTATAAATAAATTGAGATATTATTTTTATTAATTTATAACACGAATTCATTTATAACTTATTATTTATATCTTAAATGAATAAAAGAGTCTATTAATAATTTAAATACAAATATGACAAATTATTAAATGCAGTGACACAAACGTACGAGTAATACATTTATTATTTATGTCAAATTTTCAAACTTTGAATTTGTTTATTTACTTGAATTTGTATCAAATAATTGTATCATAACCCATATTGCCACTCCTATGTAAAATTGGCCAAATAAAATATAATTAACTAATATAACAAGTATTTAATGATAAATTTATAGATTTTATTTTAACAATTTCGTAGCATTGACAAAAGCAAAGGACACAAATCACATTAAAATCCAAATGGTTAAATTTCTTTTTTGTCCCGGCTCGACCTGGTTGGAAACTAGGATATTTTTGATGCTTGCTGTGAGGAAGAAACTGTGATGGTGATGGTAAAGTCAGGGAAGGACTTGCGTGCAAAAATATTTGAGAATTTGATCAAAGAGAATTCTCTGCATTGAGTTACCCGTATCCGCCCGATGAAATTTATGGCAGTGGGTGGATATCTCAAAGTTTGTCAATGAAGCCGAGTGAACCAGAGTGAAGTGGCTAGTAGTATCTATCATATCAAAGTTCGTAAGATATGAGAATGATTTCTTGGGGCTGGTTGATGTTAACAAATTAAAGGTTTTGTATGTATTCAGTCAAATTTATTGAGTTAATATTATTATGATTATTATTGAGTAATGGTTGGGATCTAAGAAGTTGACAATGAAAGACTAATTTGGTGAAACTTTTTGTATAGGTAATAGAAGATACATGGATTATTCTCTTTTCAATTTGGAACTTAATGTGCTGCTATTTATCAACCTCTTGTATAAAAATCTCCAGGGTATTCATCTATGCACTTGCATGCTTTGTTTCTAGTTAATGCAATGTATATTTTTGCCATGGAATTATATATGTAATTCTAAAAATTAGTGTTGATTAATGTATAGTTAAGGGAAGTAAATGTGACTTTCCAAAAATCTGAGTCACAAATTGAAAATTTTATGAATTTTTAAATTTGATTAAAGTGAAAGAAAGAAAGGGAGAGAGAGAGAGAGAGATGACTTTGGTCATGTCTATGAAAAGGCAAATGTACATTGTGTAGTTATAAAAATACAAATAAATTCGACAAAATACCAAATCTCTCACTTTTTTTTTCTTTTAACCTTGTAAAAATGAAATGAGGGTTGGAAAAGTGTCTAAAAAATAAATTATTAACGATTAAGCATAAATGAGTGAACAAAAAATATTAACAATAAATAAAAAAAAATTTAGTAAATTATAATAATTATAAATATATTTTTAGTCAAATTGAACTTCACCAAAAACTGTAATTATTGCTAAAAATAAAAGATAAATTTTTAATAAAATATTTTAAGCGATAAAATTTTTTGTAAATAAAATTATTTATGTACAAAATAGTAATACTTATTTGGATGGTGCAAGCATACTACAATATTGAAAAATTATAATACCCTTTGCTATCATGTATGATGTGCAATGTCTAATGCTCCTATATATGTTGTCAATAACTTATTTGTTACATTTGTATTTGTTTTATTTTCCTTCATTTCTTTTCTATGCATTTTCATAATTAGATTTTATTGAATAAGTTTATTGAAAATACATGTTAATAACTTTAAAAGATTAACATTTTTATTTTTTTTCTCCTCCTTTAAAATGCAAAATTTGATATTTTTGTTCAAGAGCATAACTTCACAGGGTCAAGCAGCAGCCTCTTAAGCCCCTATAAAAATTTGTATGCTAAAAACAAAAGCACTATTATTTAAGATTAATATGGCAAGATTAATACACTTTTAAAATTTTTATAAAAACTCTTTTATTTATAGTTCTAATCAATACAAAGACATGCATGATGATTATTAAACTCTGATATGTACATTTGTCTCTTTTTAACCCTAATTTAAAATAAATTTCTATCTTCGTTGACAAATTAAAAATAATTTTGAAAGGATGGATAAAGAAAACCATGGAATTATGAGAAGGTAACCATTAGAAAACTAGTGGGTTCATGGTGCACTTAGCAGATTTCAAGGGTGGGCTTAATTTCCTGGACCATTATTCCGAATGGATAACGGTCGCGCACAACATTCAACGACACTTTATTTCTTTCTTTATTTTTGACATCAACTTTTGTTTTTTAATTTAAAAACAGATATGTACTCTTAATTATTCATTTCTATTGTAAATATATTATAGAATAAAATAAAAAAACGTTAAACTTTGGATTTGAAATCATAATAAGGCAAAAATACCTTTTGATTTCATTAACTGAATGCATTAAATAGCTTTCAAGTCCATGCACAAGGTAATACTTTGCATGCATGCATGCATCCATACATACTTACATACTTCGCATGCATGCATGCATCCATACATACTTATTAAATGTGTTTTATTCCCTACATAGAATTTTGGAAAGAAGCAATTGCGACGAAAGAAGCATCCAATCACAACACTCTCCTTTGAATGCTATTGCTCTCAACATTAAATGTGTTTAACAACGCCTAGTTAAAAATAAAAAACCTTGCTAGTGAGATAAAATCTAGTCAAAGAAAAAAATAATAGTACAATAAATATTTGTTTAAAAAATTTTCCACAACTCTTTTTTTGCAACAAAATATGCTCTTTTTTGATCAAATTCTTTCCCTTAAATAACAGATATCAAATTATGATGTTAATATATGTCAATGCAATATAACAACTTTTCAAAAGTAGATGTAGTAAAATTTCTACATCTTCCTTAGGGTTGCAATGGTAAATCTAAATTATAATTTCTTTATGAATACACATGGGTACATTGGATTATGAATATATCTTTTTTCTTTTTTGTAATACATGCACCTACATTATTTCAATCTATAGAAAGAACATTTTCATTTGATTGAGAATAAACCAAATTTTTTCAATTTTTATACTTCAAGCATTTTAAATTCTTTGTAGATTTTTACATAGATATTAGTGTCCATAGGATGCATATCAATTTCTTTTGAGATTGCCAACTTATTAGAAATCAAAACATAATTATATCCATAACAATATAATATGTTTCATCAAAATTAATTTCAATCCTCTATAAGAAGAAACCTTGAGCAATAAATCAAATTTATACCTTGTGATCTTGTTATTTTCATTACTTTTCCTTATAAATACTCACTTATATCTAATGGGTTTGACATCTTTAGGTACTAAGACTATATGATACAAACATTAAGAGTATCAATCTTAAAACCGTAATAATTAGTCTTGAAACTCCAAGAACAAATCTTAAAACCTAACAATTTGAATTAGAATTTAAGTTCAAGAAAGCTAAGATTTAGTTAAGATTTTGACCTAACTAATTACGAACCAAAAGTATAATAAAAAGATTTGAACACCATAGGAGAGATTTGTTAATAAACTCATAAAATGCTGTAAAAAATCAACAAGAAGAGCAATTCTCATGAAATTTAAATTGAATAAAATATAACATCTAATTCTCTTTGCAATGTTGTCTAAGTGTTTCTATATAAGACTAATAATTAAAAAGCACTATCTAAAATAGTTATAAATAAAAGTCTAAATATAATTAGAAAAAGTAATTAATTAAAATATACACTTACGCTGCATTCATAGATACACTAAAAAAAGAATCGTATTTACATGCTTGGATCACATTCACCAATTTTTGAAATTTTTTAAAATTTAATTTCATGCTTGATTTCATATTTGATGTTAGTCTTGAATTTTGTCAATTTCAAACTTTTTGAATCAATCCATTAAGTGATGTTTATTCTTTTTCACTTTTGCTCTTATAATTAGTTCAATTGGCACATGTTATGAATTTTTGTAAGTTTGTTGTTAATCCTCGTCTTTCTTCTTCTCTTCGGTATTGGTTGCATCATCAGTTTTATAAAAATATAGACTAGTAATTTATTAGAAATATTGTTCAGACATACGTCGCTACATTGTTGTAACAAAGAAATAGCAACACTAGGTAAAGATTTGTTAAGATCTTTAGTGTTAAAATAAGTCTCTTTGTACA
Organism: Xylocarpus granatum; assembly: GCA_019650275.1. Classification (NCBI taxonomy): domain Eukaryota; kingdom Viridiplantae; phylum Streptophyta; class Magnoliopsida; order Sapindales; family Meliaceae; genus Xylocarpus; species Xylocarpus granatum. Next base: position 147,995 of record BNST01000375.1, on the reverse strand, counting down.
AAAGTGTAAATATAGGCTCATTGGCATAAAAAAAAACTCTTAGCATTACTCTTCTTAGAATAAAAGTTCAATTTTTTTTCTTTCTCAACAATTTTTATTTTTTTTACTTTCTTTTTTTTTCTTTTGAACTCTCAATCTTTTTGAATTTTTATCTCCACTCTAAACCTTTTTTCCTCAACTCTTTCTCTCTCTTCTTAAGTTCAATCATCCTCATAAATTTGTCATGGGGTCAAAAGAGTAAGAGTAATGAAGTTATTATCATTTACAAAAGATATATTTCTAAACTCATCATGAATAACTCTTTTATCATATTGTCATGAATTGTCCAATAATATATGACTTGCATGCTTAGGGACAATATCTCATGACACTTTATCAGAATATCTCCCACTTAAAAAAGTAATCATTACTTGCTTAGTTAGTCGTACCTCCCTACATTCATTCAACTATTGAAATTTATAAAGTTTAGCATGCTTAATAGTAAATAAACTCAATTTTTCAACTAAAATAATGCTAGCCATATTAGCACAACTCCTTCAATCATTAATCATATTACATATTTTATTATTAATATGGCATCTAGTATGGAAGATGTTTTTTCTTTATTGATTATTATATTTTTCTTTAACTTGTGTATTTAATACACGTCTAATAACAAGTGCTTCACCATCAATTATAAACTACCATTACTAGCTTCTTCAAGTGGCATATTGTTTTTTCCTCACTTTCTCTTTCGGCCTCTACCGTTCCATATCTTGCAAGAATATAACCCTTTTATTTAAATATTGAGAAGTGCCCTACATTCAAACAACGAAAACATTTAATTTCACAATTATGAGTTTAAGTTCCAATTTTACCTTTGCTTTAATTGAACATCTATTCTTTTTCCTTAGGTGGCTGAGGTTTATACTTAAAAATAACCATATCACTTTTTCTCTAATTAATCCTCCATGAAGAAGATGAGCCAATATTTTAAAATAGCCCTATTTTCAATCATTTTAAGTTGTTGCTTCACCTCCATAGCCATATATAATATATCCTTCAACTTTACATAATGTTACAACTTTACCACATTCGTTATGTCATATTTCAACCCAGTTAAAAATTTGGACATAGTAGCTTCCATATCCTCCTTTATATTAGTCCTAATTATGGCAAATTACATCTCCTTATGGTAGTCCTTTGCACTCTAAGACTTTTAACTAAGATTTTATGATTTTTGATACAAATTTCGATAATAATGGTTAGTGATAAAATCCCTACTCATAATAGCTTTTAACTCATTCCAAGGCTCAATAGATATCTTATGATTTTTCTTTTGATTTATTACTAACTAATTCTATTATATGATTGCATAATTAGTAAATTCGATAACAACTAGGTTAACCTTTTTCTTCTTTTAATTATTAAGACAATTAAATATTATTTCTACTTTCTTTTTCCCATTTTAAAAGGCTTTAGGATCATTTTTCCCTTAGAAGAGGTATTTTCATCTTAATATTTTCTAAGTCCTTATCTACAATATCTTAACCTTTATACTCTCTCCCAACTCCTTTATCACACTTTCAAACCTTGAAGTAAATTCACCTATATCAAACATTGACTCTCTATCATCTTCATTTATATTTTCATCTCATTATCTTCTTCAAAACCTTCATAAGTGTATGTCTACCTTGTCTTTTAAGTTTAGGCCCTTTTTTATTTTACCCTTTATAAGGCAGTATGAGAATTTTCTTACCTATCAATTTTTTTTCTTATTTCATTAAGCATCACATTCATTTGCTTAAATTGTTGCTGATAGCTTCTAATGTAAAGATAAAGCTTCTTCCTTCTTCTTTAATTGATAAGTCAACATTGTGAGACATATTTGAAGTTACAAATAAGTGTTAGTAGTAAATTTTATTATATTCCCTTACATGTTTACACTAAAATTATATTTACTCACACACATGTTTCACTACATTTGACTTTTATCTGTAAAAGACTTACACTTTCTTGCCTTTTACCACTCTAATTTCTTGTTTCAGCTTTTTATTAAAAATATATATTCAGCCAATTAATATTTTTTAGTATCCAAACTAACATAAAAAAGCAAGAAATTGATAATAAAACCAAATTTCAAAAGCAAGCAAATTCAAAAGGAATTCACAATTAAACAAATATCATGAATTGATTGTAAAAACAATAAAAAATTGAATATATCCTATAAAGATACTAATAACCCATTTTGTTACAATTTTCATTTCTCTTTTTGTTTTTTAATTTTTCCCTTTTTTTTATTGACCCTTTTGATTTTTTTTTATATATAACTTAATGCAATAAGTATTGAAATCAAAAGGTAAAAATTACACAATTATAATACCCACACAACAATAACAAAAGTGATTAAAATTTAATTTCTTTTTTGTAACCTTAACAAGAAATGAATGAATAAAGATAAATGCAAATGAAGTAAGAAGATTGGATTTAATAAAATAGATAAATGGTAAAGTGCAGGATAAATAGTACCTTAGGATGAACAATATCTATAAACATTAACTCACATTTTTTTAATAAAAAATAAAAAGTATAAAAGAATTTAAAGATGATCAAACTTGATTTTAGAAGCAAGCTATACCAAAGTGATGCGAACCTAAACAATATCAATTTTGAAATCCAAAAATTAGTTTTGAGACTCTAAGATTGAATTTTGAAACCTGAAAACTTGAATTAGAATACAAACTTCAATAAAGCTAAAATTTATATGAAAAAAATTTGATCCAATAATTAAAGAAATCAATAACCAATAATAAAGATCTTGACCTAATAATCTACTAATCACAAAACAAAAATATAAGAAAAAAATTTAAACACCACAAGAGGGATTTCTTAATAAGTTTACGAAATTTTTTGAAGAACTCAAGAGAATAGCAATTTTCATAATCTTAATTGAATAAAATATAATCTCTAATTTTTTCACAATGTTGTTTAAGCCATTTTATATAAGTATTACAATTAAAATTTTTAACAATTAAAATAAAAAATCGTAATCTAAAATAATTAGAAATAAAAATTCTGAAAAAATAAAAAAATAATTAATTAAAATATATGTTTATACTGAATTATATTCATTAGTAGTTTTACAAACTTACAATTTTGTGGACTATTTCTTGTATTTACTTTAGAGGGAATATATTCTTTGGGTGGTCATAATTAAATTCAAATGACTTCAAGTTTATGATGTTTTGTACATTTGGAATTTCAAGTTCTAATTTATCAATTGATATTCAAAACTTTAGATTTTGGAAACATATAAATATACTCAAAACTTTAAGTTTTATATGATTTGTAAATTAAAATTGGATTCAAGTTCTAATTTTGAAATTATTCTTAAAACTTCAAACTCTAATTTTTTAAAATTCAGAGCTTTAAATTCTTATTTAAGATTGCAGATTGAAACTTCATATATGAATTTTATAATAATTTCAAAACTTTTCAATTCAATACTAGTTAAATTAAAGTATAAGAATCAAAATAAAATATTAAAAATAAAAGATAGAATTGATATTCTATAGATATAAAAAAGTGAAAAAAAAATCATAAAAAAATAACAAGTATTTTAAAATCATGTTTTATAGCTTATTTTTATAATTTTAAATTCTAATCACATTGTTTCTTTTTATAAATTTTAAGTTTCAATAACAATATTAATTAAATATATGCAATATCTTATTTTCTTATATGAAGATTTTATTTAACGATAATCATAATTAAATAAAGTAAATATATCATAATACAAAAATTACATAATACAAAAGTATTAAGTTTTGAAATATAAATATTTTGCATGCTTAAATCATGTTAATAAATAAATTATAAACTAAAATTAAAAAATATATTAGTAAATAAATTATAGATTAAAATAAAAATATTCAAAATTACAAAAGTAAAATCATACAAGGTAAGGATACCTTTGATTTCATTAGTTGAAATTCATTCAATAGCTTTGATTTTTTTGAAGCAAAAGAGGCATTGTTTACACACACACACACGATATTGGAGGGGGGAGGCCAATCCTTATATGCGACGTGGGATTTTGGAAAGAAGCAATTACGGCGGTGGAAGCATCCAAGCCAATAGTTTGTCATTATTTAACGGTTTGAATATTTGTTAAAGTTAATAATTAATGGCACACGTTGGATTTGGTTGGGTACTTTTAAGTTATAGGTTTTGATTAACATTAAACTTGCAGGAAAGTGACCTTATTGTGAAATAAAAGATTGTGTTGGTCAAATATTTTATTATTATGCTTTTAAATTTAAGTACCAAGTAGAACCATAATTTTAAAAGTATTTTAGATTAAATAAAATAAATAAATTATTGGGATTAGTTAATTGTAACATTTTTGAGTTTAGCTTCTTTAAATACCAACCAGAGAGGAGTATAATTTTTATAAGAGAGTTTTTTAAAAAACAAAATTTAAGTTGTTTGTCTATCTATTAAATCTTTTATAGACACGTTGTAATAACTTGAATTGCCAAAATTTTTAAGGTAATTTTTAAAGGAAAAAATTTTGATAATGTAACTTGAAAAGAAAATGTCTAAACTTTACTCTCAAGAAGTTTAGAATTTAAGCTTCTCTAAAAAAGATAAAAATTTCTTTAATTTTAATAAACAATTCTTTAATGATATTAAAATAATTTTATAAAAAAATTATTTTAATTAATAAAAAATAAGTTAGAAATTTTAATTTCATATTTATTAAAAAAAAAGTTCCAATGGTTTAAAATATATAAAAATACATGTTATAATATATAAAATATTATAACAAAAGCATCGATTATTATTAAATATAACAATTGGTGATATAATAATTTTATTGTATAATTAATGTAAATTTTGTAATAAGTGATATTCCACACGTTAACTTTTCATATATAGTGTTGTTCTTTTTGAATAAATGTTATAATTTTACTCTTTCTGTATGTAATCATACTTATCTATCAAACCAACTTACAAGTTGTTGCTTTAATTTATAATGAAAGGAATGCTTAGTATTTAGTAAAAAGAAATATGATGGTTGAAGTTGCATGATTTAGGTCATCAAAAATTTGAGAATTTCAATTTTTTTTTGGTTCACATGTCATATTAAAATGGTGTGACCTAACATAGTTTTCTTTTGCACTAGTGTGAAAGGTAAAAGGGTGTCACCTTATCATACTGCTAGTTAACAGTTGTGGATGGGCTTTAAAGTAGTCTTGTTGTTTGTGTGAATGGGGCTTGGAACAAGACAACTTTTTAATACACTATGTAATGCAGAATCTTTATTCTTTAGTGACCCTTAAAACATGGAATGACTTGTCCACTAATCTTAATCAATACTATCATATTCTTGATTGTTATTATTTTTCAAAATAAAAGTATTGCACAATCTTTATTCTTTAGTGGCCCTTAAAACATGGAATGACTTATCCGCTAATCTTAACCAATACTATCATATTCTTGATTGTTATTATTTTTCAAAAGAAAAATATCACATTCTTTACTTAAGTTTGACTTTATTAGGAATCCTATTTTTGAAAAAGTCCTTGCCTTTTTTGCGTTTCTTTTCCACAAGCTTCCTAAAGCCAAGTACAATTTTCATCAAGATAGCCTACAAAGATGTAAAAAAAGAACTTAAAAACCCATTTATCATCTCATTTGTAGAATATGTCTATCTATTTTTATTTTTTTTACAAAAACAAATTTATTATTCAAGCTCGACTGATGCTTTTGTTGAATGGTTTACTTGGTTAAAAGCATTTATGCATGCTTTTACTTGGAAAAATGATGCATTCATTTATAGTATTTCATGTTAAGGATTTTGAATCCTAATAATAACTCCAGAAATATATATTGTATATCATGATAATGGAGCAGCTACTCAATCTATGCTTGAAGTTTGGTTTGTTTCAAAAATTGACACTTAATTCTCGGAATAGAAAATAACACACTCTTGTTTGCCAGTAAATTAGCTCGAAAGCTGTTGAATATTATTACATAGCTAACCAACTAGTAAATGACAAAATTTGAAAACTAAACAACCTTTTCTTGGACTACTTTTGAACATTTAATATTTGTTGATTGAAAAATTCATCATAACTAAAAATTGCTAACCAACTTCAATTCCACTTGAGTCAAGCACAAGGGAAACCCCCTACCCCCCCCAAAAAAAAAGTGGGGAAATTGTCTTATTTGACCATTGGATTTGAATTCCATGCATGTCCATATCATCAAAAGACAACATCAGCATACTTGTCAATAATGTGAAAAAATTAAAAAAAAAGAATAAAATAAATAAAATCAAGTGGGCACCTCAAATTCCAAAGAATAAAAGGATAAGCATTCGGGTGGTTTTTTAATTTTAATTTGTTTTTGTTGTTGTTTGTCACATGAGATGGCCGGCATATGTTGAACAGCAAAAACAACATTAGATGGATGGGTTCCGGATTTTCCTTTTTCTGTTTATTTTTTAAAAAATAAAAAATAATAAAAAATAAATAAAAATATATATGTTTTTATAGATACTCAGTTTTAGGTCTCTCTCATTCTCTATCTCTCTCATTTTTCGGAGACTTTATCTCTCCTCTGTCTTTCTCTTTCTTGGGTCTGTTTCTCTCTCCTCTCTCTTCTTTCTTTTTCCTTCTCTCTCCAGGAGGGCAAAACCCTAAAGAGCCGTTCACAACCCCCCAAGTAAGCTCTCTCTCTCTCTCTTTCTTTCTTTCTCTCTCCATCTCTCTTTCTATAATTTGAATATATGGGTCCTTGTACTATTATACCTGCCATTTTATACTTATTTATTTGTATATTTTCTTATGTGCATGCATATATATTTGTAATGTTAATTTGTGATATGAATCTGCGGAGATCTACTATTTTGTTTTTCAGATTTGAAATAACTCTATTTTGTTAAAGTTTTCCTTTTGAAGTTTGTAAGTTGTAGATCTGGTGATGGGTTTTCACGTGGGTTCTGTTTGGTTGCTGGGAAAATGCGGAAACGGAAAGTAGTTTTGAGTCTGAAAGTTTCCATTTTTTACATGTGAATCTCAATGTTTTCCGTTTCTAGTAATTTCGGATCTTAAAAGTTTCCATTTTGTTTTAGATCCAGGAAAATGGAAACGGTATCTATGCAAAAAGTTGACACATTTGAATTGCCGTTTTGGTTTCATTGTACAAGTTCAATGTTTTATGTGGTTCAAAGCTGTTTTCCTTGACAGATCTGTGGGTATGCAGTTCTTTTAAATGTTATGGTACATTGGATCTGTGTTTGAGAAACATTTTCTTTATTTTTGACATTATATATGGTATTTTAGCTTTAAAACCTCCGTTCTGTTTTCTATATGGGAAATTTTGTTTGCATTCTATCATTATTCCAGTGGCGGATCTGTTTAAATTGTAACACTAGTTTAATCTTACCATATTTTATTGTTTTAAATATGTAGTTTTCATGGATGATGATGCTTTGAACATGCGCAATTGGGGTTACTATGAACCGTCCTTTAAAGGGCATCTCAGTCTGCAGCTCATGTCATCCATGGCAGACCGAGATACCAAGGCCTTTCTCCCTGGTCGGGAGCCTAATATTATGATTAGTGCGAATGGTGCTTTTCATCCTCGGGATTGCGTTGTTTCTGAGCCATCTATCCCAATGAACTACATGAGGGATAGTTGGATAAGCCAGAGAGATAAGTTTTTGAACATGCTACCCGCGAACCCTACTTACGGGGTTCTTCCAGAAATTTCAGGAGCTCACTCCTTGCAAATGTTACAGCCGCCACCAACTACTTCAAGGGATGACAGATTGGGACCTGAAAGAGTGCCGCCTGACAGAGTGGCGCCTAGAGTTGAAGAGCCAGTTGTCAAAACTGAAGGTGCTCAAGTAAAGAAAAGACAAGGTGGTGGTGGCCCAAAAACCCCGAAAGCCAAAAAGGCTAAGAAGCCTAAGGAAAATAATGGCACTGGTGTTCAACGCGTGAAACCAGCCAAGAAGAGTATGGATGTTGTTATAAATGGGATTGATATGGACATATCGGGAATTCCTATTCCTGTCTGCACCTGTACTGGAAGTCCTCAGCAATGTTATCGATGGGGGTGTGGTGGTTGGCAATCTGCTTGTTGCACTACAAATGTGTCAATGTATCCTTTGCCAATGAGCACCAAAAGGCGTGGTGCAAGGATAGCTGGGCGGAAGATGAGTCAGGGTGCATTTAAGAAGGTATTGGAGAAACTTGCAGCTGAAGGGTATAATTTTGCTAACCCAATCGATTTAAGGACTCACTGGGCTAGACATGGTACCAACAAGTTCGTGACAATCAGGTAAAGCTACGATGTCAGTACCAGTAGTGGAATTACTGGGCATCTAGTCTCTGTCATCTGTATATATTTCTGTGGCCTTTTGCAGACTTTTCAGGTTCTTTGTAGTCCATGAATTTTAAGTTGTGATACATGTTTCTGAAATTCGGACAATCTTGGATCTTTGAAATTGTTGTTTAGATTTCTTCATGCTTTTATTATAAGGCCAATCAGTAACTTCTAGCCACCAGGAATTACGATGTGGATGAGTTTTCATTTTATGGATTTCGGATAACATCCTTTCGCCTTCTATTTAATCTTTTCAAAAGTGGCAATCTTCTTATTCCATCTGTTTATTTAGTGGGAAGCAATGATATATTTTTACTTCTTAATTAGTAACAGCATCCGGCAGATTAATGAGAATGCATGAATTCAGTTTCATTCTGCCTCTTTATCCTTGTTATTAACTGCACAATTGTATGGTCTATGCCATCAAAATTCTGTTACATTTTTCTTTTTAATAAAATGTAATTATGTGTTAATTTTTTTTAAAGATTTTGACACATTCTCAATCATCAAACCTGTTTAACTTGATGGTGTAGATCTAAAGTCAGAAAGTAGGATCTATTTTTGTTAATTCAGCAATACTCTAAGCCATTTATTAAGTGAGATAAATGGTTGAAAAATTTTCATCATTTAAAGTACAAAACTTTTAAGTTAAAAGACCCTACATACATTGTCAACTATTGGGTGCTATATGTTGGTTTGTCTCTTAAAGATAGAGAAGTGGCAGTTAATAGTTGAAATTCATATTTTTGATTTGCTTACATTGACCATATCAATGTTGACAAGTTTTGCTGATTTTATGCTTTTGATATGATTGTCATACCTTGTTACAAATCAGGCATTGAAGCTTGTAAAATTCTGGATTTAAGAACTTAGCTATTAGTGCGTTTAAGATTGCTTCCGTGTTGCGTACACCTTCATCTTTGCCTTCTTGTATTAGCATATATTGGAAATCACATAACCTCCTAATATAATCATAATAAAATTTATGGTGGCAGCAATGTATTATTTGTTGGCTGTTGATGAAGTTGGGTTGTTAAATGTCCACACTAGGAGTTAATACAATTAAAAATGCTAGTTTGTTGGTTAGTGGGATCATATGTCTAACTTAATAACTTATGAGTGGATAAGTGTCTAAAAAACGTACAGATGATTAAAGTCATTCCTTTCACATGATTCCTAATCTAGTAATTGTTCTGACTATATTGTAAACACCCAATGCCCTGTGGACATAAAAATTACAGATATACTATTGTGAATGTACTACCTGATCTATTATTCTTGATACTAGCTACAACAAATAGTCAATTAGGAATCACAAGGAATCAATGATTTTAATCACCTGAATGTTATTAAGATACTTGTTCAATTCTAATGAGAATTAACTTCTGAAATTCAGTTTTACTTTTGAATTTCTATAAGTACATGTATACAAAATTCCTAATCCATTTTCTCTGAAGTGGCTTATGAATTTGAATTATTTTGTTTAATTTTGTTTCTCTAAATGTATTATACTTGAGACTAATCTATTTGTTACAAAGAAAGGCTGATTATTTTATTATATTTTTCTCATGAAGGTAATTTTATGAAATGAATGTTGCAAGGAATTTTTTATTGCATTATATATCTATAAAAGTTTGAGAATATGAGTAAGGGAATGCTTGTTTGGAATTTATGATTTGTCTCAATTAAACTGTTCATTGGGGTAAATTTGATGCTGACTATAGATTGGTTTCCTTTTACTTGTGAGAGAGAAAGGTTTTCTTCAAGATAATGTGGGAGACGAGAGTCAGTAGCACCTGTAAATTCTTCTTCGCTATGGTCTTAATCTAGTTTGACATTATTTCCTTGTATTGCATTGGTCTTGGGCTTTCTGGGGAAACTTGCAGAAGGGACACATTATTCATTGTATATATGCTTTGGTGATGGTTCGGGCTTCTTAACCTACTACTGCCAGCCCTAGCAAAGTAGTGGATTTCTAAAACTGTTTTGCGATGTAACATCTTACTTATTAGAAGACTTTCTTAGTGGAAATTTTTCTAGAAAAAAAAATATTGCATTGCATTTAACCATGCTTGAAGTAGAAGCCACATTAATTAAGAAAGATAGGATAATTATGAAGTGATAATTATGGAGAGTGAATGCTTGACCAAGTGCTGGCCATGCAATTAAATGTTTGCTTTGAAGCTTATGTTGCCTGTAAATGAGTGAGCTCTATCTTATGTACCTAATGCATTTCCACGTTTTTATTTATCTTTCATCATTCTAAATATATTTACATATGGACATCTGTGTCTGTGTGAGTATGCATACATATCTGTACACTTTTAGATGCTCACTGAGGGAATTTTGAGTTATTAGTTTAATCTTCTTCTAAGTATAGATGAGGATATAATTTTAAGTTGGAAGATAGGGAGACTTCTGATGTATTTAACTATTGAACAACTAGTAGTGGTTGTTGAAGTCAGCTTTTGTTCTTCAACTAAATAAAATCTAAGAACGTGTATATACTATAGTTATTTGTTAGTTACCGTATCTGTTACCTTTGGTGTATCTTTGTCATTTGATCCTTTATTTGGATGCTTATTTTTGTTTGATAGTTTGAAGCAGATGCTAGTAAGAGTTTTGGAAATTATTGTTTGCGGAAACAATCTTTGGTCTTCATTATGTTATAGTGAGACTCCCAAGTTATTCAACTAACCAAAAACTTGAACATGTGTGTTGCTTCATGGTAGGTTTTATTTATTTGTTGTTTTTAACACAATGAAGTGCTATTTGCAGTTTGAAGTTTTCTATTGCTGTGCTACAAATTTTATTTCTAACGTAATATTTAATAAATCGTATTGGATGAAGATCATTGGGCAAGTTTTTGGTTTTATGAATTGTTTGAACGATAATTTGTTGGGTAATTACAGATTGTTTAACTGCTTGCTGCATGCTTATTTTTGTTTAGTTGTTTGAAGCAGATGCCAGTATGATTTTTGGAAACAATCTTTGGTCTTTGTTGTATTATATACTGAGATGTTAAAAGTTATTTAACCGACCAAAACTTGAAGCACTTGTGCTGCTTCATGGAGTGTTTTTTTTTAAATTTTACATATATGAAGTGTTATTTCCAGTGCTACAAATTTTATTTGCTACATAATCTTTATTTAAAAAGTCGTGTTGGATGAAGATTACAGGTTGAGGTTTTGGTTTTATCAATTGTTTGATGGATAATTTGTTGACATGTAATTAGATATTTGTTCAACTGCTTGCCTCGGGTATTAGTAGTTGTTGAAGATCAGTTTTGCCTTTGCCTTCATTTGCATCAAACTGATAAGAAGAAACCTTCTTTGTTTACATATTGATACATCTTCAGCCTTTCGTATAAAAGGTCATAAAACCAAAAATTTAATGTCTTGCCTATGGATCAAGTTTAGTTTGACTATTTTCCATGTCATGATCATGAGAAAGGGAGTCAAAAGCTCATAAATAACTCACATCTGATTTGTGATGGTATAAAATTTTGAAAGGAGTTGACTCTTTCCTTAGCATGGAGGCACAAGATTGATGGCGCGACAAGCAAGACTAAATTGCTGCTGCCTATTACTCTCATGGAAGGTTCTTTGCCTGCAACCATGATAAGCAAATGAGCACAAGATGTGCAAACTTGGGCTCAACTACCCCATTTCTAGAAAAGTCATTTGACGGAAAATCCCATGTTCTTTGCAATACTTGTAGAATTTATTGGACGTGTTCTCCTCCATTATCGATGTGTTACCCCACGATATGCTTGAATTGAATAAATTTGATACCCTCGAGTGATTCAAGAAAAATCATCCACAATAATCGAAGACCTGCGGAATTAGGTGTTCTTGTTGGTCCAAGAGAAATGAATGAACCAACTGAAACATTGCAAAAATTCTATTCTTTGAATCAGAAAAAGGGTTGAAGATGAGATTTGCTGTACATACAGCCAGGACAAATCGCATCATGGTCAATTTCCTTGGAAACAAGAACGTAATCAAGGAGAATTTTTTTAGCAGAAGATAGCCCAGCATGCCGACGTGTTGCACTTGCATCATACCTGTCTTTTCAACGCATGCACCATTTGTAAGTAATACATGTAAAGATTTTTTCTTTTTCGATTAAATAAAACATTACTTGCAACGTGCTCCAGGTCAGAAAGTATTTAAACATCATCTGGTTTGAAAAGAACATAGCTCCTAGACTCAAATATTTAAAAAACTGAAGAAAAATTCTTCTTCAAGCCTAGAACAAGATAAACAGTTTTCAGAAAAACACCTTCACGTTTTTGAGTTACTTGCTGTTTATTGACAGTTCCTTTCACCACAGGACGTGTGCAAGAAAGTAATAAAGTATTTCCGTTGAATGATGAAACCAACCAAAATAAACGATTCATTCTATTATGAAATAACTTCGTAAAATAATTATGAACAATTATTTTTAAAAATTATTATTCTATCAATGACCAATAATAATTACGTACAATTATTCTTAAAAATTATCGCTCCATAAATAAACAACGTACTTTAAAGATATTATTTTTAAAAATTATCTTTTTATTTTATTTCTATTTTTATATCTAAAATTATCGATGTATAATTAGTTAAGATTATACTAATTTTTTATTTAATAATTTCTAATTAAAAATTGTAATATTTTACATTATTCAATATATTATAAAAATAATAATAATAATTTTGCTAATTTTTAAAAAAATACTTGAAGACAAATTTAGTTTAATCACAACATGTGCATACACTCAAAAATTGACATGTACACATGTAAATCTTTAATAAATTAAATACCTACTTTTTGGTTTTGTAAAATAAAAATCATTACAATTACACATAAACATCTATCTCAAAATCCAATAATCTGTTGCTCTAATCTTTTATTAATTTGTCTTCTTCTTTAAACACATAAGAGACTTAAAAATCTTTGTTAAATTTACAAATTGCTACAAACACATATCATACATCTTATATATTCATTTGTATACATTTTTTTGTTGAAGATATTCTTTGAGGTATGACTTTCGTTTGTAATCATTTCTTTAAACACATAAGAGACTTAAAAAGTGTTATTATACTCTTGTAAAAGTGAATTAAGTAATTAAGTTAATCATTTGTAAGTTTTTGAAGGAAAACAAAATCTCTCTTAGTTTATTCGAGTGTATTCGATGTTGAAAAACTCATTCCAGTGAAAAAGTATAAGATTAGAGCTTGTGAAGTGGAAGTAGGTTGTTGAGTTGTCAAATCACTATAAATCTTGTATTTGTTTTTCTTTTTCCTTACTTTAGTTTACACTAATTATTTTTGAAAATGTTTTGAATTATTTAGTGGATTGAAAATAATTATTAATACCCAATTCACCCTTCCACTCCCCTCTCTTGAGTTACATATATATATATATTATTTATTTTTAAGCTTTTTTAAGCAAAGATATCATTTTTTGAGTTTTTAGAGATTTTTTTCCATGACTTCTTAGAAAAAAATATATATCACATTGTTATTGAGTGATATTTACTTGCTTGTTTTTTTTTGAGATTTTTTTAATCTTTTTTTCTCTACAAATTTAATTATGAAAGCTCGACAGTTTGTAATGGTGTTAGTGGCCGAAGTTTTGTTCTATAGAAGAGATTGTTTGTAAATTCTATAGTCAAGATAGTTTTATAATTTTAAATAATGGAGATTCTTAAAGTGTGCCTTTCAGGATAAATTCAAGAGTTCTTATAATCATTATATGTTATATCCTACATCCAAGTCGATTAGACCAGTTATCCACGGCAGCCAAAAGCAAGTAGCAAAAATTCAATCTTCAGATAGCTTCCTGAACCGAAATGTGTATTTATTGTGATTTTACTAAATCAATATCCAAATGACATAGCACAATAAACATTCTTCCGAAGAAGAGGAGGAAATAATTACTTTTTATATCTGGCATAGGAAGAGGAGAATTAGAAAAACAAATTAAGAATTTTTTTTCTGATATATCTTGAGGAGATAGAATTAATTAAACGAGGAATTAATACTAAGAATCTATAAAGATTTCTATAGTTATATGAAAATAATTAATCAATATTAAAAAAATTTATCCTGGTACAGTGGCCTGAATTTGATGGGGAGAAATAAGCCTGAATTTGATGGGGAGAAATAAGGAAACCCCATGATTCATTAAATTAAACAACTAGAAACAAATTAAATCAGGAAGATCATGCTTATACGCGGGCACATTAGTAACAGGTACAAGGGGTGGAAGATTTCCCGATTCAGAAAATGGGTTTCTCGCATTTTCTGTAGCATATTTTTCTCCATTGGCATTAGCATTGGCCTTAATATCTTCGTCAAAAACTTCCCATTCGCTTGTTATTATTGTCATCAATGCTTGATGTAATTTCTCTTCTTGATCGGTGGAACCATTCTCATTTATTGGTACTAGTGCTTTTTCATCATCTGCATATGTAGTATTATCAAAGTTTTCTTCTAGTTGATTGTTCTCTGAAGAACCTTCATTGTGATTATTCTCTGAAACTTGATTGACAAATCGCTCAAGGTCTCGAATATCTTCTTCAGGAATCTGGTTGACTTTGGGAAGCTCTAACATGTTCATTACGCCAAAATCTCTACAAAAATCAAAAAATAAAGAAAGTTGCTCACCTTGTTCGTTGGATTTTTGAAGAACCCTAAGTGCCATTTCAATCTCAATCTTCTCAGAGTCATATATTCCCAAAAGAACCCTCGCAATTCCGCTGCAAATTCTGCTATAAACGTCGTATATTTCAATTATTATACAATCCATAGCTTCATGAATAAGAGCCACCATCATATTTTTAGATTGTGGCTTGATTTGCAACAATAAATCAAGTGAAGCTTGCCATTTTTCCAATTTCAAAAGCTGTTGTAGCATTGGTGCCTCATTACGTTTGCTTTGTTCGTATAAAAACGCAGATTTCTGGTCTAGAAACGCATAGTAAGAACGAATAAACTTGTTGAAACCCCATGTAATACCAGGTCTCGAATGCCCGTCATGAAAACTGGAAAGATCAAATGGGAGACGTCCTATCTTTTGTACGGCTGGAATCTTACAACAAAAAACACCATGCATGAGAATTAAGCCTTTAAGTGCCACAATCCAGCTTTTGGTCTTCTCCATACGCTTAGACAAAGCACAAACAAGAGGTTTTATGCTTGCCTGAGATGTACGAATCCATGCGAACACTCTCTGAGCATTTCTGTAATCAACATGAAATTCATCATGGCTTGTGGCTTTGATGATTGCAGCTTCGAGATCTGGGTTACGATACGAAGTTCTTCTGGAAAAGCTTGCTGCCCAGATGCTACTCTGGTCTTTCAGAGCACCGGCAGCTTTTCGCCATAGCTTCATTTCCTGTGGTTTGTCCCAGCAGCTTCCAACGTATTACCCTTTCCCTATTTTAGCTTTTTGGTTTTTGTTTCTGTTAAAGACGGGTGGAATAATATCAACCATTGGCGTCCAAAATAAGCAGTGGCACTACTTATTTTGTGATCATTAATTTGCTGTACCATTAATTCTTGTTTAAATTTATTTGGGGCTTTCAGTTTTGATTGTTGGTTATTAATTTACAATTTTAATTAGTTGTTATTTTTGACTTTGTCACACAGGTTTTTAGTTAATATATTATCATCATATTTATAATTATAGATAAGAGTTGGTAACTTTGATTTAGATGCGCTTTATTTCAAAATTCAAATGAGCTAAAATTATTGATTTTAGTTTATATTAAATCATTCAAAATCAATAATAAAAGACAAATCGATTTAATTTGAACCAATAGTTATTAATTTGGATATATTTCGTTTGTCAATTTGGGTTTACATTTCAAATATTAATGTAATGTGATAATTAATAACTATTGAAAAATATTAGTGTCAAAGTCTAATTCAATTGAAAAAAAAATGATAATTACTTTAAAAAATAAATTTAATAATATTCATAAAAAAAAATATTTTATTATCTATTTATATGTTATTACGTGTTTATTTATAACAAATTAATTATCTAATTTATTTTATAGAAATTATAACTTTTTATTATTACTCAACAAGTAATATGTAAAATCATATCAATTTTTTTCTTTATATTACCAAGCAAGTATGAAATATGCATATGAATTATATTGTTCATAAAAATATAAACTAAGTAATCTTATTAAAGCGCCAAAATCTAAAATAATAGTACAATGTCAATTTTTATTATTATTACTTTTTATTAATAAAAGTCAATAAAAGTAAAAGTTAGCAAAAAATATTAACTCTTACAAATTCTTTAGTTTTATAAATAGATTACATGATTGATATTATAGAAGTAAAGAATTTATTTTACAAATTAGATGGATCAATTTTTTAATTAGACAATTTTTATAAAATAAAATATTAATGTAAATCATTTATTAGTTTTACCATTTCTATTAAAATATTCCAAATTTAAAATTTTTTACATCTAGTAGTTTGATTCATTTTGATATATTTGGACCAAATCCAAACCAATAAAATTAACTAATTACCATTAATTTATTTTTTAAAAAATTGAAATCAAGCCAATAAATTCTTGAATCAATCTAAATTGACCTAAGTTATTGGATTGGATCGGTTTGGTTTGATTTTGCTTACCCCTAATTATTTGTCTTGTTCTACATGAATATTGCTAGTTTGTAACAAGTAGCTGAGGATAAAAACATAAAAACTCAAAGTCTTTCACCTATTTAGAGAAAGTTATTAAAAAAATTAATTAAATTAAGAAGGCATCTAAATTTAACGTTAGTCTTTTGGCTCTCTTTTGTGTTACCATTCTTTATCTTTCACATTTTTGTGAATGTACGTAGGCTTTGGGTAGGATATTTTTGAAAATTTTGTTGAATCATAACAATCTTTTTCATAATATAACTACAAACTAGGAAGTTTGATATAAATATTTAATGTTTTGAATTTTCTTGAAATAATTATTATACTTACATAAGCAATAGCAAAAACATTCTTTATGTTTTCACTTTTAAAAATGTTTTTGTTAGATTTTATCAAATTTATTTATTTTATTCTAAAGACATTATTTTTAAAAATTACACCGTATCAAATATATATCTTAAGTCCATCAAGACTTCTTTCTTTCAATAATTTTAACATTTTGTACTTATTTTAGGTATATAATCATATCATGATATTAAAACAAATAATTTGAAGCATAAAATGTAAATTTACAACCACATCATTTCCATGATAATTGAAATACAAAAATTATGCTATAATATGATCCTTGATTTGAAATCATACTATGATATGATTTAAACACATTCATTTGTGTTATGTAATCTATTATCATTATTTTTATTATATGAGCATGTAGTGATTGACAAACAACATAATCCTTATCAAAATCAAAAGCAAAGGTAAGTATCCGAATCAAAGAGGCAATTAGAATTTGAATTGAAGATAGAATAAAACAAGGAGTTAAATATATTGGTAGGAAAGCTATACATCTAGAGAATCTTAGATAGAAACAAAAAATATGATCCTATCAAACAACGATTTCAAAATTCTCATAATTAACAAGATTTTTTTAATAGATGATTTATTTTCAAAAGCCTTTTTTTATTATGTATATTACTAGGAATACTTGTATAGATATGCATATATATGTAATCCTCTCATGAGATTCAATCAACCTAAAATTACAATTTTCTTTGTTCTTTGATGATCATAACAAAAACATAATATGATAAATGCACCAAAAGTAATAGGGTTTTGAGGAACATTTCCAAAGAACTCATTTTTAGTAAATTAATGAAATCTATTGCAAAATATTCAACAAAATCTTTAGAGTTCATCAATTATACAAAATCAATACATTTATGCATTAGTTGGAATATTTTTGTAGTGTTAATCAATAAACTCATTCTAGTTTCAATCCACTTGAAATTCCATTACAGCTTCATTGCAGCAAGCTCAATCAATCTTAGTAAATACAACAAATTCATAAGATATACTTCTCAATGTATGTTAAAGATGTATCAAAATATCATACTTCTCTCCCTTTTGACATTATCAAAAGAATATAAAACATGAAAATAGGAAGTAAAATGCATTTCTACACAAGATAAAAAGAAATCCATAGAAAAAGCTAGAAGTGACTAAAATGGAAGTGAGGAAGGAAGACATGACATGAAAAATAATATGTAGGTGCATATTAGAAAGAGGATCAAATTTGATGTGGAAATTTTTTATTTCGAAAAATAAGGTTTTCAAATTGAGAAAAATGTTTCCGGGGTTCAAATTAGTGTCAAACAAGCTAAAATATGTTGAATTTTTGGAATAAGATGGAAAGAGATTTGGGGATTAAAGAGTAAGAATGAGAGAAAGTCAGAAAAATAAAAAATTTTGAATTAAAACTAAATTCAAAATTTAAATTTTAATCTTTACTATTTAATATTATAAGTAAATACTAAATGATTTATGTAAATATTTTTCTCATTTGATCTATTTATATATAAAATAATTTTGACTCTTCTATTTTAAATCAATTTGAACTATAAAACTAATTAAATTATATTTTACTTATTTTATCAAATTTTAAGAGGACTCATTTAAGGCTGCCGACTTGCCTAAGCACAAGCTTGTTTGAGCTAGGCCTTAAGCCCAAGCCGTGAGCCTACACAAACTCAATTTTTATAACTAGGCTAGCTCGGCCCATTTGTTACCCCTAGTTTTAACTCTTAGAATAAAAAAATTTTGTTGGACCACTTTAGATTTGAAATTATAATTTTAACCCCTAAAAATTATAAATTTCTAGGTTTAGCCTCTTAAAACTTTATAATTCTAATCGTATCCCTTAAAATTATATAATTCTATTTTTACTCAAAATTTTAAAATTTTTTCCTTTTTGACCCAAATTTATGTGTTCAAATGTTTAGAAGTTGTCCATAAACATCTAAAAGACAATTCTATGCATGAAATCATGTTATGTAATGGTGGATGGAATAAGTCTGCCAATATATGCCATGTATGTGTTACAATATGATGAGAAGCTATTCCTTCTAGGACGAAAGGATTAAAACTTCCACACCCCATGCTAGATTACAGATTGTACCCTTTTAGCTAGGCCATACGAGTTTGACACTTATGTTCCAGGACCATACAATCATGTTACATAAAATGTCTCAAATAGTAAAATATAATTTTATACATTGATCAAGATCGACAATCAAATTGCAATGAGTATGCCAAAGTTTGCAATTACACTCTTATCATGACAAATCAATCATAAAGAACTTAAAAAACAAGAATTTCATTATCAAGACAAACTTATAGTCTCAAGATCATGTAAGGCAATGCTATTTTGAGTACTCTAATATCTTAAGTTTTTTTTTAATTCTCTAAATTATTTCTTCACAAAGAAGTTTTGTAGAAAAAATCAGCAAGTTGAGTTTCAATATACACAAAAGTATGAAATATTTCTCTTTTGAACATGATCTTAAAAAAAAATGTTTAATCTCAATATGCATTGCTCTTAAGCATTAAATAGGATTTTTTTGGTGACTCATTTATCAAACTTATGTCATCACATATAATGGGTTTTTTGAGGTTTACTCCATAATCTCTAAGTGTTTGTACCCAAAAATGACAAATGATTATGTATTCAGCTTCAATGGTTGAAAAATGATCAATTTTTTTTAACTAAAAAGGAGACTAAATGATATGCCTTAAAGGATCTTTAAACGGTGAATCAAAAACTTATTGAAAGATTTTTGGGTGTTATATAGATGGATGTAGTTGTCGAGATATGATGTTAAGGTTGGATAGATGAAAATTTGAAATTAAAATGAGTTTTTGTGTCCTTTGAAAGGTGTTTTAAGTAACTTAAAATATTAAGTACGAATTTTGAATTGTTTATGGTGATATGGACGATTTTTAAAAGATAAAATATAAAGAATTATTGTTTAAATCAGTATCAAGAAACAATCAAAGAAATAAAAACAAGTGAACTTTGATTGATAACATTAAATCAATACAAATAAGATAAACTAAATTGATTTACCGTGCTTTTAGATTAAGAAAAGAAAAAATGATAAGAATTAATAAATAATTCACTACTAAACAAAAATATTATTTAGATAAAAATTTAGATGCAATCTTTGCAAAATACTTAATTTTTACATTAAAAAATTAAAATTCTCGTTACAAAGATAAATCTTCCATTAAAAGAACTAAACTTACTTTAAAAAATTGTAGATTTAATGACTTTTTAAAAAACTCATACTAATTAATTAAAACAGACTGCTAAAGTTTGAATAGTTACTAGTTAATTGCCATAATTAATACATCAATAAATAAACATACACAAGAGGGAGTGTAGTGTAAACGAGCGGGCCGTTTTTCTCTAGCTTTCCGCTGTATGGAGTCTTTGCTGCTTTTATTTCCAGCTCACGTTTTCTCTTTTCTCTGAGCCAAGGCCTAAAGAAAAGGGTATCACCAAGAAATAGTAACAGTGAAGCACTGCTACACGGCAACGGCATGCATGTCTCATCTGAATTAATTTTTTTTTCACATCTTTTTAATTTGCAAAACCAAGAAAGCAGAAATTAGAAGTGGGAAATGGTAAGATTTTCAACCAAACTGCTGCCAGCCACTGTTTTCAAAAGCAACAAAGAAAGCAAAAGCAAAGCATTCTCATTCACTCGGAGAGAGAGAAACAAAACTCTCTCGCATTAAAGAAAGAAAAAGGTTAAAAATAAAGTAGTAACAAAATCAAGAAAAAAGAGGGAAAAAAAATGATGGGAAGGAATCTTTATTCAGCTTTCACTGCACAAATGATCCCACCTCGCTCTCTCTCTCTCTCGTGTCTCCTTTCATGCCCTCTCTTTCTCTTCTTTTATTTTCATCTTTTCTTCTCTCTTATCTCTCTTTCTCTCTCACACACAGTCACAAACAAAGTTAGATTTTTCTGTTCTGCTGCTGCTGGCATGAGCCTATGAGCGTTAATTTCTCCATGGGGTTTTCATGTGGGGAGGATTTTGTAAGTACATTATTATTCTTCATCTGCAATTCTGCACTCTCACGCCCACAATATTTTTCGAAAATTATAAGTAAATGTATTCGGCTTTTTATTTGTTTAATTTCTTCATTTTGTTCTGCTACTTGAATTATAGGAAAAAAAAGAAATGGAAATAGTATTAATCGATGAGAGCAGAGAGACAAGACAAAGGATTAGTATGGATGTGCAGCATCCTGAATTGGAGCTGGAATTCTGGCCAGTTGAACATCCGTTGGAACCACAAGACGAAGATCGCCCAGTCAAATGTCCAATCCCCACAACCTCTTCTGTTTTAAATGTAAGCCTTCCCTTATCATCTTTAATATGATCGAACATTAATTCTTTCGTTGCTATTTTGTATCTTCTCTAGGATAGGTAGTTCATCATCTCTTGACATTAATTTGCTTTTTCGACAATATTTGCACAAAGTGGAGCCCGAAATTGACCTCTACATGAAAATTAAAGCAATTTTGTACTTGCATCTGAGTTTATGTTGTCACTTGCATGTCATTGTTATAACATAATTTCTCATTTGCTAACGAGCACTCGAAGAATAATAGATGGTCATAGGTTTTCAACATTAATTACATTGTCCAATTAAGACCAACTGATAGTTAGAAATAGAATATGCTACATTGTATATGCATGTTTAATGAAAAGTTTTTGAGTGAGATTGGCAAAGTTTTCAGTTGGGTAATTGGAAAATTTAGATCTCGACTTGAAGATACACGTCTATTTTACAATATGCTGTTCAGAAATGCTGTGATTATTATTATTATTATTATTTGTATTTCTCAAACATTCTCTATTGTCACTCTCTATCTATCCACAGCACAAATCAAACGAAATTTTTATCCAGCTAGAACCTTATTAAGAATGGTTTGTGTAACATAATAATGAAGAACTAGTAGATGCAAAAAATAATACATAAGTGGTAGTTGTTATCACAGACAGATTGACATCTTTTTAACTTATTGTCAACGCATCTTCATCTTCTAACAATTGTGTTTTTGACATAAATCTCAAAAGGAATCAAAGATGCAAGAAGAGCGATTAGCCGACAGCTTTAAGAAGAGAGCAGAAGTACCAGCAGACTTAATCAACAGAGAAGGAATTGATGTTAATATAGATCCTCCAATTCGAGCAGTGAGAAAGAGGCAACACACTCTCACACGCGATGAGAACGACGAGGACGACGAAGATCATCAACATCATACGATAAAGCCTCTAATGAGAATGCCCCCTCTACCTCCACCCCAAACCCAGAAATTCACCATCTTTGAAATGCTACAAGATTTTGACAAGTTCGAGTCTTGATATCAAATTATACTAATAAAACCACTATACAAATTGTAAGCTCTCTGTCTATGTGATATTGCAAAATGCTTGGAGCAAAGCCAGGAAGTACTTTTCTTTATGTGTATGCCAATTGTTCTAGTATCTGGAATACTTGTTTTGTATAATATCGTCCAGTACAATCCAGTTATAGCTCAATCATATATATTATTTATCTGCCAAGATTTTGTGCCAAGGAAAAACTTTTTAGACATCTCTGTCTGTCGGTGGAAAAAAAAATTGCTTGAAGAATCCATGCATCAAACTTTTTAAGTTTAAATACTCAAGTAGAACGACGACAATGGTCTAGGTGAAGAAGGAGCTGTGTGTACAAGTCATGAAGTCATGATTACAAGTTTTGAATTTGAGCATGGAATCAATTTGAAAAGAGAGCCAACCATTCTACGTGCATAATTCGGACAGTAACATCCGAGCATCTAAGCTTTCATGTTTTCACAAATAAGAGATGGTGTATCCATTTATAACAAATAAATCCCCAGCTAGCGTCCGGCAAATGGATGGGACTACCTTACAAAATTGAATTTTGGCCATAACATTTTTAAAATATGCAATTAAAAACTAAAGTGTATTTTATGTAATTAGAATAGAGATCAAAGACCTATTTGTTACAAATGGATTACTTATACCCTATTTTGTGAAAACATAAAACATAGGGACCCGGACGTTATTTCCTCTAATTGAGCCATTTTCAAAATCTATTGCTTCATCATGTTACATGTATATCCCTAATCACATGCAGAGGACATAGCAGATGCAAATTTCTCTCCAAAATCGTAGGCTTTCGGATTGAAAGAACATCCCCACCACATCAAACGGGAACAAATAAAGAGGGTGGAAGCAATCATTACTCCTTGACAAAAGTTCACAATCAATTGAATAAAAAATTAATTACAAACATTGTTTTCACGATAACAAGTAGATCAGGGCATTTTTCAAGTTATCTTTACTCCTCTGTCAGTTTATGCTTTCGGCTGCCTCGAAAGACCAAACATCCGATGTATTTTTAAATATTTTTTTAAAATTTTTTTATAAAATTAATAAAAAAATATTTTTTAATAATAAAATAATTTTATATGTATAAATTTATATATTAATAATATTTTTTACATAATATTTTTAAAATTTAAAAATTTAACAGATAATATTAAATTATTATTTAAATTTTAATATTTAATTTAATTTAATAAACATACATATATTTAAGTTTTTTAATTTTAATATAATAATATTATAAATTATTTATTTATGTACAATTATAAAATATTTAATTTGATAAAAAAAATATATAAATAGGTATTATAAATGATTTTACTTGTATATAATTATTTTTTATGTTGAGAAATATTTTTATGATTATCAAATTATTTCTATTATCAAAAATACTTCATAATAAATAAAATAATTTATACAAATAAATAATTTATAATATTATTATATTAAAATTAACACTTAATATATGTATGTTTATTAAATTAAATTAAATATTTTATAATTTTACACAAACAATCAATTTATACTATTATCTTATTAAAATTAACATATAATTCATGTATATTTATTATATAAAATTAAATTAAATATTAAAATATAAAATAACTTTTAAAAAAAAATTATTAATTTTTTAAATCTAAAAAAAAGTGTGAAAATTTAAAATTATTTATAATAAAATTATTTTAATTAATTAATTAATATTCAAACATAATTTTTTTTACAATTAAAAAAATATTTTATTAATTTTATAAAAATTTATATCTATATTTAATTTTACAAAATTTTAAGAAAAGTATCGTGAGAATACTCTTTAACGTGAATGATAAATTGGCTCAAGAAATACCAAACTCTAAGTAAACCATAATGAAACCTCATGTAAGAAAGAATATGAATAATACGCAGCAACATGAAACGTTGAACTTATAATATTAATCATGTTGTACGGTGGATAAACTTGCCACAAACATTCTATGCTCCTAATAAACGAGATTTAGGTCTTCAATCATTTTGCGACTAACAGAAATTTAGAAACAAATGCCATTGTGAAATTCTGAAAATTTACTCAAAAGATACATTGCTTTTTAAGGGAATCAGATCAGTCCAGCACTACGCACCAGTCAAACAACAAACGATCTGAATCTAATGAGTTAAAAATATCAATAGTTCAGTATATTCTTTTCCTTATCTACAAATACATCTCAAATATTTCGAGGGAGGAAGGAAAACAACAAGACTATTGATAATAAAGCTAGATGTATTTCAGTGTTTACAGAACCAAGTTTCATCAGATGACATCGTAACTATTGCTTGACATACACGGAAGCTCCCATCCTTTTCCCTCACAATTGATAAATCGCAACGAAAATTGTTCACACACTAATACTAGCCGGCTCATTGAGTATGCTATGAGAACACTATCAAAATTAATCTTTGTACCTTTGTTATTACAATGTCAAGATATGGTACAGAGTTGTGAATACTTTTCATTCTACAAGAGAAATACAAAGGGCAACAGCCATGCCCAATATCAGAGAGGTTAACTGGACTGCTGTACTATTCAACGAGGAGTTGCCACTGTTATTCATTTCAGCAAGCACTCCTGCAACAGCAATGTATATAAAGCCACCTGCTGTAAAACCCTGAAAAAGGGAAAGGAATGACAAAAAAGTTGGTTGTATCAACCTAAAACTATGACGGCCAAATAAAATTAACAGACCCGTTGTTTATAGGACACATTTACCTCGATCAAAGATGACTGTCCTGGATCTTGTCCCAAGAGCAGAGCCTACGGAGAAAGCAGTAACTCTTACTTTATTTGCATTGCTTGAAACGATACTCGTACGCTAAAGAAACAAACTCACCACTGCAGTTCCTACTAGAGCCACAAGTGCTGAGAGAAAATTGAAGAAGAGAGCTTTGGATACACTGAAACCTGATCTGACCAAAATACCAAAATCACCAACCTGTGGAGAACAGAACAAGTTATCAAGTTTAAAACAATACCAATAACTAGGTATTATTGAAATCAAATTCTCCTCCACCAATGTCATAATGCATCTGTTTTGACCAAACAGATAAAATACCAGGATAACTAATTTAAAAGATAAATGAGATATTTTGTTTGTAAGTATGAAAATGGAAAACTATATTCAATATCAGTGTTCCACCTCCATAATTTGTCTGCTTATAAAAGAAGTTGAGCAACCATCCCCTCGCTTAAAAGCAACTAGAAATATTTCCAAAGGAATTAACCACAAAACACTACAACAAAATTAATGTGACATTGCCTCAATTCTATCTTTCTTTCTTCACGTACAATCATTGATTTCACAGCAGCACCCATTAAACGATCAAAGTGAAGTGCAATGCTACTCTCACCAATAATACCAAGATGCCCATGCACGTGCCTACTAACACTCAGAAAATGTGAGCCAGAACTTTGTCAACTTATCATTTGCTCAAAAACTAAAGTTTGGAAGAGCCCAACAAAAGGTTCAAATCCTCTAACAGGCTCTGTCATGGACAGGATTGAATTTTATCACAGGCTTGTCACATGGATCAAGTCTAACTCGTACAACTGCTGACAAAAATATGAATGCATATACAAATATAATCAAGTGCTGAGATTTGAACATAGTACTCTTGGCTTTGATCCTATGTTAAGTTAGTACTTGACCAATAAGCTTAAGCTTAGATAGCTATGGGTCCAACACCCATTAACATAAGAAGTCAACACTTAAAATGTATCAAGAACTGTCATCTGATTGACAACTCAATATCCTATGCATGCATCAACCACAGAAGTGCCATGTCCCCTATCTCATATGTCCCATTCATTTTGAAATATTCTTAACGGCCTTCATATTTTCCTCCCTTTTTTACCCCTCCTTTTCATTAATGACATGCACCACACAAAGTAACAAAATAAAGATGGTAATTCTTGATCTCAACATAATGACAATCATTGTGCCATTGAAACTTCCTTAAAAAAGAAAAATTACACTCTCCATTTTCCTGGAGTTAACAGTTAACATCTATTTCAATATTATAAATTGGAAAGAAATAAACAGCCAAGTAAACTTTCATGGAATATAAGTGCACAATACCTTAAAATCTATGCCACATATAGAAGATTTCTAGTTTATCTCATTCAATTCACAATTGGGGTACCAATTTTAACATTATGCACTAAAATTACAATGCACAGATCTTTCATGAAGCAAAATGTCATTCCCCATCAAATGAATAGAAAGAACTCAAACCTCTTGAGGAAGCTCATGGGCAAGCAAAAATAAAGTTCTAGACCATCCACCTACAGATCCATAAAGCAGGAAAGCACTTCCCAAAGCCATTCCATCAGTAAAATTATGCTGCAATGTTGGCGCTTGAACCATTTCAATTACAGTCAAAGATATAAAGCAGAATACCATGAAAAATTTCTTCAAGCACAAGTACAAGTACATTAACGCTCAAGTGGAAACGGTAAGAAACACATGCTTACAACACCATCAGAAAAGAGATTGAGATAACCAAACACAAGATTTGATGCAGATTGAACATGTCCTTTGTTTTTTGAGGATTTAATATCATCGAGAGAGCCATCTGCACTGTTTACATCTGATTTTTCATCCCCGGCACCAGAAGAAGTCTTTCTCTGCACAATGCAGGCAGATCACATAACATTCAACATCTGTTGTAACAATTCCATTCAAATGTAGCTTCAGTTTTAATATAAGCCATCCACTGAGACTTTTACTTTTTCTTTAACTGTGTGTGAGCTGGGTTAGAACCCCAGATCTCTTGTTCCACCTCAAGTTATTGTTCCCACATTGTACAAAGTGCAAGTAATTGAGTTTCACGATATAACTTTAATTGTCAGAAGAATAGATCATATCAAATACACATCTGCTGACATACACGCATGCATGGTTTTTGGCCAAAGCATTTATGCTGATGGCTAGGCCAAATCCATCCTGTGAAACATATCTATATGACAAAGATACAAACACATAAAACTACAGAAGTTGTGCCCAATAATATATCCTTCTTGATAGATTTTAAATAGAAAAAAAGCTCTTCAGAAGGTCACAGTGTTTCAGGTTGTCCATACAGTACATTTTTTGGAATGCCAAAAATGAACTCTAATCTTAAAATTAAATCATATCATGGGCATCAGCCTGAGAGTTTATCCTAAACAAATCAAAATATGATAATTTTTCGATTTGAGCTTACCCTCCGAATAAGAGTTCCATCCTGAGCAAGTTTATCTCCATTCAAAGAGTCATCTGACAACTCATTCAAAACTTTTGTGTCAGGTCCACTGGAAGATTCTGATGGCGTTTCCTCACGAGCATCATTATCATCTTTCAATTTCTTACTACTCTTATGATGATGGTGGTGATGACCATGGACCCATGAATTATATTCCACAGAGTTATCATCAACATATCTCACTAATTTTTCTACAAGAAGAAAGAGTACAATTCCAGCTGCAACAACCAATAAACCACAGTAAGAGCTCAAAGCTACTGTAACCTAACCCGCAAAGTCCCCAATTTAAAATAAAAGAGCAATGATATCTAAATAACAGTATTTTTAATGAAGAAAGGATCATGCACAAAGTAACATAATAGAAATGCCTGACACATTTGAATATGTTACATAGAATTAGCAGCAAAATCGCATGTGTTACGAGATAAGTTCTGATGTTTATGCGCACACATGTTTGTGCAAGGTAGGGTGTGTGTTCCAGCAAACGAGAAAGAATGTGATTCATACAGATGAATGAGACATGCCCCACATATATCAGTACTCACCCAGAACAGATATTCCCACAGAAAGTTCTTGCAGAGAATGTGAATGTGAATGCTGATGCCCATGGCCCTCATGGTGATCATGGGAATGGGAATGCCCACCACCTGAAAAATGTCATTTATTAATTCTTGGCCCAACTAACAAACAATGGAAGACAGACTAAATTTTCCAAGAGATACAATATTGTAAACAGAAGTAACTAAGGTTGGTTCACTCCTTGAGACTTGATTCATTAAAAAACTAAATAAATAAATAAAGCGAACAAGGATCACTAAAGTTGACAGTACAAAGATTTCAAAGGAAGGTACTTATTGGATAAAATATGATAATTACCAAAAGGAGAAAGAATAGTAGAAACTAGAATTGAAAGCCCATGTATGAATTCTTTCATCACCCGATTACCTCAAATGATATACAAACAGCCCCTTCAGTGCAGCAATGATCATGCATGAACACTGTGGGGCAGACACAGACTCTAAATTATTCTCAAGAGCAATCACATTTCTATGAAGCGTTCTAAGAAATTAAACTTTTGTCACTTAGTATTGTCATAAAGATTAATAAAATATTGCATCTGATCAATACAATACCAAAAGCATGTGGCAATTGATGAAGAAAAGCATCCCCTAGCATAGCTCCTGCCTGCAAATAAGAAAGTCAATCAAAAATAGTGCAAAAACTTAAACATCAATAGAACAAAAAAGAGTATATTAAGGCATATTAATCTTCAAATTTTGAGCTAATGAGAATGGGACTACTAATAAATACAAAATCTAACACAGCCCATCAAGTAAATTGCCGAAGTTAAATAAAGGATATATGACATGAATCCAAGTACACAGCTTGCTCTGTGTTATAATGTAATTAGTATAATTGGGAGATAAAAACACAAAACATCTTGGCCAATCTAACATGAATGCGGTGTTGAAGAACATTAGTTCCAAGAACTTAAAACTGATAAGAATGGGCCAGTAACTCTATTAAAACTCAAACATGCCAAATAAATTGATCACATGGACAAGACCACAATCAAACACCCATCTGCTATAATATCATAAACAGAATGGGGAATTTTCAATATTCCAACAAATCCTCTGGGTAGAAAATCAAATACCATGCCAAATAATCATGAAGCGTAAGCCAGGGGAAAGAATATAACACAACTACATAAACTCAACATGAGCCTTCCTATGCATAACCTACTTCTACTAATAAATTAGTCACATGGTAGCAAACACAAACACACAGATCCAACACAGATAACCAAAGGCAGACCCAAATTTCTCCCAGTAAAAATTAGTTAGCAGACATCGTTCACAATTTGGCCTCGATATCACGTTAAAACATATTATTCCATAAGCTTAAGTTTACAGAAAAGGGCATTAGAGTGATATTTAAGCTCTAACAAGTTTCACATATACAGAGAAGTTAATTGAATATTTAGCATGTTATTCCAAACTACACATAAATTTCAATAACTCTCAAATTGCTTCCTATAGAATTCAAAAGAAAAATGTCATTGACCACCCAAATGTTTCATGAAATAAACTCATATTTAAAGATTTCAAACATTCTTCAAAAGCCACTCTTACAATGACCATATGAAAAAGTTGTTTTTGGTCCATGATGACCAAGCAAATGTTAGATTTGCCCATATAAAAATGTAAGCATTGAAGTACTATTACAACTTTCTATTTTGTAGGGAATTACAAGATATACATGCATACATGTATTTATGTATGCATATATGATAGCAGTTGAAAGCAGTTTGATCATCTCCCATATATTGAAATCCATCCACTTGGGGCAAAACAAACAAGATGGCTAATACTCAGTGTTTTATCTGTTATTAAAGGAACCATCAAGCAAAATTTGGGCTTAAAAAAGTCAAAATCTAGATTTAAGCCTTCGTAATTCACAAACAAGCATGTCATTGTACCAAAAAAGAAGCCAGTATACACTAATAGCCTAGTTATTATACTCTTTTCTATCATTAGACATTTAAATCTACAACACAGAATGCTACAAACTTTCACTTCATACACCATAGCCAACCCCCAGGTTCTGTCTGCCCTTTTTCTAGGATAAAGTTGTAACATTACAAACTTAACAGGTGGTTATCACACAGCATGTTGGGATGATTGACAGATTTCTATACAAGATTTCTTCAAGAGATTGTTCTGCTAAAACTTATTGCAACTAAATAGAAACTAAGAAGAATACTATGAGTCCTCAAGGTTAAAATATAAAACACCACATTACCAAGATAAAGAATACAAAGAATCTTCCAAATATGAACATTTCTACCTTCAACATTACCAAGACTTTCTCTCAAGAATTTCAGACTGAATAGTAATATAACACATAGTAAAACCTAAGACAAACATAAATAAACAAAGTAGGAATTCAGCCAAGATTACATAGACTAAGTAGTATTACAATAAAATGCTAGCACACAACCAAATAAGTTTCCCACCAAACCCTCAATACTACCTGCTTTGATTTAAGAAATAGTAATTGACAAGGGATCAGCTAACAACTTCTAGATTTAAACCATTGATAACTTATAGAGATAAAATCAAAAATAAAATCTTTTCTATGTATAAAACCTTCCAGATAAGACAAAAAGTGTTGTGAAACATTATCATTTTGAAGTATAATTTTACAAAGTGCAAATATTTGAAATGATTAGTCATGAAACATTCATTATTTACATGTATCAATTAATGCATAATAGTCATGCAAGAACGTCACTTGTTTTTCTCACTGACCTACCAAATCCGAAACATAAAAGCAGCACAAGGGCATATAAATGTGCAGTGAAAATGAACAGAATTTCACTAGTGAATGTCACCTATTTCTCTAGCTACCTGACCAGATCTTAATTATACCAAATGAAACAACTTG
Source organism: Xylocarpus granatum (assembly GCA_019650275.1). Lineage (NCBI taxonomy): Eukaryota > Viridiplantae > Streptophyta > Magnoliopsida > Sapindales > Meliaceae > Xylocarpus > Xylocarpus granatum. The sequence continues at coordinate 116,480 of BNST01000375.1, read as the reverse complement.
ACATTTGGCAAAAACATTATCCTTTTGTCTCTTTCAACATCACAAATTAATGTTATCTTAATCAGTATGTGTACATTAAAAAATATATATTCTTGACCAATTAAATATGCTTAACAACCTAATATCAAAATTGACTAAAACTTTTAGGACAAAAATATGTTAAAGCAAAATTCAAATGGATTGATAAATAGGGCGCGAAAAAAAAACATTTTCTTTACTTAACATATGATAATTACATATAAGTAAATTTTGTTTTGACAGTAATAAAATGTTAAAATGCAATAATATATTTAGAAACTAATTTAAACAAATGAATTTTTGTTAACATAAACATACTCTAAATCTACTTGAAATGACAAGATCATTAGTTCAAGAGTAAACTACATAAAATCATATCATATTTCAAGTAATTTCAAAGCGATAATAAAGACATTATTGACAGGTCTACTTGATCAAAACGTAGCTGATTGCTAACTTTGCACTTACTAGTCTAATATGTCACAAATGCATCCTAAGATACATAATAAATAAATTTACCTACAACTCAATGTATTAAAAAAAATTAGGATAAACAAATAAATTTTTATTAATTAATCATTAGTAACTAAAAGACAGTGGTTGAATTCGAACCTAACAGTATAGAGTAAAACACAATCAAACTAAAAATCTAACTCTCAAAACCTGGAATTCATGGTTATAACTGTACATGCAACTAACTAACACCATATCATTACTAACTAAACTTAATAATCATATAAGTATTGACTCCAAAGAATACTTGAGTTTCATGACTTACCAACATCGATGTATGCAAGAACAATTATAAAACTTTTTCCTCAAATAAATTTTCAACGAACAACACTATTGAATGCTCTTAAGTATGAGAGAGTGATGAAAGATAAAGTGAGTTTCTAGAGAGTGAGAGTACTGGATGACGTGGAGTTTGAAGGCAAGTGTGACGAGTTCTATGAATGCTGACATTATTCTATAGTTGAAGAACTTATTAAGGAGCCAATTAGTGGGCAGTTGAGATAAAATGGGTAGTATGACAATTTCTATCTCTCTTCTCTTTCTACTGTTGAACAGTAAATTCCAAATACCACCCTCCACGTTTGTTAATATTTCAGGTAGGGAAAGTGTTTGCATTAGTAGTGTCACCTAAGATAGTTAATCCAAGACTTAAAAGAGTAGATCGGAATACACTAGCTCTTTTGTTGTTGATAGTAAGTGTCAAAACTGTGACAAGTGGTATCAAACAGTTCTATATGTAAAGTTAGTCCCCAAGACCCTAGGTGATGCACCTCGATAGATTTCCACATCGGAGTGAGTCTTTCTGGTATACGGACTGGTGTACTGCAATAGAGGTTGCCACAAGGTCAGGCAAGGTATTTCAAGTGAGCTCTTTGGTTTGGTTGTGTGTATGCAGTCTCTTATGACGATAAGGTTTACTGAACTCAGGTTTCTCCAAAAGGCTCTTAGGAGGATCCAACTTTCATGCATATGCAACATCTACAGTTCATCAATTAAGAAAAATTCTTTAATTTTTTATAGAACATGCAGGCTTATCGAGCCTCTTTTTTATGGCATATAATAGCCATATGGTGCATATTTGATGGAAGACTCCATCTTCACTAGTTTTTGGAATTGAATATTATCATGCCTCTATGAATAAATACCTTGCAAAGCAACAAGCACCAAAATGTGAGAACAAAATCCACAAAACTAGCCTGAGCTATTTTGCCTAATGAAATGTAATAAAGTAATTCCACTAGTAGACTATTTCGTGTTTAGTTTATAAGAGGGAAATGGTATTGAGGAGACAAAGATAGATATTTAAGGCTTAAACCTTGCCTATACCACTCCTTTGGCTAGCTATCTCTTTAGGTACATTTTCCTTGAAAGAGCCAACTCAGACAATCCATCCCATTCAACTACTACTATACCCACCAATCCCTACAACTTTTAAACATTAAGAAATCCATACAACTGCTTTATAACTAGAAAGGGTACTCCTCCAGCCATTAGACAGCAAACAAGAAACAGCCTGCTGTGAAACTATTTAGTTCACAGAGATTAACTAAGCAGAACTGCTTAGGTTAGTTGTACAAAGTTTGTTCACACGAGCAGCATGACTAAGGGGCATGTTGCATCCCAAGAAAGCTAGTTTGTTCATCAAAGAGGTATGATAGTACTCAATTGAGAAAAGCTAATTAGAATTGTGCTTGCCAACAAATAATGCTGCCTGGCTACCATAGACTCTATAAATACATGCTTGACAAGTTTACACCACTAAAACGTGAACACTATCTCTACCTAAGGGAGGGCTAGACATTCCTAAGATGTTGACACCAACAAGTGCAATAATGGGTGCAGGTCTTGGAAAGTTATCATATCTTTGATTTTATTTAGTATTTAGTTGCTTGTTTAAGTCACTAAAACTGATCTTTGTTTCTTGAAATTGTGAGAGAGAATGTTAGCTTTAGTTACTTATGCTTTTTATGTCTTATTTTTTAAGATAAATCAGTTAATTCTTTGATCATCAATATTTTCTATTTGAATTAAATTGTTTTCACCCAATAAAGAAGTGAGTATTGAACATATGAAGTCATGCTTCATTTCACTATTGTTATTGAATGTTGCAGGAAGTTGTATTGTTGACCAATGGTAGGTTTTCAGGAGGTTCACATGGAATTGTTGTCAGCCACATATGCCCTAAAGCACAGGTGCCTTCACTTTTTATTCATGGAATTGCTATAGTAAACACTCTTGTTGATAGAAATGTGTAGTGTACTTTATTGTTTATATTGTTCTTTCTGGTCTTTGCTTTTCCATGAATCTTGAATACAATCAGAATTTGCTTTCTGAAAAATTTTGGGCAAAAAAAAGCTATTCCATACAATTTCACTTTTCTTTTAGACCTAAATCATAAAGATATCATGTAATTGTTGAAAATCTGATCACGGTTATGAGGGGATAGTTTAATTTTAGAATATAGACAGACCTCATCTTTTACTTTTGAAAAGGATCTGCCCAAAGGTAAGAAAGGAGAGTCCAGCCATTAAACGAACAATGTAACTGATAGGGATCGCAATTTTTAACACAACCCGCCAAACCAACACAAACCAGGCACAACTTTAAAAATTCAAGTTAACATAAAATGACATAATTATTAAATAGATAGATACGATATGACATAATTAATAATCATATCAAGTTCGGATTTAGAGTTCTTAACACGTGAATCTATTTATGACACGATTAAGAATTTGAATAATTATAATCTTTTATATTTTTAAATAATTGAATTATATTTATTACGTTTTAAAAGATATTTAGTTATATTTAGAATAAAATTATTTAGTATTTATGTCTATAATATTATAAGTATAATCGAAATATAGTATAATATAGAAAATATCTATATGTCAAACAGGTGACACGATTATAACTTGTTTAACTGTTTATTAATCATGACAGGTTAGAGTTTTCAATTCTTGTCACAATTATTAAATAGGTCATGTTCAAATTGACCTCTGTTTAACACAATATGAATACAACATAATAATCCAACTTGCCACCCCTAGAAACCAGTCCAAGTAGGTCTATAGAACTTCACTTAAATAATTTTTTAGAAGGGAAAGATATGTTGATGGCAATGTGAGCATTGTTTGTCAGCTTTTTACTAATGTTGAAAATTTAAATAATTTTTAAAGTATACTTTGACATGGTATTGCATGTGTACTCACTAGCATCATTCTCACTTGCAAATTGTCCATCAAGTTTGCCAAATCCCTTCCATAAGTTTTCTTGACAGCTATCATATTGTTACCCAATTTACTAACATTAACATTTAAAACTTTTATTGCCTTTGGCATCCAATTCTTGCTTTGTTTGTAAAAATATTACATGAATTTTGGTAGGAGCCAAGGAAAAACAAAATCAAAGGAGATTTTCATACTTATGTTATATGGTTGCTAAGGCTAGGTAGTACTAATGTCAATGATTTCTAATCTAGCCATTTTGTCTCTTTTATATTAATTTAAATTAAAAAAGTTAAAGAACAAAAAGTTATAGGTTTTACTGCATTTATAAAGGATAAAGTCATTCAAACTTTAACAAATTTTGGGTGTTCTTACAAGTTTTAGATGTATGATCAAATAAGAGAAAATTTTAGAGTGATGCAATCAAATTTTGACCGAAGAGTTACAAGCTTAGTAGCTTAATGTCAAAAATGACACATACAAAATGGTTCCTATATGAAACTAACACTCTAAGATATAAACTCAAATATCTACCGAAGAAAAATCTAAAGTAAAATTCTTAAAAATTAATGATGAAGAAAATAAAATCACTTACATGATTTCTCATGAATTCAATTTTTATTTGTAAATTTTTCAGACTCATGGATTTAGTTTCCTATACTTCATTCAGTACATTCAGCCAAAGGTTCTCCAATAGGGTTGTGCATGTTGAATGGAGGAGTTTGAACACAAGTTCTTGGCCATCATAGCTCTAATAACATGTTGAGGGAGCCTAATAATAATTTTTAAACTCTCATGATAGCATTAGCAGAAAACAGGGTAAAAGTTCAAGAATATACTGATTAACATAGAATAATGCAATTAGCATAGAATTTTATTATGAATTGACAGCATAACTCTTTAAAGTTCAGGAAATATTTAACACAAAATGACTGATTAAGGAGTCAGAAACAAGTAGAATAAAAGACCACTCAAATTCGCAGAAATTGGAAGTGAGAAGCACAAAGCCATGCAGTGGAGGACCAAAAAAATATAAACAGGTCTAACCTTTGAGTAAAATAACAAACATACATTAAATAACATAGTAATGAAATACTTAATACTAATAATACTAAGACAGTACTGTAAAACTATTCGTAGCATGATATCAAAAAAGAAGAAAAAATGTGTCAAAGACATCAGGTCAGCTTGCCAGACAACTATGTGGCATAGAACCATGATCTACATTTTCTCTTCTTTTCTTTCTTGTTTTGGATAAGTGCCTTACATTCATATATTGAAATGGAGTGATCCACATTTCAACACTACACTTAACTTGAGAAAAAGCAAGCTTCTTTTATTATCCGTTGTTTTCATTTCTGTTATGTATAAGTTCACCCATTATAATCTTTCCTAATGCATACGAAATGTGTTAAGTAGTTCAACAAAGAGTTATGACCAGCGGTCAAAACAACAAACAAAAGTTATACAAATCCATCGTTTCATTAGAAAGCTCAACACATGCAAACAATTAACTAACAAGATAGAGTAAGTGAGACAAAAGGCAACCAAAAGAAAAATTAGTAGCAATAAACAAGTATGAAGAGAACCTGACCCCAAATAAAGCCAATGAATCAACAACAGTTTTGGATGGCTTTCCTTGAACTGCAATAACGAAACAAATTCATTTTTTACTTCAATTAATCAATCAAAACCATATTGCCAAGTAATGCCTACAGTCAAGAACAAGTTAACAATTTACGTACAAAATTCACTTACCGAATATTACAGGCAAGATAATCAAGCAAACAAGCGAAGCCAAGCTCACCAATAGCGAGCAGCCCAACGCATTCAACCAAAGCCCTAAACCCGAGAGCAGCGAATCACCACCCTGATTATGATGATCGTGGTCGCGGTGTTGGTAAGGCCCAAATCCGTACAATCTCATATCCTCCTCCTCAGCTAACTCTTCCGGAAGCAACATTTTCTTTTCCTTGCGATCATGATCGTGACTATCATGACTGTGATGTCCATGATCGCAGTGGTGATGATGATGGTGATGCTCATGGTCTTCTCCGTGCACCAGCGATGCACAGGATCCACTTCCACTCCCAAAACCCAGATCAATGCACAGCCAGAAAACGAAAACGCAAACGAAAACAAGTAAGATCTGTTTCTTACAAGAAAACAACATTTTGTACTAATCAAGCGGATTATGAATCGGAATGTACGGAGCTTAAAAAGAATCCTAAGTGAAAAAAATAAAAATGAGAAATATAGAAATGAGAAAATTGCAAAGGCCCGTTTTGGTTGGGTACTAAGAACGGCGGCGTTTGCAGGTGCCCTCAATGGTGATATAGCAAACAGCGCATAAGAAGAGCACGATTATGCCGATTATGATGCCGAACGTTACAACATCCATTTTTTTGTAGTAAAATGGGAAATCTATTTTTTTCTTTTTCCTACTCTCTCTAGGGATCGTAAACAGAGAATCTGATATGGAAATTAATTTGTTAAATAAATTAATTCATAAAATAAAAATTACCAGCGAAGCTAGAAGGCCGCTTAGTGTCTGTGACAGATGAGCTGCCCTGGATTTATTAAAAGAAGTTTGTTGATGTAAGCACTTTCTAATTGTAATAATTATTAATTATTACGGGTGGGTCTACCTTAATTTTTTAGATTATTGTGTGGATTGTTGTCTGTGTGTCTTCGTCCATGTTACCTGTACTTGATTATCAGAATTTTGATCATTGGTACATTTTCTACGTTTGTTTTCTGATCAATTTCTTTCGATTTAAGTTTGGTCACTCATTCCGAGACAATGTTTTTTTTTCATTTTTCTATTTTTTAGTTAATTTTTACTTAATAAAAAAATTAAAAAATAATAATAAATTAAATTAAATTAAAATAAAATTTTACCTATTATTTTCTTTTATATTTTATATGTCACTAAATTATTACAATTTTAAAATAGAAATATTATAAAAAAAAATTATGTGATCCTTATTTGATCATAAATCATATGCAATTGGATTTCCATGTCTCTTTCCCAATATAATGCATATGGATTTCAACTCTATTAAAGTTTTTATCGGTTTGGTTCATATAGAAAATAAGATATTATATTTTTTATTTAAAATTCTAAAAAAAATTTCTTCAATATTTATTTGTGCTTTATGATTTAACTATTTTTGAAGATGTTGAAGTAAAAAAGTTTACTCTGGACAATTTATTAAATTTTAGATCGCTATTAGGTCAAAATGTTTAGCCATTATTTATCTATTTACATGATTATCCAAAGTCATAATAAGCGCATTTGGTCGGTTATATTAACAAAAAATTTTAGTGAATAAAAAATACTAAATTATTTTTTAAAAAATTTATGTTATTTTTTCAATATTAAAAAAATTTAAGGTTAGTCTGAATTTTATTTATACTGTTTAAAATTTAATCATTTTAAATGAAATAAAATTTCTTAATTACTTTAATTTTTTATTATTATTTAAACAAAAATTTAATATATATATATATATATATATCAGTAACCATTATATGAATATTGTTAACATTCATTAATCACCACCAATTACTATCAACAAACACTCGTTAAAATGTTCATTTTGTAATTTATATATTTATAGAAAAAATTTTGATGTTAAGTAGTCATTTGTCAAAATATGAGATTAATATTTCAATTACTATCAAAGTCAAAATACAAGAGAATATTGCAATGCAACAAATAAAACGAATGATTTTTGTATTTCTTTAAAAAAAATGTTACAATAATTAGTGTCATTTATGAATATTAGTCACAAGAGAAACCCTAATCCCTGTTACAATAAGAATATTGCATGAATTAAAGCTATGAATAAAAATAAATGCAAGTAAAAGATGTTGTACTTGGTTGAGAAGAAGACAACAGTTTTTAGTCACCAAGTAAATTTGCTTGAATGATAAAAAAAAACTATCAAATTAGAGAGCTGGGTTGTAAAGCTATGAGTTGGTCTACTACACTAGTCTTCAGGATCAAGCCATGGCATGTTAACAATGACATCATCATGATTCCCCCTCAAGCTTAACTTTCTAAGAGGATGTTAAGCTTAATTTTCTAGGCAATGAATCTTTGGATTCCTAAAGGCTTGGTCATAATCTCTACAAGCTAATTTTTTGTTGGCATATACCTTACTTTTAAGTTCTTTAGTAGCGATCTTCTCTCCGATATAATGCACATCATTTTGACATGCTTTGATCTTCCATGAAATAAAAGGTTTGTTGCTAATGATGTTGCATTTATGTTGTCACACCAAACAACAAGTTTTTACACCAAATTTATACTAAATTAAAAAAATAATGACTCTAGCCAAGTGATTTCGATCCCTACTAATACAAATGATTTGTATTTCTAATTTTGTGCTTGATCTAGAGATCATTCTTTGCTTCCTCGAATGTTAAAAAGAGTTAAATTATTTAAAATACTCTTATTTTATTTTAAAAATTTTTCTTATTTCTCTCGTAACTCAACTTCAAAATTTTTGATAGAATATAATCAAATAATAAATATTTTTTTACTAAAAAATGATAGTTGATGACAACCAAAATAATAAATATTTTATTTAAAATTTCAAGTGTAAAAATTTTACTAGTACAATAATTATTAGAAAAAAAAACTCTATCTAACAGATCTTTATTTTTTTAAACATAAATTTGATAGGAGTTATAACTTTAAATTGTATAGGTAAAATTTCATCTAGATCAAGTACTAAAAGTTCATATATGATCCAAGTAGGTTCACATTTTTTGGGTACACTTTTGAAATAATTTTTATTTTTTGAGATTAAAACTTATAAAATCATAACATAATTTCTTATTTTTAATCTAATCCAAACTATTGAACCAAATAAAAATTAACTATTTAATTAATCTAACTCAAACTAATGAACTGATCAAAAGCTGGCTGTTTTAAAACGGATGCGAAGATGTATTATCTCTTAATGCTTGTTGATACTTGGGCAAACCAACCATATGCATACTTTCAATGCTGAAAAAGAGAATTCCAAGGCAGGCATTCATTTTATTCGTGTGGTACAGAACATCACAAAGAACCTACAAATACATTTGCAACGATACCAAACTTCCTACATCAAATAAAAGGCATCACACTGAAATAAATATTTACATGGGCGGGCGGGCGGGCGGGCAGGCAGGCAGACAAAAACACAACCAAATCCACAAAATACAAGGTCAGTAGTACTACTATCACACTCCTTCATTTGTTTACCATATTTCAACATACAAGGTTTTCAGCTGACAAACTAGTACCATTTGCATTCTCCTCAATGCAAATAAAACTCTTAACGCACCTTCTTCAAATGTCAGTTGCCGTTTTCTTTCCAAGTACTTCTTACAATTCACAAGCATACACTGTACATTCCTTTCCATATTCACAAAGTTCCATTGATCCAACTGAGCGTCAAGTGTTGAAATTGAAATGATTGACCGGTCCTGCAACAAAAGAAAATAATACAAGTTCAAGACTATTTATTTAGCCAAACTTTGAACCAGAAACCAGTATCTATGACAGAAAGAAGTTTTCAACTTTGTCTAACTTTAATTTAAGATTCTTGTCCAGGTTGCCAGTCGTACACAGTGTCAGTGAGTCAGACAGCAGGATACTATATGAGACGTGTAAATGTTTCCCATCTCCTACTTATGTGTTCCCAGACTCCACAGCAAAGGATTTAAGCTTAATAATAAGGCAGTTTAAGCAGGTAGAGTAAACCATAACATACCATTTCCAGGTATTTGTATTCAACCCTGAGGCGGAGATCCTGGCTCAGAACCACAAACAGATGTGTACATTGACATTGTATCTTCTTTCGATATGGCCACAAAGTTCAATGGTGCAGTTGATAGTCTTCTCATTTCCTTGAAATGTCCATTTTGGCGTCCTGAGTAGGATCGGGGTGTAAGGAGCTCAGGTGTTCCGCTGCCAATAGAGCTCCGACGAGGAGCTGGAGTCATTGATCCATTTCTATTTGCACGACATCCATTTGATTTCCTAAAGCTGCTAGATTTTCTTGGACTGGGTTTAGACCCATATATGGCTTCTTTTTCTGTCAGGAGGAGATCTTGCAGCTTCTTTTGATCCTGTGAAAATGTAACAAGATTATGTCACTACGGCGTCAACAGGTAACACTGAAAGCACTCAATGTGGGACCATTTTGACAAATTCTATATTTCAGAATGGATCTTTTATTTTAATTTAAAAGCTGATGAAATAAGATGTCTCAATCCAAGGAAGATCCTGATCATCATGTTTCTAATCCGCAAGCCAACATTTGCAGTAGACAACATGGAAATCCATAAAACAGCACATAAAACGACAATTGTTAAATTACCCTGTATCTCTTCTTCTCTTCTTCCCTCTGTTGTCTGCTCATCTTGTAATCATCTAATATTGACACTAACCTTATCTGAATAAATGACAAACAATTTTCAGGAGAGAGCAACAGAAGAAACATGTCCAGACAGAAGTACTCGAGTAACAAATGATAAACTTACCCCATCATAGCGAAAGTAGGTCTTTTTCTCATCTTCCCAGGCCAGTGTCCTGTTTATCAGATTGTCCACAATTGCTGGAAAGAGAACCAAATTAGCTAACAAAAGTGGTACAACTTCAGATAAGATAGCAGCATTTAAATAATCAATACCTGGAATTTTGTTCACAGTTACCCGAGCACGTTCTGCACGTTTAAGATTAATGTGTGCACCTCTCCCAGCATTGTACCGATTGTCATCCTGGAATTACATGGAATATTTTATCAAGATACGAGTGAGAGAGGCTCTCAACAAAAATTAATGGCTTGCCAATCAACAATGTTGCATTAATTCAAATAACTTCTCGAATGTGCTAAATAACAAATCAGAAGTGCAGGATACAAAAAACTATTACTCTAAAGCAAGAGAGGGAATGGAAGTAGATGAGATGAAAGTAAATGATGCAAAAACCAAATTCAGGGCCTCTTTTCTGTCATCACATATTGATAAGCCATGAGCACAAAAGATTCAGCTTACTTGATTGTATTCTTCAAGCCACTTTTCCTCTTCACATGCAAAAAGCCATCGATCTATCCTATCCATTATTTCTTTTCGATTTAGTGCTTCATCTTTAACATTGATAATCTGCGCTTCAATATTTGCTAGAAGTTCAGAAGGATCCACAAGACCTGAACAAATATAAAAAGATTCATGAATACATATTTCTTTACATAGCATACAATTAAAAGATAAAAGAAAATAAAAGGATCTAAAAAAATCCATACCAGAATCTATCAAAGCACTGGATTTCTCAGCAGTAGTGCTGCTATCAGGTTCAATGTGAGTCATTTTGCATATTTCCTCCAATTCTAACCTCTTTTTCATAACAAGTTCTTTCATTCTAGTTGCTTTCAATTCAGTAAGCCTCTCCACTTCTGCTGAAGCCTGTGAGATAAAAGTGGAACTTGAGGATCTGCTCTTCAATAATAAAACAAGAAATAATTGAGATTGCTAACAGACCTGTTCAATAATCTCAGTTGAAAGAACACCAGACTCTGTAATTTCAGACTCTGATAATCTAACAATGTAAGCAATCTTAGCAAACTTATTCTTCTCTTCTTTTGGCGAATCCATCAAGTTCCAAAGTTCAAAGAGCAACACCACAGTGTCTTTCAGCTGTGAAACGAAATACAGTTTTACTTCGAATAGCTCGGGAAGAATAATTGGAGAACTACAAAAATGTGAATAGAAAATTCACAGGTAGAGCAAAAGTGTAATAACTGAATCAGTTACCAATAAAACTGGTTAAATGAAGGGGCTCCAATGTATAGAGAACACCTCACCATTCAAGCAGTAACATAGAGACGATGGAACCCACAATTTCTTTATCTATTTTTTTATTTACTACTTTGTCACATTCTAAAGATTTTATTTACAATGCCTAGAAGAACGGAAAAAAGTGTGGTCAGGAAGGTTAGCTCCAGTACCTTCTGTATCCGAATTTTTCTTTCTGTTTTCAACTTAACAATGGCCTCTTCCAGACCTTCCAATGTGTTATTGCTGATGTTTGTGGAATGCCCCATGCTAGTTCCCTGCAAACTTGGATGCACGTCACTCACAGTCTGGCCAAAATCCATCCCGAGCACACAACAGAGTGAATGCACCTCATTCACATATTCCAAAACCTTATTCAGGCGATCAGACTGCAAAAGCAAAAAGAAGATCTCTAAATTACCAAAGCATTTGAGGAATATAAAGATAACTTCCTTCTGCCCAAGGCACTAACTCCAAACATCAGCAGCTGAAATAAACTTCAATCACACAATGATTCGGACAAATTCTTAAGTATCCAATAATAGGTTTTCACTCTCACTAGACTGCAAGCATCCTGGTAAAAATTTCAAATTTTCCTTTTCCCTTTGAAATTTTGGCTCCAGTCATAATATACATACCTTCTCTTTTCGAAGAGAGCGAAGAAGCATTTGGTAATCAGTGAGTCTTCTTAGTGACAGGTCTTCTTCTTCCAGAGATAAAGAATTGATCAGAGAATTATTGAGATGTTCATAACCAGAAATCTCCCCGCTGATCTTTTCAATATGTGCCTTTATATCTGCAAATTGCTTTAATCGTTCCTCTTTCGTCCTTCTCAGATCCTCTACCAGCGGTGAAATAGAAGCAAGTTTTGCTTTCAATGAAGTTGACCTTTTCTCTGTCTGAATCTGCAAATGTAAGATTAGGATCGAGTGAGCATTTGGTAGCATATAAGGAAATGTGTTTGAAATGCAACAGTTCGTAGCATCCCTATAGTATTCCTGCTTTACTCACCAGTAAAGACCTTGCAGCATAGTAGAGAGTATGAAAGGAAAACAAAACAAAACATAAAACACCAGAAAACAAATTGATCTAGAAGCTAAGTCATCATTCATTAACCTAAAACATATTTACAAATTCTCATTGATTTTCACACCGAAGCTGCATCATGAAACGTCATTCTCAAGTCACAATCTCTAATGAAACAGTTCTGTTTCTTTGAGCACTAAAATTCATTAAACATTCTACAAGAAGAAACATATTCAGTGAATAAACAGCATTCAGTACAAACTTGAAGCAGAAGTGTCTTCCACATTTCTCAACAGTGAGTAGAAAAACTGTTGAAGGACTAAGGAAAAAAATCATTAGACTACATGCACATATGTCAGTTGCCTAACTCCAGACATTACAAATTTAGTCAGTTCTACCAAAAGACAGTACAAACACCATTAAATTTTTAATAGCATCTGTTGTAAGAATACACCAATACAAACACCATTAACTTTTTACTAGCATCTCTTGTAAGAATGCACCAATGCCTCATGTGAGTAATTTCATACTAAAGGATGGTACAAACAGCCACTCACCCACCAAATGAACAAAATAAGGATTTATTCACCTGATTAATTTTATTAGTTTCATAAATCATAGACAGCCAACTGATTAAAAATTTTCTACATTAGATCAGTCATGCAAAAACACATTTTTCAGTGCTGTCTTTGATATGAATGATTCCGAGACCTCAAACCACACCCTGCATCTAAGAACATTACAGCACAAAGCAAATATAGTTTTCCATGCCCATAGTCACAGAGGCACAATGGCTTCACAAATTTACCAACCAAGTTAATGTACGCAAGATACTAAAAGCAGAATCAGGAAACACAAATGAATAAGAAACCAAACAGAAAATAAAAAGGAGTAAGCAAAAGTAATAGGCATGAGCATATGATTCTCTAATAGTTTAGAATCAAGAAATTTGTTTTACCGGTGAGTGAATATTAAGCTCCCCAAGAGCAGCCACTAGTGTTGCAAGCTCAGCTTCCTTTGCTGCAACACTCTGATGAAGACGTGCCTTGGCATTGGCAGCTTCCTCAACCTTTCTGCGATAAACTTCTAAACATTCTCTCTCCAACTCCATAAGCACACGGTCCTTTTCCGCTTCACTCTCACCAATTTCATTCCATATTTGCTGCTCCCATTACAGAAATAAAACCGGTTCAGGGCAGTAAAATGTGAATTGTAATATAATTAACATGTGAAAACAATAAAATACTTTCTATTTATGAGCAAAAAGTGACCACATGGTTAGAATTCAGTAAACCCAAAACCTCACCACTCACCTAAGCCCCCTCTCCACAGAAAATCAAAACCACACAGAGTAAATGAAAATCTGATTAGAGCACTCATTTCATGCAACCCATTAAACTACAATGGAAAAAGAAGGCCCATACATAAAAACTAATTAAATCAGATAAATCATAAATTAAATCCAACCTAAAACCTCAACTAACCAAACCCACTATGTACCAACTGTCATCAGAATCCAGAGTAGAGAAATTTTAGGGAAGAAACTGTCTATGGAAAACATCAAAAGGAAATTTCAAAAAAATGAAACCATATTAAACACCAAATTGATAAAGGCAAAAAGAAAACTTGTCATAGTATTGACTAATTTGGAAGAACTCACTAAATAGACCAAGCCAAAATCGTCTACCAATTTTCTTTTAGGCTCTTCCAAGAATTTAACATGGAAAAAATAGAACACCAGCTCAGTAAATTCATCAAAATAATGATGGCTCCTCGTGAATTACCTAAAGAAACCAACCAAGACAAACTCCCTTCAAAACCAAAAAGGAACCCAGAAAATGTGTACCAACAAAGAAAACCATAAAAGTATGGGCTAGAACAAAATTCGTCAAAACTTCAAAAATTTCAAGCAACCCACTTAAAAGAATAAAAAGAAATCGCCTAAGCCAAAATCCAAAGGATTCAAGCTTCAATTACAGTCACTTAAAAAGACAAAGATAATTCCAAGAAATTATGAGTTTTCAACTCCGTGAACAGATTACTTTTCAAAAGACTCTTTTAACCTAAAGTACAAGCACATAACTGTTTCTCCTTAAGCTACGAGAACCTAAAAGAGGCCTAATTCATTTTCTAGGAAGAATAGAAACCACAATGATAAATGTAAAACAATCAATGCTTCTACCTTTTTCAACATGACCCAAAAAAAAATATACATAAGCTTTTTCAAAGACCCATCATTGAAAAGAAAAGTTAAAAGAAAATTACTAACAAGAGTAACAGCAAGAACAAGAAGAAGACGCCCAGGAAAGAAAGGAAGGAAAAGAGAAAGAGAAAAGACCTCAAGTTCTCCGAGTAAGGCATTACAACCAGTGCTTGTACGGACACTGCAAGTAGGACATCCAATCGCCAGCATTTCTACTTGATCTCTACTTCAAAATTTTTCCCTTTTGCAGAACAAAAACAAAAATTCGTTTCTTTTTCCCAATTGAAGAAGCAACAAGGAAGATTACCAAATGAAAAGGAAAAGACCCCAGAAGCAAAGAACAAGAATGTTAAAGAAAGAGAGAGAGAGAGAAGTAAAAGGGGTTTGTTGTTTATAAAGTCAAATAGAATCCAAGAAACTAAGAGACATTTCTTGAAACAACCTCAGCTTCTTCAGATCTGAACCTCAAAATAACTCTTCCCTTCAACAGCAACAACAATCTTAATCTCAAAACTAAAAATAAAAAATGAAAAACAAAAACAAAAAAAACAGTGCACCAACTACTTAAACCAAAAGGGTTTTGCAAGAGCGTTGGGAGAGATAATGATTGCCAGTTAAGAAAAAGGTGTTAAGCTACAAAGCCCAAATAAAGGGAGAAAGATAGAAGTTGATATTATAAATAGTCTTAGGGTTTGTGATGTAGGGTTAAGCTAAAATGCACCAAATGTAGCGGGCAGAGGATGATGAGCTTGTAGAATAAAAGGATCTGCGCATTTTAGCTGGAATGATTTCCACTTTTTCAATGGATTTTTTCTCTCTTTCTTCCAGGGAAGTGAACAAGTAAGTTCACGAACGGAAACACAGTGAAGTGAACTGAACTAGTTTACAAATTGGAATATTAACATTCATGTCCATCACTTGTAATAATTTAACCATACAAGCGTAACTTATCTATTTGTATGAAATAAGTCCTCAATGCTTTCTAAAATAACCAAAATACCCTTATACTGGCGAATTGGTTATTCAGAGGCGTAAGGATCCATTTGATACAAATAATCCAAAGTATGACCTTCTCGTTAACTAACAGAGTGTAGGAGAACCGGATGTTATTACCTCCCCCATAAAATAATGTCAAGTGAGCATCAGATTCTCCACAGGAGCGCGTAAGCTACACTTTCGAATGAGAATCGAAGGTGGTGTTGGGAGTGGAGAGAAGAGCGTGGTGAGAAAGAGACCTTACTCCCTGCCCTGACTCAAGTAGCTGTGTTTGACGTTGAAGTGTAAAAGGTTAGAATTTTAAAGATGGGATGATTTATAATTCTGTTTTTATTTTTCATTAATTAATTAATAATTATGAAATCCTACGCTGTATTGGCATTGCTGTCTACCGGTGAGAACAGGTTTCGGATCACCTAACCATAATTTGGTTGGTACATAGTAAAGTATTATTTGGGAGTTGATATTCGACTCTATTTTGTTTATTGAAGGAATCTACTCGGCCTTTCTAATCATAATTTATGTAGAATTTTTTTTATTTTAAATTTTAATTTCAAGAACAAAACAAATTGATTTATAGTTACAATTTTGGTTATAATATAAGATGGTTTTTTTTTAAAAAAAGAAAATTTTTAAAGGAGAGAGAGAAACATTCATCTACATAATACAAAATTTATATTTGTTATTCGCTTGAAAACACTCTCTTAATATTCTTTTACAAAAGAAAAAAAATACATAAAAAATGAATATTTCCAAAACAATTGTATTTTGGTCCAAATAATAATAATAATTTTTATTTGCCCACTTGGATAATTATTAGTATTAAAATATTCATTATCAAGGGAAAATTAAAAAGAATATGTTATTAAAAAATATTTATGTAATCAAATAAAACAAATTGGAAATATTGATAAATACAATTAATGTGACGGCATGGGTCAAATTGTAATCCTCAACTTTTGTCACATGAATTTTAAACACAGAGAGAGTAGTCGTAGGGCATCCGGTCTCCTAATTTACCAGCAAATAGGACAAAAAATAAAAATTTTAATTTATGACAATAAAAAAGTTAATTATTTTATTAGGAAGAGCCACCAGCCCATGACGTTTGTTTTTTAAGCGGAGTGGTTGGACACAATACTTGTATGGGATAATAACAGTTGAATCTCTAAATTTTTAGAAATTTCAAGTAAAAACATGATTCGACTATTAATATCAAATAAGTCCTTGCATGTGTGTGCGAGAGAAATGTGAATAGACAATTATATGTCCTCGTTTGAAAAATACTGGTTTTTCTTTTGTGTGTGTGACAAATTTTTAAGTACAGATAATGGTGCAAAAATGGAGGCATGAAGAGCTGAAGTAGAAGGACCACCCAATACCCATCTGACCACTACAAAAGAGGATTTCATGTCATCTTCCCCCTTTTTGAGCGAGTTAAGTCTGTTTATTTGTGAATAACTTTAAATACAACAGCTTTACATTACGACACAATTTTTTTTAAAATTATTTTATTAAATAAATTTATTGAGATATTAAAAATGTATCTTTTATAAATAAAATAATTTTTCTTCTATAAATAAAACTGACATGACTCGTTATTATTGTTGTTATTAGTATTGTAACGTTAATCATAACAATTTATTTTAATTTCATTCATTTGCGGTTCTTAATCTCAATTGATTTAAGTTAATTTCGTACCAATATTAGATTAGATTAGTAAATCTTGAGATAATCATGATACCTATTTGTAGTTAAACTAGTTTAATCCAAACCTGTTTAGAAAGATAAGTGTCATTCTCTTAATATTAATTAGACATGTAATTAAGAAGCGGTTGAAGTATAATTATCATAAGAATGAGGAGCTGTTGTTATTATTATTATTATTATTGAATAGACGGATTAAAGTGCGACAGCCACAGTCCTTTGATTTCGATTCAAGGATGTGATATTTCATCTGTCTATACAACTTTTGGTTCTTTTGACTGATTGACCTGGATGAGGCTCAGATTTTCCATTATTTATTTGTTTTCCGTTTTCCTAAATTAATTCTTCAGAGAGTACTTACTAGTTTTACTCCTGTGGCAAGAGAAAGACAAAGGAATTGTATCTGGGCATGGATGGTACATTTAATATATTATATCTAAACTGTTTTTGAACACGTGTGAAGGGCTGCAAATTTTCTGAATATCCCCACTCCATTTCTTCTTATCCTTTTTAATTTATTGCCAGGTGAATAAGGTAAATAAAAAAAGCTATCTACATGTACATATCGAGCCCTCTGAACGATAATCACAGTAATTATTTCAACCACCTTTCAAAATCTTTTTAATGTCAAAAGTGGTTTCATGATTGAACTTCTGGTACAGGTTTTGTTACCGGAGAAAGAAAAAAATAACATCTTTTGATTGAAATTTGTGTAAATAGTTATTTATTATGGTTTTTTTAATTTAAAAATTTCTTTAATAATTAAACGCTAATTTAATTATTAATAATGTAAACTATTTGTATTGATTTAATTATAATTAAATTAAGTATTTAAAAATCTTCTATCTTATTAGTATAATTAAATAATGTATTTTTACGTGTATATTCAACGTCAAAAAAATAATTTAAATCGATTCTTCTCGTAAATATTTATAACTAATTCAATATGGACACACACACACACACATACACAGTTTTCTAACATTGTTGATTAGCAATCCTCTAACATTATATAAATTTTTACATTAATTCTCAATTATTAGTAACGGTGACAAATGAATCAGCCTAGTCTACAAAAATGGGACATAGTTGGAAAAGATCCATAAGGCCTGCCCCACACGGGCCGTGTTCAAGCGAAGCCGACCTACATGCCTAGTTGCATCCACACAAAATTTTTAAAAAATAATTAAAAAGACTGGCCAAATCCTTTGCCCATTTCTAACTTTAAAATTAATAATTAATAATCTATTAGGAATTATGATTAAGTAAAATAAATATTTTATTAATTAAGATCATTAATATAATTTATTTTTTTGTCATTTCTCTTTTATTCTTATTTAATAACCTTAATTAATACATATTAAGTATTTATTTTATTTAATTTTGATCATGAGTAAATTATTAATCTAAAAGCTAAAAAGTTAATATAAAAAATTAGGAGTTTTTTTATATTAATTTTTTAATTATTAAATTAATATATTTTAATGATTAAAACTAAATCTAATACGTATATTAATAATAATGTATTAATTATATAAATTAAATATAATATATACAATTTATTTATCTAATTTTTAATTGTTTAATATTTTAACATTTTTATGAATAACAAGAATTTTTAAGTACAATTATTCTTAAAATTAATTTGACAATAAATTACATTGTCCACCAAAAAAGCAAATGTACTTTACCATCAAAGGAAAAGAGGTAACAAATGTTGGGTGGGATGGGGTGGATTATTTACCATGATTAGTCGACATGATAAAGTGACACTGCCCTTAATTAGCTTAGTTTGAGGGTAATTATAATATTAAGCCGTGGATTTTAATAAAGTACTTATTTATTGACAAAGTTCTTTGGAGACACCGCAATCATCAATAATAATCTATGGCAATTTGGTCATCCAATCATCCCTCCATGGCTT
Source organism: Xylocarpus granatum (assembly GCA_019650275.1). Lineage (NCBI taxonomy): Eukaryota > Viridiplantae > Streptophyta > Magnoliopsida > Sapindales > Meliaceae > Xylocarpus > Xylocarpus granatum. Next base: position 97,030 of record BNST01000375.1, on the reverse strand, counting down.
TGATTATTTCTCAGTGTCATTCACTTTCTAACTAGTGTTTTATATGCATTCCAATTTCAAAACAGTTATCCTCTATTATTACAAAACAGTAACATGTGATGTTGCATGTATCAGAATAGACAGATGACGTTACCAGAATTTTTGTTCTCATGATCACGGCGGCTAACATCACGTACAAAAGTTTCAGGGAAATTTCCCAAACGCAATAATCTGGCAATGTGGTAGAGCCCACGTGTAAGTCATCGGATCTCATATAAACTGAAAGTAATATCTGGACTTAAAAGCAGAAGTATGTAAAAAACTTTTCCTATATTTCCTGTTCTCGTCTAATCTTTACAGTTCTTCTAACTATTTAAATCGTAGTAGCTTACACACATACAAACAATACTGTCTAGGGACCCGAAGTTCGTTATCTTTAATGGAGTTGAGGCACACCCAAAAAATGCATTTTTGTTCTTGGCTCAAACACATGCTTAAGAACGTCTTCAACCAGTTCTGCTATATCCTCTTCTTTGCATGAGGTTACAAATTTCGCTGCATGCAACAACAGAAACACTGTTATGCATTGCTGAGATCTTTGCATTCAGCATATTTAATACCAATTAAATATTAGTTTAAGGTTTCAGAATGGGAGCACGATATATATTAACTGTATTGATCATGGCAAAGAGAGAGCGAAAATTCAGGTGAAAGTTTGGTGGAGGCAATGAAAAAGTCAAAAGTAGAATCTAATAGAGAAGTGGAAGAATGATTCACCGAGTCCAAGAACATTATGAGTAGATGAGAGATAAAAGGAGCAAACAACTAGATAGAGTCGGTGTAGTGGAAGGATCAGAATCAAACTTGCTTGAAGAAAAGATTACAAGAAGTGGAGAATTGGTGGGTTGAATATGATCCTTTCGGGGGATTTTTTGATCTTCTCTCTCATCATCAATTGTTCAATATTAATGTCTTCCTCTTTGGACAAAGACCAAAGTGCATCAAACAGACGGACGGGCTGTGGGAAATCCCCTCCTAACCTCACCAACCCTAATCATTAAAAATCTACACTCCCTCTCAGTCATGGCTTGATACGTGTGCTTTAATATGCAATATTTATGGTGTTAAAAGAGCTCGTATAAAAAACCGTGTATCTAACCAATCAGATCGAAGAATAATGAACCAAACAACATTGTCTCACAAGTAATTTGAGCAGAATAATGATTATCAAGTGTAAGAATTATAGAAAAGGATATTATTCTAATATTTTGTATCTTTGCTTTTTTAAAAATTTAATGACACACGAACATTAAAAGATGATAAAAAAAAGTCAAATTTTATTTTAATTTTTAAATTTTTTAATAAATAAAAATTAATTGAAAATACAAAAAATTAAAAAAAAATTTCAGAATTATAGTCTAGTGGGAAGAGATAAGTTTGCTGACAAGAGAACATTACTCAAATGTCACTAACTTATTGAGTTCTATAATAATTTTAGCTTTTAAGTTTGAATACTATCTTAATACAATGCCATTTTGGTGGTATTTTACTAAACCCTAAGATCACGCCTCAAGCAAGGAATATATGGAAAGAAACTCGGATACACCCCACGTAAGCCGGACAATATGGAACAATTAGTACTCTAAACACAGACTGGATGAGAGAAAAAGCCTGGGCATGAAATAAAGGTGGTTGTCTTCTAACAGTGACAATTACCTTCAAAATTTATTATATGGTGTCAGAATAGATTATATGCAGTTCCTGTACTAAGTGCACCAAGGACCACCAGTGTGTTACATAGAGGAGAGGTCCACAAGATTAATGATATTGAAGATGATCGCTTTAATAGCCAGAATGTATCCAGTCACTGAAGGCAAGAAGATGTTAGTCACTTTTACATTAGCATCTAATTTTGACATAAGATTTGGGGCCAAGAAGTCTAAGAATTCTCCTCACAACAACCTTAGAGTAAATTTAATTTGTGTTTATGCTTAAGTGGGATGGAGTGGGATAGGGGTGCACGGTAAAAATGGAAAATCTGGGGCCAAGATGGACGTAATCAAAGTGATCAGACTCTTTATACAAGATAAGATGACATTGTTGCAACCATTTGTCTTCCTTTCACATTTGTAAGAACACGGCCCCAACAATCAACACATGGGCCCAAAAGCACGTGAGGCCCTACATGTGTTTCAAGACAAAATGAAGAGGCCTGGCAGAAATCTAATCACCCTTCTAGGGCATTGAGCTGTTTTTCATTTGCACAACGAACTACATTCTACATGAAAACCAAACTAGGCGCTCGTTATAAAATTCCAATAAATATAAAATTTCTATCATTCAGGCCAAAAGGTAACCGCTTAATATTTTGCTTTTATATCTAATAAGAACTCTGACAAACACGAAACTAGAACACACACGGTGGTGCTCTGGCATATGATCTATGATCATAGCCACTGTACCTAAGGCAGTGTTGTCATCTAAAGCCTCTAAAGGCATAAACAGCAGTTGGTGTACCTTTGGTCACAACAACCACCATTCTATCTTCCATCAATGTCATCGTCTACCATTACCACCGCCCCGAATCCAGTGCAATACAAGCAACAGCAGAACCACGTTCGCCTTCAAAGCCATGGAGTGCCTAATTTTGTCTCTTAAATTCTTTTAGAAACCAAGCAATAACAAATGTACCAAGCTTATGAAGTATAGTATCAAGTGCTTCAGAAACAATGAAGGAATCGTCACTCACAAACTAAATTTGGGCAACTCTTTCCGAGGGAAAAGGGTGGGGAGGGTATCCATTGGTAGGAACCTAGAATCTGTCTGCGCTAAAAATCAGCACTCAAAGTTATATCTAATAAAATTGGATGAACTTATTTCAAGAGGTTTTAATTCACCAATAAGGAGTGAAAAGCACTCACTGGAGGAAACAGAACCTTACCCCAGGAAAGAATAGGAAACTCCCACCTTTGCTTAGGTACTGTGACGAGATAAGACGCAATCTGCAGCAGATAAAAACTTTTAAAAGGAAAACATATTGCAAGGTCTGCTAAAATTAAAATTATTGTAGTTAGGAACATGCCAGGACAGATGCAGCTAGAGAACGAGGAGATCGGTAAAGAATCGACGTCTCCTCCTTTTCATAAAGAAGATCCATCAAGTCCATGCATGCATCAAAGCTCACAATATCTCCAGCTTTTGCCACTGCCCTATAGTAATATATCTAAATAGGATAAGTTGTCTAGATGAAATCAATTATTATCGACAGAATTAGATTATGTTTGATCATTCACTAAACATGACATGGTAAAGAGTGAAACAACATATTGTTCACAAAGAAACTCACTTGAACTGAAGTAAAAGCTCCTGAAGGAACAAGAAAGCAACATTGGATGCACCAATCTCAAAATCCAAAACCTTGAACAAAAGCACCATATCAATTGAAAATGAGCTGTGCAAGAATCCTCCCATTTATATAAGACTCACCTGCATGAAGACAAGCTCCTGCAAAACATGCTTATCAACCACTCTATTAACATGACAAGAATATATAGCAACCCAAAACTTTGAACCATTGTAAGCTATAATTATCTTACGGCTTCAAAGAAATCACGAGTCGTAAAATGTTGTTCCTTAATGATTTTATCTCCCAAAGACTTGAAACATTTCACAGAAACAGGAGGGGAATCATGAATCTACAAAAGAACAACGCTGGATGTAGTTGACAATACAAGACTAATGAGGAAAGATCAATCCAAACTAAGCATTAAAAACTCACTTTGCTTGATATCCACAATGAAGCAAGTGCAAATAGCTGCAAATTGCTCTCTCTTAATGGTTGCAAAAGCCAGTTTGACTTTTCATTGCTCCCCTGTATGTAGCTAGACATGCAAATTGCAATCGAGTAATAAAACTTCAAAATAATTAAAAGCTTTGTTTGAAATTGAAGCCTTCTTGGCTTTGAATTCAATTGTTGCGAGATGGAATCACTATACATCAAACAAAAGGAACAAAAAAAAATGAGTGATTTCTACCAAAAATTGGTGTTCATCAAACATTTAAAAGTTGTGGTTTCAAAGTATAAAAGAAACACATGAATCCCAAACTAAGCCGAAAATATGTTGTTGAATGCTTAACAAGCACTTGGAGTGCCTTTCCAGACAAGGCATTCGATAGTTGATTTTCCACAAAAAAAAAGTCACTCTTATAGGAAGCTTTCGAGTAAAATCACTTGCTATAAAACCATTCTCTATCCCAAGCACACCTTATATTTGGCATTATCTCAAGATCACCAACAAAATAAAAAAGAAAAAGAAGATGATCAAACCTGGTTAGAGAAGGCAAAAATCGATCAGCGAAGAGTGACAATGCTGTGTATTTGACAATCGGCGAAATTTCAAGTCGCTTCAGTTGCAGAAAAGAAAAAGTCATAACGTCGAGAATATTTAGTACAAAAAAGGAAAAATGATAAATTGAAACTAGGAAGCGAGACTGACGTAAGCTGATTGAATGATGAACTCCATTAACGGAGTCCATGAATTATAAAGCTGGATCGACATCTCTCCCTGTTTCTATGGTCGTCCAAAATCTCATATTTCGAATGATTCAATTTTATTTTATTTTTGGGCGGGAGCTCCGATTTTAAATGCTTTAACTTTGATTAAGAGAGGGTGTTAGCTACGTGGCATATGTCCATTTGACAAGGACGAATTTCAAATTTTTTTTTAGAACAAAATGAAGAGGGTATGATTACGAAATTGAAGGCGATCAGGATACTAATGGAAGTCTCAAAAACAAATTAGATTAATTGATGAATGGTCATGCTAGCTAACAGAGGTAGATAAAAGTGTCTACATACAGTGACGTGGGTGCTGTAGTTCGTAAAGTATTGGTTCGTTCGTGCTACGTTTTGAACTTGGGTCTATGCTTTTCTTGCATCCCATGTCAAGAATATTCCGGGCCAGGGATGGGGACTCCATCCTTTTCTCCCTAAAATCCATACCAGTTCAGAATATTTTTCTAGAGTGGTTATGTGCTTACAGGTGAAGGATAAGAATTTATCAATTTATTCAAAAGCTAGGTTAAATGTGTGGGTAACAAAAAAAAAGATGAAAAAGGCTCAATTGGGTAAATCAGAGATAAATAACAATACAAAATAAGCTTGAAAGGCTTAATCATTTTAAAAATAATTTAAATATTTTTTCACATATAGAGTATCGAAGATTTTGCCTCAACTGACAATTAAACAAACTTTAAAATCACGTAAAATTGTGCGGCATATTAGATTGACACGAACTCTTTAAGTAAGTCAACACAATTAAGTTTTTAAGGCTATTTACTTAAAATATTTATAGAATCATAGACAAGTATAAATTTAGTGCAAGAGTAATAAAAAAAATGCAAACACCCACTCAAGATTTTTTATTTTCCATAAGCATTGAAAATCATCATTCTATCATTTGCCTTGTGTTTTAAACCAAAACAACACTCAAGTCAAAAATTAACACAACCTAATTCAAAAGCACTAAAGAACAACGCACAAAAACAAATTACTGCAACCTTAAACTTAAAACAAACATTGTCCTAAGTATGAAATAAAAAATATAAAGGTTTTAAGAATAGAGGACTCCATTGAATTCTAGAAACTGTTCTTTGTGTACATTTTTTTTTGTACTTCAGCCCTTCGGTTGCTAGTTTATGTACAATCGGCAATTCTTTGGGGCTTGACTCCATTTGTGAGTCTTGCAACAGTTCTTACACTTGTTAGAGTTTCTAAAAAAAATGTATCTCATATTAAAATAAAAACAAAAAATGATAATACTAAAATATTGAAATAAACAAAAAATCTAAAGTAAAAATTTTAAAATGCTTAGGTTGCCTCCAAAGAAGTGCTTGTTTATAGTCTTCAGCTTGACTATTGGAAGTTTATCATCTTAGGTTTGCTACAATGACTGTAAACTTTTGAATATTCCTCTTTTGAACAACATAAGCTTTGAGTCCTTGCCTCTTCATTTTGAACCTTTTAAGTATACCTTGCTCCTTAACCTTATCCCTTTCCATAAGTTATTGTGATCTCTTAAGATTATGTGCGGTGCCATAACTAATTGTATCTATTTGGAAACAACTAGCTGCTTCACTTGGTTGCTTGAGTGTCTTGAAGACTTTGAACAAGACTTGTTCGTCTTGTACTCTTAAAATTGCTTGCCCCTTTTGAATATCAATCAAAGCTCTACTAGTAGCTAGGTTGGCCAAGTATAATAGGGATTTGATGGTCTTCTTTTATATAAAGCAAAATGAAATAGGTAAGAGAAATAAATTTATCCATTTTGACCAACATATCTTCAATTATACCTCATGGATGCTTAATTGATCTATCAACTAACTGCAACGACATCGTTGTAGGCTTTGGTTCTCTCAATTTTTCACACATTGATATTCTTTTAAACTCTTTAGGAGAAACATTCATGAAAATTGCATTTATAGCTTTACTATTCTAGTCTGACTTTGCTATCTCATCCTTAGTCCATTGATCAAAATTTTTAAGACTAGTAACTCTACCAACTAAGACTATAAGAGGACTTCAAGTTTTTACGTATGACATCCATACTCGCTCATCTATAGACTTAACAAAAGCTCTCATACTAACTTTCTTATACATGTAAATATTCCAATCAAAGTAAGGTGAACCAAATAAACTTTGAGGTTCAGACTTCATCTAAGTACAATTTAAGGGTCAAGGACTAATGTTAGGCTTTAACACTAATTGAAAATTAATACATAGGTTTAAACCCAAAACACTCGAGGGGAGCGAAACGTGTTTAATATAGAAATTAAAATTTTAAAATAACAAATTAAAATATGCTAAGATTTGCTACACTTTAGATGAATTAAAAATAATAAATTTCTAACTAATCAACTTAAGTCTATCACAACCAAACAACAAGAATAAATTCAATCAATAATTAAGAAGACAATTAAAGTAAATTGAATATAGAGATTTGGTAACAAAGAAAAATGCTACGGAGAATCTCTTCACACTCTCTAAGATGATAATAGGAACCACCAAAATATTTCTCTAATAAAAAAAAACTTATAAATAATAATTTTTTATAATAATTCTTATAATTCAATTATAAGTGACTTACTCTCAATAATTCCATTATTTAGAATTTTAAAATCTCTTTTTCTTAATGGAATCTTTGAACAATATATTTACAGAGCGAGAATCTTTATTCATTAATAACAATAAAAATTTTAAAAATATTACAGTTAAAATTTATTTAAAAAAAAATTATTATCTCTTAACCAAAAACACCTAATTAATCTCATTTATAAGAATATAATTTGTATTTTTTATTAAAAAAATAATAAATAATACTCTCAATAAACTTAGAGAAAGAAATTTAACTCAAAAAGTTTAAAAACTCTCAAAATAAACTAGCACTCTATTAAGTTAAATTTTTTGAATAAATACACATACACCACACACACACAGCATACACATGTATATATACACCCATACATATTTCTTTTTTAAGTTATTCTTTATTTACAATATATACTTGTACTATTCACTAGTATTGTTCACCACTCGACCGTCCACCGAGCACTGATCCAGCAATCAGATACTGTTTATGTCAAGCTGTTCATATATCACTGTTTATGCACTATTCATGCATCATTGTTCACACTGTTTGTCTCTGTTCACTAACTTAAGTAGATACCAAGCATAGGTTGTGTGCCAACTCTCTGTCCCACAAGGTTTATATACTGTTCGATTCAAATAGTATTCACTTAATAATGTTTATCAAATACTGTTTATGCATATTGTTTATTTTCACCATTCATCAATTTAACTATTTTAATATAAAATAAGCCAACATAAAATATAAACTTAACATATACTTGCACACTGCTTACGAAAATTAGTTCCTTGGATTAAGCGTACAAAGCTAACCAATTAACAAACATAACAAAAAACATTTAAATTGGAATAGAAGATTTGTTGGAGAGACTTCCGTTAATAATTATCAAAAGCCATCTTGGACCAAGAAAAAATTTATGCAATTTAGCACTTGTGGATGTCTATTCAATATTTTTCAAATACATTACATAAATTTTCATCAAATGCCAATATCTATATAAGATTATTATTATTTTTCTGTGAAATGTATTACATGGGAAATTTCTAACTAGCAACGCATGGACACTGAGACATCACACGTGATAGATTCTCCAATAATTCATACACAAAGGATTTCGTTATCTATGTGGTTTTTTAAGTGTTGAACATCAAATTCTTTATTATTGCGTGGATACGGCTGTTGGCTGCCGAGATCTTCCCCACAAACACAAACCCACCTCACTAAATATAAAATAAATAAAACACATATCACATTACCCTACAAGATCTCTCAGTTATCATCATGATACAGCATGTATGCCACTGTTAATTAAGAATTTAAATCACAAATTTACTAATTTCGTGGTGTAATAACTTCTTTGATTAGGTCTAAAATTGTTGAGACATATTAAAAGTTCTGCTTAGTTAATATTTATTACATGTGTGTATGTCTCACGTATCCTTAATTTAATTTACAAATCAAAATTTTTATTTTAACAAAATAATTACTCAAGTCAAATATAAATAATTATCTAAATATTAGATTTTAAATGAAAATAAGTGTTCCAAATATATTCAATGAATCTTTGAAAAATACATGATGAACTACTGATAAATGGAATTTTTTGGGTCCAGCAGCGGCATGTATTGAGTTAAATGATAACTAGGGATGGGACTTGGGAGTTAATTGGGGTCTGGTCTGGAAAATATATATATATAGATGTAAAGAGTGAAATCGAAATTGAGTGGGGCATTAGAATTAGAACATATACCCACTTTCTTTTTATTTATATATTTTTTTAATCTTTGGGATTGAAGCTTTTTACATAATGAAGATCCACGAAACTTGTTTATTACTTTATGAAAAGGTTGTATTCCCACGAGTTATGTTGGATGATGCTTTCTTACTTGTAACCACCTTTACTTTTTTGAAACGATAGTGTAATCTTGCAAAATTAATTATAAGATTTTGTCAACACGTGTCCACATTTTGTAGAATAAATGCCTTCTTCTGACTAAACTTTGGTGTAAGTTGATTGACCAACAAATGACTAATAATACTTAATTCTCTCTTGCTTTTGTTGATTAATCAGTAAAGGCAACATGTGTCCCCATGATTTGATGTTATAAATTGCAAGCTAAAACAATTTAATCTTCAAACATATTGAAAGTCTGGTGATTTTGAAATTCAATGCTTTATTTATATTCATTTTGCACATCATTCATGTTGCATACTAGCTGTTTTATCCTCATCTCTAACTATATTTTCCTTTATTTTAGAGAAACAACTATTTTAAGAGAAAACAGATGCATGTTGCCTTCTTTCTTATTTACTATTCTTCTTCTTTGACTGAACAACAATGCACATTATCCACAGCAACAATAATTCATGTCTGTCTGCAAACCCAGAACACACAGAAAATCCACGACTTTTGGTTGCCATTCCATAGAATTCGAATCTGTGTTCCTAGCCATTGAGTGAATATATCATAAAAAGATTAATGAAAAAGGATATGGTTATCCCGAATCTGTGTTCCTAGCCATTGAGTGGATATATCATAAAAACATTAATGAAAAGGATGTGGTTATCCCAGAAATAATATAATTAAATATATGTTACATGCTGGAAACTTAACGTGAAACCCAGCATATCATTTCACTATCCAAAACGACCCCACTTTTGATGGGAATTCCGGTGTCCATTTGCTGACGATCAGTCGGCAGCCATAAAAACTATTATTCTTCAATTTGGTAACATTTAAATAATTCACTAATGACTTGTGTGTGCGTGTATATATGAAGCTTGTTTTGCCTGGCAAGTCACAGATAAACTTATTAACCCAAGTTTCAACTTTTCTTCTCCTCCTTTTCCTTTTCCTCTAAATTCTCTCTCATCCTCTCATGCTTATCAAGAACAAAACCATGGCCTCAACCCTTACGTTCATTGCCCTTCTTAGCCTGAGTATTGTTTCTTCCTCAGCTGAGCTTCAGCGATTCGAACACACGGAGAAGACCGACGGGTCTCTCAGCTTTCTGGTCGTCGGAGATTGGGGTAGAAGAGGAGGATATAACCAAACCGAGGTTGCTTATCAGGTTATTCACTTTTCCATACTAAATTAGTTATACCATGGTTTTTAAATTTCTCAATACTTTACGGAGACGACAAAGAAACTTCCCTTGTAAACAAGAGTCCCAAAAATATTATTCGTTTTTATGGTTATGAGGTCAAAAAATTGAAACTATATATTAATTTAGAATTGCGTCTCTGCATGACATTATTGTGAAAAGTAAACTCTCTAATCAATGTGCTAAAAGGAAATTACATCCAATGGAAAGCATACATAACACCTCATCGATTTGTCAATTTCAAATGTTAAATTAAATTTGTTTTTTCTCCTGTTTCAAAGGGAGGATAATTCCCATGGTGATTCCATATCCTTTCTCTGCGAATTGACTACATTTTTCTGGTCACTACTTGAGCCAATTGTCGGACAAATAGGAATGGCAAAGTATACATCATACCGGCATCATTTGCTACAAGACAATTTATTTATGTCTTTTGTCAAGTCCAGCATGTTAATCCAAACAAAAAAAAATATTATACTAGTCCAGTAACAAACTAATACTCACTAACATACATAACAAGCTTATTCACTTTCCCTCACATAATTATCGTTGTACATAGATTCAGTATTATTTTAATTATTCTTTTGGGAATTTTAGATGGGAATAGTTGGAGAAAAGTTGGAGATTGATTTCATAATCTCAACTGGGGATAATTTTTACGATGATGGACTGACTGGTGTAGATGACGAAGCATTTTTTGAATCATTTGTCAATATCTACACAGCTCCAAGCTTGCAGAAGCAGTGGTATAATGGTAATATCGATCCTATCATTGTTAAATTAATTTAAATAAATTAATTTATTAGTACTAAACAAAACCAGAAACAATAATAACTCGATTCCTTTATTTTGCTCCAGTTCTTGGTAATCATGACTACAGAGGCGATGTTGGGGCACAATTAAGTCCTGTTCTCAAAGCAATCGACAGCAGATGGCTTTGCTTAAGGTCATTCATTGTTAATACAGGTAAACCAACACAATTTTCCATTTTTCTTTTTCTTTTAAGTCGTTAATTTTATATAAATAAAAATAAGAAAATATAATCTTTGATTATTTATTTGCAGAAATTGCAGAATTTTTCTTTGTAGACACAACTCCTTTTGTAGATAAATACTTCACAGACCCAGAAGATCATGTTTATGATTGGAGTGGCGTAGAACCCAGAAGCCATTATCTTGCAAACCTCCTCGAAGTAATATTTCAAATTTATTATCAACAACAAATCATTTTTTTTTGAATAACAAATATTATATCAATAATTATTTTCTGTTTTCATTGATTTTGGCAACAGGATGTGGATTCAGCATTAAGAGAATCGACAGCTAAATGGAAAATAGTGGTAGGTCACCACACAATCAAAAGTGCAGGCCACCATGGTGACACTCATGAACTTGCTTTGCAACTTCTCCCAATCCTTCAGGTAATTAATTTAGACATCTCTGTTGAAAGTAAAAAATCATGAGTAATTAATTACATTAAGGGAAATTAAATTATAAATGAAGATATGGATAACACCTTGTACTCAACGTTGTCTGCAGGCCAATGATGTTGATCTTTACATTAACGGGCATGACCACTGCTTGGAACACATCAGCAGCACTGACAGGTAATTTTCAAACAATATTGTTGCCAATAGGAAGCCAGAATTAAATAAAATTATTCATTTTCTAAAATTGGGGTTAAATTTAATAATAACCGATACAATTAATTGCAGCCGACTTGTTCAATTTTAAATATTTGAGGGTCAAACTTTCAAATACAATTAAAAAAATTATGGGATAACATGTTTACTTTTTAAAGTTTAAGAACTAAATTCTAAAATAAAATTAGGGGCAAAATATTTACTTATGAAAATTAAAGGAGTTAAAGTTTAAAATTATAAATTTTTATGCATCAAAGTACGTATATTTTTATTTAAAATTTTTTTATGATGTTGTTGTTGTTGTTATTATTATTATAAATTTATTTATATAAATTAATATATTAAATTTATATTATCACAATATTTTTTATATTTAAAGAAATGAATAATTTTTTTGCAAAATGACAATAATAAACCCAATCATTTCAACTTGTACAAATAAAATTCATGTGGAAGCGTGTATCCCTATTTCTTGTAATCGATGTTTGTGCAGCGAACTTCGATTTTTAACAAGTGGAGGAGGATCAAAGGCATGGAGAGGAGATATTAAATGGTGGAATCCAAAGGAAATGGAATTTTATCACGACGGGCAAGGTTTCATGTCTGTTCACATGACACCAACTGAAATTGACGTCGTCTTCTATGATGTCCACGGCAGTGTCATGCACAAATGGTCCACTTCCAAACAATTTTACTCTTCTGTCTAGCCTATCTGATTCATGGAAGAACTTTTTTACGTTTACATTAGTGGTCACATACGAATCTCCAACATTATCATTAGTCTTCTCCTTATGTTGTGTATACATTATTATTTAGCGTTTTACTTTATATATAAAAATTAATTAGAGATTGTTAATATATATTTTGAGTTTTTAATACGATTAATATAAATATTAAAATAAATAATTAACTTAAAATTTTAAATGTATAATTAAAAAATAAAATAAAAATTTTAAAAATTAATATAAAATTTTTAAATATAATAATTCCTAAAAAATTAAGTTGAAGCTGGAAAGAAAACAAGTCACCTACAATTTTTTTAAATTATTGATCGATTCATTCAATAATGCGTCCACTCATGTGATGCAACTGTTGATAGATCATGAAGATATTTTCAATTTTCAATACTAAAAAGGGTTGACATCCGACGTATATTCCAAGCATATTCTTATACGAAATTTATAGAAAGGCCAAGAATATTCCAAGACAACGTGGCATCTTCCACTCACAATATTTTATTGAGTTTACATCAATTTGATTAAATTACTAAATATTGAATTATTCTTATTATTATCAATTTAATGATAAATTTTCAAATTCACAAAATAGCATTTTACCCACCTCAGTATTTACTTAATAATGGACGCATCACTTTTATAAAAAAATCAATTAAAACATAATATAACTCATTAATTCGTAATCCACTCACCATCTGATTGGACCAACAATCTTATCCAACCAACACTGACAAACAAGTGAAATGTATTTGTCAGATCATTGCTCTTCCTATTATTACCAACATTTGACTTTTGTATTGGATTTCACCTCCTATTATAATTCTTTAACTTTGACCTCAGCAAGCAGCAATCACGGTCAAAATCTATTAAAAAAATTATATTTTATTCTATTTTTTTTTCGAATTTATTTTTATTAAATATTTTGTATAAACGAATTAATTAAATCAAATTTTATTTACTTATAATCTTTTTTTTAAAAGTAAAATATTCAATAAATTGACGGATAAATTTTATAATATATGAGAATTAAATAAAAAAATTAAAAGAAAATTCAATGTTACTTTCCTAGTTAGATGTTGGAAGAGCGGTGTTAGAATATATAAATTGGCAATTTCTTTCAAGTCAAGCTACATAAGTAAATAATGTAATAATAATTCGAATCATTCTTTTCTTTTCTTCTTGTTTCTCCAATCGGTACCCAACACGTTAACCTTACCTTCTAATTAAGTTGACAGTCTAAATAATTGGTCAACCAATCAAATACTTAAATCTTTTTCCAATCGTAAGATATTAGAAATATTGAGTCTCAACAGATTACTCAATTCATAAATAATGTAGGTGATTCCATTTTCATAGATCATAACTCTTCCCTGTTTGTCTAACCTGTAAACTGATAAACAAAGCAACATTATTCTTCCTCATTTCTACAGCGTTGCCATGGCACTTCTCTTCAACAAACTCGTGCTTTTTCATGTCATCTTCATTGCTATTTCATGGCTGTGCACCGTTTTTTCCGTCGCCGAGCTTCAACGGTTCAATCACCGGATAAAACCAGACGGGTCTCTCAGCTTTCTGGTCGTCGGAGATTGGGGAAGAAGAGGACTCTACAACCAGTCTCGAGTAGCTTTACAGGTCTTAAAACTATCCCTTCTCTACTAGCGTGCATAATTCTCCATGATAATGCATACAATGAAATATATAATTTTGAATTAAAATATTTAAACGGGGATGTTGGTCGAATTATTATTATTACATAACACAAATTTAAAATATTCTAATGCTTTTAGTAATAAATCACTATTTATATAACACCTTAGTGTTGTATTAAAAATAAAAATTATATTATTAAAAAAATTTAATGATAATTATCAAATTCTTTATATTTAAAGTTTTATATTTACTAAATTGATTTTGTAACTAGTAATTAGAAAGACAATAACATGATTACATGATAAGTTAAAAATTAAAAATATTGATACTTATAACACTTATTGTCCAAATTCATTCATTGGTAATTTATCTAGCAAAAATGAAAGTAGAACCACAATATTATTTTCTAGCAAACAATAGAATGGCAAATGAAGAAATGCTGTAGGAAAGAAAACTGAAAAAGTGTAGCCAGCCACGTCACGTGTGGGTTGCTTTCATTTCATATTCCTTTCGTTGGACACGTTGTGTTGAATGGTAGATACGAGAATTAGGTTTAGTCAAAGCAAAGCAGGAATCATTTATAATCCGACCACTGCTGTTCAAATGTCATTGTCTATGTGACAATTAACCTCAATTTGATGGTATAATTCTAGGCATATTCCAATTGATTATTTCAGACAGTTGGCGAACTTGTATCATTTCCCCTCCCCCACCCTCAATTTTCATCGAAGCATGGCATAATCTCCACTGCTTAATTAACATCCTCCTTTCTATCACTCTTTTAGAGGCTCCTCAAATTTTTATTTTTATTATTTCAATTATTAAAATTTTAAAAATTAATTATTTTTACTAAACTCAATTGACTAAACAAAATTTAACATTATCATTTTTTTTTACGAAAAAATAAAATCTAATACGATTATATATTTATTCTTTTTTTATAAAAAAGAAAAAGATATAATTAATATTAATCAACATAAAATAATTAATAAATTATTTTATAATCAAAATTAAATATCTTATATTTTATTAGTAGAGATAAAAATAATTAACAAAATATTCTATAATTAATATGATTGTTTATATATTTTGTTATCTGTAATAATAAAATTGTACCTATATATTTACCTACTCGTATGTTTTATTATTACTGAATATTTCATTAATTATTTTTTGTAATTCATACATTTTTATTATTATATAATATTTTTATTTATATTTTTTATAATAAAAATATAAATATTTAATTTTAATTATTAAATAATTTATTAATTATTTTATGTAGGGCAATACGTGAAAAAGAGTAAATATGTAATTGTATTAGATTTTATTCTTGCATGAAGGACGAAAAAAAAAGTCATTATATTAAATTTTGTTAAATCAATTGATTGTGTTAAGAATTTAAGGGAGTTAATACAAATTTTATATATACAAACCAAATAATTATATATTGTCGTCAAATATTTCATATGACTTTTTTTTTGTATTGTCGTGAAAACATAGAATGGGTAGTAATGATGTAATATTTTTTCATGAGATTTTGTACATAGCAACAATATTTAAAACTTCGTTATAGAATTTGTTGTAAACCACTTGCTTAAACAATATTGGTTCGTTAATGTTTTGTTTGAAGATGGGATTAATCGGAGAGAAACTAGACATAGATTTTGCGATCTCAACTGGGGATAATTTTTATGAAGATGGATTAACAGGAATAGATGATCCAGCATTCATGGATTCATTTACCAACATCTACACTGCTTCAAGTTTGCAAAAGCAGTGGTACAATGGTAAATTCCCCAATTTCAATTATCTTTTATTAGTTTATCATAATTACTACTGTGAGTAATCGATATATATGATTTGGCAGTTCTGAGAAATCATGATTATAGAGGAGACGTCGAAGCACAGTTGAGTCCCATACTCGCAAAAAAGGACCACAGATGGCTTTGCTTGAGATCATTTATCCTCAATGCAGGTAAAAATTCAGGTTACTTTTTATTATATAATAAATTTAAAAAATAAAAAAATTGGGTTTTATTTATTGATACTTGACAATTTAATAATTTTATTTCATAACCAAAAACGCATGCATATTAGGAAAATCTTATTGATGATGATGATGATGATGATCGGTTCTAATGTTTCAGAAATTGTGGAATTTTTCTTTGTGGATACAACTCCATGGGTAAATAAATACTTTGTAGACCCAGGAAACGACACCTATGATTGGAAGGGTGTGCGTCCACGCCAAGAATATCTTTCTAATCTCTTAGAGGTAGCAAACACCAAGTTCTTCTAAATTCAATTTATCAATAGAAATAATTTCTATCTAATTTGCAAAATATCTAAATCTCTGTGCGAAGGAAGTGGATGAAGCATTGAAGAAATCGAAAGCAAAATGGAAAATAGTGGTAGGCCACCATACAATCAAAAGTGCCGGACATCATGGTGTCACCAAAGAGCTCCTATTTCACCTTCTTCCTATACTTGAGGTATAAGAAACTCTATGTGAAATATTTGAAAACTATAAAATTAAAATGCATAAACTAAAGAAGATGAAATCTGTTGTTATTTTCTTTTTCAGGAAAACAATGTGGACATGTATGTAAATGGGCATGACCATTGCTTGGAGCATATCAGCAGCAATGGCATTGAATTTTTAACAAGTGGTGGAGGTTCAAAGGCATGGAGAGGTGACATCAGGTGGTGGAGTCCAGATGAATTGAAGCTCTACTATGATGGACAAGGCTTCATGTCACTGAAAATTACTCAATCTGAGGCTGATATTGTCTTCTACGATGTTTATGGTAACATTTTGCACAAATGGTTCGTGTCCAAAGAGCAGGATGAGGCTGCCTAATTTGAGAGAGCAATATTTATATTCCAGCTAGAATTGAGAGCAAGTTGTGGGAGAATTAATAATCTTTTAACAAATTTTACGTTTAATGTCACAGCTGCATGATGTTTCACCATAAAAGCACGACAAATCATGAGCAACATTCATAGCATCTCGCCAACAAGCATAAAACGATCAAACAGAAATAAACTTAAAGACGGATTTCACCTTCAAGAATGATAGGGCATAATTCCATCTAGATTCCCTACACCGATCATGGCAATTAATAATGGCACATTGAATTTGTTTCCCCAACAACCAACAATTCCTTGCAGCGTAGTTAAATCCACAACAACTCAGTTAACTCTCTTCGGTGTAATTCTTTTACTTTTATTTTTCTGGTTTTTTTTTACTCTTTTTTTGTTGAATTGAGAAAACTAATCAAGGTCTGATGCCACAGATAATCATCTCGGAAAACAAAGAAAAAAGAGCGATAGAAAAATGCTAATTAATTATTTATTAGCAAATGACATGAGAAAAATTTGTAATATAGTTAGTTACTGCTAAAATCTTTTTGGATGATAAACCAGATTGAGGATTCAAATCTTGCTCACATCAACGTTGAGAAGGCTTTTAGAGTGTATCTGGTTCATTGTATTAGGAGGTTGGAAGGTATAAATAAAAAATTATAAGCTATTTGACAATTACAAAGTTTAGCAGAACCCCACAGGCCAATCTTCTTTGCAATTGAGTCAAAAGCTTATCCCAATCTCTGTTTATCGAGATTACTGCCTTAACCCGATGACTCAACCTAATCCCTGTCGAAATCACTTCCTTTTCCTTGAACCCACTATCCTATCGTTTGTGTAATATAATATAATATTACATAAAATATTTTTTATTATTTATAATAATATATTAATTTAAGCTTTATTTAATTTATTAAAATAATATTATATGATATAATATTATATTATTATATGACAAATCCGTTCAATCCGGATTGACCCGCGGGATCGTGGATTTGGCCAAAATTTTTTTAGTGTTGTTTTTATTCTATGCACTCCACTACAAGTTTGAATTTTCACCAAAAATAGCATTATTTAGATTTTGTGCAAACAGGTCCTTTAATGCAGTGCAGACTGAGCTTCCAAACATGCCTTAGTGTACATTTATGTATTATTTAAAAAATTATCAATAGAAAAAAAAATAAACAAAAATTCTAACTGCCACTTAATCATAATCTAATATGCTGGCAATTTTAAAAAAAAGGTAAGAAACTAAACACAGCTAACCTGATCCTGAAGTTCCTTCTCAAGACCTGTCAAATTGGATGCAGAAAATTGATTGATGAGTCCTCCAGTATGGTAAACTATTTACATTTCTTTGTGTAACTCTTGAATATAATCTTCGCATATTGTAACTAGAGCAGAAAAATGGACCCACTTGGAAGAATGTTGCTCATTATCATTGACGGTTACAGCATGGAAGACTTTCTTCACCAATTGATGATCCTTTACAAAAACATATTTCAGGCTGCTAATTTTCTCCTGTTGTCATTGTGATGAGTGTAGCACTAACGCCTTGCCAGCTTCTCTTGCAACTTTCGAAGTTGGGAATTTGGAGGCTTTCCAATGGAAAAAACTGGACTAACTACTTGCAAAACAAACTGATTTAGGTCACCAATGCCATAATGTGTACTTGATACACTTTCAGCAGGCATAATGCAATAACTGCATTTATAATGAAAACAACTATGGATGGGTGTTACACAGTGATAGGTGATTAAATATTTCCAAAGGAATCTGAATAGGCAAAATCTTGCAATAAAAGAAGTGCACAGAGTTCGTTGGTCCTCATACTAATTATGATAGAAAGCTCCTGTGACTTCACTGTGTACTTAATACAATCCTCAACATGAAAAATAAAGTAGAAATATAACTTTTTCAAATTTCTATAACTATGCACAATTGCTCTTTAATCGTAATGAGAGCAGCAACGGTCAATCAGACCATGCAGCTCCTAACCTGGAGTTTTAAATACTTAATCTATATCTAGGAGGAGGAGAAAAGAGACCAAAATGAGGAGAATATGTAGAAGAAAACATAGCTTTTGAAATGTATGACATAAACACTAGAAAAAACAACAGTTCCCTTTATAGTGCTTCGAGTCAATCTATATGCATATCCAATCCTTTTATTGTCAACAAAACTTTCAAAAGGAATCTGAGAAGCTGCTTACTTTCTGAGAATAATAAAATCATAACCAAGAACATTTATTCTTGCACAGCTTAAGTTACATTCCAATCCATCAATAGAAGTGAGGCTGGGAGAAAACCAATACATATTTCTAGATGCTGGTGAAAGTAGGCACAACGCAAATGCATCTGAACCATATCAAAGGTTTTGTGAGAGAAGAGAAATAAGTATAGCATCTTCATCATGGGAACTTTCACGACTGAACCATAATGTAAGTGTTAGTCTTTCCACGAGACCAGAAAATAAATGAGACTCAAAATACCATGAGATCCATCAAAATCCAGTTAGAAACTAGAT
Organism: Xylocarpus granatum; assembly: GCA_019650275.1. NCBI lineage: Eukaryota > Viridiplantae > Streptophyta > Magnoliopsida > Sapindales > Meliaceae > Xylocarpus > Xylocarpus granatum. Next base: position 77,379 of record BNST01000375.1, on the reverse strand, counting down.
GGTCAAGACTACAATTCAATTGTGGTATATAGAATAAAAAACATAGCCACTAATTTCAAATGAGTAAACATGCCCTTATTCAAGAAAGATACCAAACTCATTATGAGTAAACATTCTTCTAATGGTAATGAGTTGCAAACACTAATCAATACAGAATCAACCATGAACGTCTGAGCACAAACATAAAAAGGAAAATAATATGTTTCAAAGAACTAGATTAACAAGATTTTCATCAAAATGCAGTGCAACAGCATCATGTGCTTCTCAGTGCAATGGATGTTGAAGTATTTGATATCAGACCACATGAGAAATCTTTGATCTAATAGGAAGGAGAATAGAACAGAAAGAAGGGCAAAAAAGTTTGAAAAAAGAGAAAAAAAAATGCATTAATCTTGTAACAGAACGTATATTGCTGCTGCCAGCTATGTACAATATAACATTCCAGTAAAGAATAATTCAATGATTATAAATCCAGTATCACTAGTAATTACATGAGAAGTTACCACTAGTCATAGCAATTAAAACAATTACGAGTTTCAACTATAGATTATTTAACAATTCAATAAATAATGGCATTAAAGTGAAAATGAACACTTTTTTGGTCAGCCCAGATTGTCATACTTTATCAACATTTCAAGGACTCCCATATTTGCTTATCCTGATCATATTGTATCAAAAGTCAACACAACAGCAGAGAAAGGTCTATTTGGCATTCTTTCTTTCCTAAAAAATGACATTAAGAATGCCTTTCTCAAGGTTATGAAGGAAAATGAAAATGCTCTTTAAGTCATCATTTCTATTTTATGTTACTGAATTGAAAAACCTTAAGAGACTATTTAATGACAGCACTCACACTGGCAAATGGTGCAATAGCTTTTGGTTCTCCGTGACGAAAGTTGAAAGCCTTCCTTCAAGTCCTCTCCATACCTATTCAAATAACAGACTGCCTTTTAACAGCAGAAACACAAACCCTGAGCAGGATAATAACTTTTTCACATACATGATTATATCATCATATACATAGACAGATAACCAAGGCAAATTGGAGGAGAAGAAGATAGAGTCTGATATTTCACTTGAAATATCAGCTATACAGTATAAATCTCTACCTCCACATGTTTTAGCACAATATAACCAAAAATACTTATTTTTCAATAATACTATTGTAGATTATTGGAGAACCTATTTTATTTATCAATAGGCAAAATATGTCACTTATGACAATTAGCAGCACCTTACAAGAGCATGTTATAAATTTTAGTATTTTAAGTAAATTGTTTGATTGCTATAGCATGGAATTCATGAATCAACATTTTGTAAAGCGCCATGTGAAATTTATAGATTTTAGTCATTTAAATCAAAACAAACATATATTCCACTCAAACTTTGTACATTTTCATTTTTTCATTCAAATCCATATTGATATTTTCATTCCACCAATATGACCATATTTTTGGATCTCAATCTATCCCTTGATATCAAGATTCAAAAACTTGTTCAAACAAATTAAAACACAGGGGATATATACACCTATAAAGTCCCGTTGTTTGAGTATGCCTATTGTCATCTGATGCTTGCTCCTTTTGTCCGGCTGGTGGTTCATAATATACCCAAATTTCAAAGATAAAAGGATGAGAAACAAGCTAAAAATGATAACAGACACTCACTAAGGAAAGCATGAGCAGAACACAACTATCAAATCATTGTAAACAAAATGAACAAAGAAAAGGCATTTAAGTAAAATACAAGCGAATATTTTTCATATGGGACTGATTATAGTTTGACAAGATAACATCACAATACAAGTGTCTAGAGACGCAGAGATTATTCACCGAGAAAACTGGTCAATACTTTCTTAACATTTACAAAACGTTAAGGAAGCAGGTTTATAGTTAAGGCTGTCTTATAGGATCATCCATCTATGAGCATGTTTCCTTTGATTGAAGTTATATCTAATGCATTAATCAGGGGATCTCAATAATAGGAAACACATCTCAAGTCTTAACCAAAAATATATGTATCTGCTCATTAGAAAAACTCGCCACATCTCTTTTCAACAAATAGAAAACTCGATGCGCATTGGACCTTGAGGAGTTCGTTTTAAAACTTGCTGACTCTAATAGCAGAAGTGTGTCATCTTAATGTTATGTGTATTATGTTCAATATTTTAAATTAATGACAAATATTTAGTCTCTTGTAAACGACATTAAACCAAATATCATTGTTAAAACTAATAAATATAAATTCACTTAATCAAAAATAAATTAATTGACAATGCCCTCCGACATTATGAATTTAACAAGGCAATGATTTAATAAGACAATATCCCGAGTAATTTTTTTTACAAGTTTAATAAAATAATATCACAAAATTAAATAAATAAAAATAATTATACAAGAAAAACTATCTGGTTAAAACAATAATTAACTATGAATTTACAAGGGCAAGTAATGAAAATGCTCGTCGTGACACTTGAATGATCCACACCACTTTCTTTCTGCGCCCCTACATGAAATATCACACTTAAAAATTAATAAATAATGAATTAAAATTCACAGCATCACAACATACTTAAAATAGGTATACAACAGCTTTGAGGTGTGTTTTGCACACGTGTCAATTCTTTAGCAACGAAAGGATAAATTATACGTGTCCTAATTGCAAGTCCTTTACCACGCCCACCCGGACAAAACCTGATGCCTTTCTGTAAACAGTTCGGTTAATCAACTACTCGAACCATTATCCTGCAGAGAGTGAATGTCCCATGAACAAGTGGTTTGAGCAACAGAGCATTCTAAAGATAAAGAAAGAAAGAACGAGTAACAGCTATAATTCGGAACTGAGTTTTCCACCAAATGTAATAGTTGATATAACACGTGGCAACAGAAAAAAAAATTTTTAAAAAAAAATAGAGAGCAAATGGATTGCTAAAAGAACTGAGAAGTTCCTCCTCCCATTTGTCCCTCCTTGATAGTATGAAAATGTCAAAATAATAATAATAATAATAATAAAGTTTTGAATTCTGCCGTTCTTTACATTTGCTTCTAACTCATTGCAATTCGCAGTCTACCTCTTTTCCTTCAACCATTACAGTCCTCGCTCCCTCTATCTCCCTTTTTAAACTGCACTAGCTACCGTGTTCACCTCAGTATTAGCAACACCCTGATGTTATTCTTCCTTCACCACAGCTTTAACACCACCAGTTCCATCAGCACTTCCCCTGCAGTCTTGCCTGTGTTTTCCCATCCAATTTCTCCTTCGGAGAATCAATTGTATGACGATCAGAATTCCCTGAACCATTTTCTTTCTCTGTCTCTGCATTCAAAGCCTCAGTTGCAGTAATTGATACTTCTTGAGGAGACGACAAAGAGCCAGAACCAGGCGGTGGAAGGAAAACTCCAGTGCCAGGGACAGGAAGGCGAGGAGGAGAATGCCTAGGTGGAGATGCAGTCCATCCAGTTGAACCAGGTGGAATGCGAACTGGTGCTGGGAAAGGCATTGCTGGGGCAACTGGGGCATTAACAAAAAGGGGCTGAACACCATTTGGTGTTGGAATTTGTGCCCGAATTGGTGGAGCTGGCAATACTCCAGTCGCTGGAATTGGTGTGTAATGCTTGGGACCGGTAGGATGGCGAATATGATGTGGAGATCTACTGGGTGGGGGATCCCAATGGGGCGAAGGGGCTACTGCTGATGAAGGAAGACGCTGGCCATCACTTGGGGTCAATTTCCTCAGATGACACTTGGTAAACGTAACAAGAATCCGTTGTTTTTGGATGGAAGAAATAGCATGCTTAGCAAAATCTGCAGATTTTCCTTCCATCACAAGTAGAGATCTGTATTCTCACAAGATAGAGACTACCATGAATGTAAGACCTTAAGGAAGGATCTCCAAAAACAAATAAAAAACATAAATGCTTATATGGAGTGATAAAATGTCATGATCATTCATAAACAAGTTTCCTTGGTTTTTTAAAAAAGTGAACTTATACTTAAAAGCTGCATACCAAATTAAGGCTTGACAAGAAGACTTTGCTTTAAGAGTTAAAAATGAGGCAGAGAGGATGGTTTGAAGTGGATTTAGGACAATATTAGCAACATAAACTACCCCAGGAAAAGCCAACATGACAACAGATGACTAGTTTGACACACATCAAACACTCAAGACTTATGGTTTCCTAGACAGCGAATGGTTGACACCAATTACAAACAGCAACAAGCAGAGAAAAACTGAGAAAGAGTGCAAAAGATAAATACCCAGGTGCAAAAGAAAGCTTCAGAGCGCCTCTATAATTCCCAGGATGGTCTACTCCAATCATTCGGCCAAAAGTCATGTCACATTCTGTCAGGAAAAGGACGCAAACAGGCCTTCCAAACCAAAGTGGCCACATGTGAGGCTGTGAGTGATCACCCTGGAGAATCATCAAAAACTTAGCTTTCTTTCTTCTGCTTTCTTTTATTTTATTACATTTATCATAATCATTGAACACAATCTCAAAATTTACAACCTCATTAAAGACATCAATGACACAAGCGTCTGGCTTTACTGTCATGATTTGCATGGCAACTAAGCGTTCAATGACATCTTGCAGTAATGAAGGAATCGGTTCTATTCTCCGGTCTGCAAAATGGATTTATAAGAAATTACAAAACAAGATTAAATATTATACACAAAAAATTAAGGAAACAGAACCAAAGTGCTATAGTCATTTATCCAAAAGGTCCTTGGACCTGGAACTTACCTTTTGAGGTCCCTGCAGCATTTTCATCTTCAAAAGGTGCATCCACAACAGGCAGGCCCAATTGAATAATCTCTCTTCCATGCCCCTTCATGGGCCTCTTTGAGACCATATATCCCTGACCTGCTTCTTGTTGAACAAAAATTAGGCAACCATTGACATTTTGGATAGAACAATATTATTCGAAGCTCACACACATTATAAAATGCACGAGACACTAGAAACTAAAACATATAAGCATCGGCTGAACATCTGTTGCAAGTCATTCACATACACACAGGTTGCTTTGCCACAGTGTGTTGTCCAACCAAGTTTAAACAAGACCAAAAACAATAGTGGGAGCAGCAATTGTAGCACATTCAAGCTTTTGCTTTAGTTATTGAGGGAATGCTGACCACATGACGAACAGATTCTGGATTCAAAAAGTGCAACAAAGTAATAAAGTGCACTAGCAAATGTCATTGCAAAATGGACATACTATTACCCTAACATTAAACTGTGACTTCAACATTAGAACAAAGTATAACATAAAATATTCAGCCCTGGATTCTCACTGCATTAAACTAAAACACTTGACAACAGTCAACAGACTGTATTTCATACACCTAAATGGCTTCCCTTTTCTAGATAAAAAAAACAAACTTCAAAACCTAAAGGCACAACTAGTAAAGATAAAGTGCTGAATCAGAATCTAGAAAGTTTCAGGGGGACTAATACAACTGATATATACTGAGAGCACTAGGATAACAAAAAAACAGGCACATAAGTGTTGTTTCAACACTCATGACTTTAATTGAAGAGGCGGAGCCAGAATTTGAAATCTGGGGGGCCAAAATGTCAAAAAAGTAAAGGTGAAAAAGCTAAACTCTAACAACAGTTTATAAATTAAGGAGCCAATAAACCACCTTTTAAACCGGGAGGCATAGTGTAATAGAACCTATTCTATTGGGCTAAATTAATAGTATTTTATATGTGAATTTAAAGGTGTTTGTGGCTCCTGGCTTTAAGGAAAACAGTGATAAGATCGTCCACTTGGCTTGTGCTACCTCACTAAGTGAGTAGAAACTTTAACGTACATACATACTACTTGAAAGTACAAAAAGACTATCACAAGAGACTGGAACTCAAGTGAAAAGTCCTAAGAACCAGTTTTTTCTTGGTCAATGCTCCTAAAAATTAAGCCAACATTATCTGTCACGAGAATGATTTAACCACAGTCACTTGTATTTCAAAGGATGAAACATTTATTTTATCACAAACAAATTACCTAGTTAATAAGAGTACAGTAGAAAATTGCTGAACAGAAGTCCAAGAATATTTTTATTTGGCACCCTAAGATTTTCAATTCAGGCCATATTGTTTATGGATCCATTCTCAAAACCTTACTAATCACTCCAGGCATAAGGGCTTGAAACCAAATATCATAAAATAGACAAAAATTATCAAAATGAAAAGGTGCATCAAAAGTAATCTCACAGATTCAAATTTTACACCATTACAACTAAGACCCGCCACAATTTAATAGCTATTAGGTATATGTCACTGAATAAAAGAATAGATGCAACCCACAGTTGGATATATGATAAAATTAGTCACAACATGAAATTTCAGAATTTTGATTTAAATTCAAGAATGGTGCACATGACTCGTGCTACCTCACTAAGTGAGTAGATAGGCTAATGTATATATATACCACTTGAAAGTACAAAATGATAATCACAAGAAATCAAGTGAAAAGCCCTCAGAACCAGTATTTTCTTGGTCAATGCTGCTAAAAGATAAGCAACCGTGATCTATTAGTAGAATAATTTGACCACGATCACTTGTAATCCAAAGGATGAAACATCATTTTACCATAAATGAAGTACCTAGTAAATAAGAAATCCACCTAGAATATTTTTATTTGGCACCAGATAATATCAATTCATGCCATATTGTATATGTATCAATTTTCAAAACCTTACTAGTCAATCCAGGCCTAAGGTCTTGAAATCAAATAACATAAAAGATACAAAATTATCAAAAATAAAAGGTGCATCAAAAGTAAACTCATAGATTCAAATCCTACACCATTACAACTAAGACCCATGCCACAATTTAAAAGCTATTAGATCTATGTCACCAAGTTATAGATGAAACACACAATTGGATATATGATAAAATTATCAAGAATGTGAAATTTCAGAATATTGATTTCAACATGGAATAATAAGAAGAAAATTCCCCACTAACCAAAACCTTTAGCAATAAATTACTCACAAGACCTCCAGCCCAAACATAAATGACACTCGATGCCTCCTTATTGGACAAAAACAATCGGGTTCAAGTCTTGAACCTGCCACAGATGGCATTAGATGAAGGATGGGAGCCACCTATGTGTCACAGTTTAGGATTAAGCATGTACAAATGGGTATATATCTATTCAATGAAGTTGAAAATAACAACGTGGTTTAAAAGTTATATTAGACGGGCAGCCCCACAACAGACTGTCCATTTCAAACAACTAGGGATTGAATAACCTCCACAGGTTAAAAAAAATAAAGTTATGTATATGTAGTAGTATTAAGGATAACATAAAAAGATGATAATTGAGTTTGCTCAACAGCTGCAGGAAATTTTGGAAGTGTTGATTTGTTTTAAAATCTTATCCAACAACTAGCAGGCAACGAAAAGGAGCAAGATGGTATCAGATTCACCAAAACATGAATTTAAACCACACTTTACCAAGATGCGATATGCATTTTCATTTCTTTTATTTACTCAGATTTCTTACTTTTGTCAATGAATCAAGGCAGTAACTTGGAGAATGTAAGTAGCCATAATAACACTCAATTACAACTAGATATATCATATTTAACCAAGCTCAAGCATGCCATATCTCTGGTCTAGACCAAATAGGCATGACCGCAATTAAAATATACATTGCTTCAGATGATTTGAACAAAATTTGGTCAACAATGAGCACAATAATCAAATTTTCCAAAGAAACGATAAACTTTTTTGAGGATCATACACAGTCCAGTGTAAGTGCAAGGGAGAATAAAGAGAGAATGGGCTAGTTCTATTTATAAGGGGAGAAAAAATAAAGTCAGTGAACTTGCCTTGAATTTGTCCTCTTCTCCCTGCTGTTCTCAAATCATCAACCAATGAAACAAGTTTTGAAACTTCTAAATTACCATATACTTCTTCATACAATCTCAGTCCATCGACCACATTAACCTTGAAGATGAAAATATGCAGCTTTTAGAAGTATAAGAAACAAGAGAAACAGTAACACAATATCAAGAAATGAATCAATTGGTCCTACCATCTTCCCATCCAACATCTCTGAACCAACAAAAGTTTTCAGAGCTGTGGTCAGATTCTGCTTCTCATTCTGATTTTGGACAGAACATGAATCATTCTCTACAGAAACATATTACAAGATCCATGTAAGAACAGAACTAATATAAGCTAAACTTTAAATAATGCCCAAGAGCAATCTTGATTCAGAGAAAGAAAGAGGCAGAACACTAGGTGCAAGTGCAGATGCACATAGACATAACAATTTATGCACATTTGGTATTGTTTAGAGCAGAAGCATGGTTGAAATTAAACATTTAATGAATACAAGCCAACAGTATATTATGTAGCCCCTCCAAATCAATATGAAAATTAACCCTAACGAGACTAATCACTTAATACAAAAATTACACAGTCCGCCTTCTATTTTATTGTCAAAGAACCATATAAGAAGCTGAACCCACCACCCCAAACCAAAAGGAAAGGAAAGATCATACCTTTAGGGCTTGATGTGCATCCATTATCCAATGTATCAAGTTTAGATTCTGAATTGACAACTTTGTTGAATTCTGAATCCCCTAAACTCTTTGGGCTTCCATCTTCATTAGGTTTCACAGCAGAATCTGCTCCAATACCACAATGAAATAACGATATGCGCTCAATAATCCTCAAAATAGTAAAGTACAACAAACATAAGACTCTACAATTTTTTTCTCTCCAAAAGATGACACGAAATTAATTGCTATACGGACATATTAATACACATTCATGCGATTTTCCAGCAAACTTAGCAATAAAATTCATGAAAAGATACTTTCTTTATCTGCCCACAAGCTAAATTACTCAAATAAAACAAAATCTTCTTTCCTAATTTGAGATGAAAACATAACCATAGAAGAAACATACGAATATGGCAACAAAAGAGCATTCTTCATAAAATCAGAAGCAGTTCCCCAGAAATAACATACACGAAGCTACAAGTTCAAACCATTCGCCCTAACAAAGACAAGAAATGTCACCTTTTTTATCTTCCACTGGTTTAGTATCCAAAACTGAAGAATTGGAATCAAACCCATGATTATCAACACTCAAATTATGCACATCCTTCTTAACATAGCTAGATCTCTTACTTCTATTAACCTGACGATCCAAATACCTCTGTTGTCTTCTCCAAGCAACTTGTTGCAAAGCCAACATTACCTCTCCAACAGAAAAATATTGCTGCAAATGAAGCACCGAACTCCAATTACACCTCCTCTGCTGAATACAATTCACCACCAAATCATACTCCCCCGGCTCACCCACTATCCGCAAGTGATGACACAACGAATCAATGATCGCATTAGCCGCCGCAAACTCGCTGCGTAACCACGACAGAAACCCGTCATCTGCAAACTGCATTTTCTCACCGTGTAAAACCACATTCCCGGATGGCATTGCCATTTTAGAAAAAGAAATTCACTTCAAATTCCACCACCACTACGCATTGAAGTTTTCGTATAGATCTATTTTATGAATGCTAAGTCCAACATAATTAAAACCCAAATCCAAAAGAATTTCAGAGATCTGAGATCTAGGGTTTGTGAAATTCTGGCTTATTGAACACGCAGGCCTATGGTCTTAAACGGTGGCTGTGTTTGCCCACAAATGCCAAACTCTTCTACACTCTCTCTAGACTCGAGTTGCTAGAGTTTTCGAGATCCAAGATGTCAACGGAACCTAGTTGTAATATTACCAAAAGATTAGGGGTATTTTAAGCATTTTAAAACAATTACCCACTTTTTATAATTTTTTAAATTTGAGTCTAAAAAATAAATCCTCTCATTTTATATCCCCAAATATGAATTCTAGAAATATTAATTTTTGAAAAATATATATATAAATATGTATTATTTCCAAAATCATAATGACTTTGAAAAAAGGTGCAATTACAATATTGCCATCATAATTTTTGTTGATAGTGAAATTTAATAACTAACATGTGTGTTTTATCTTAAATTATATTTTTTATTATTATAAAGTGCGGTAAATATATTTACTATTTTTTTAAAAAATATATATTAAAATATCTATTTATTAAAAATAATCTCTTTTAAGAATATTTATTGACATTGGGAATTATATTTTTTGTTTAAAAACATAATTTATATAAAAAAATAAGCCTAATATTTTTTTTATTGCTTATATTGTAGTATTATTATGACAATAATTCTCTTTTATAAGTAATCAAATAAAAAATTATTTGGGTAAAAGTGTTGGGTTATTTTTTTGAATTTTCATAATACCTTCAACTTTTGTTTTTGAATTTAGTCTAAATACAAAAGATAATTGATAATATATATATATATAGTAATTATAACCATGTTGATGGTGAGATATTGAGTAATTAACGATTTTTAAAAAATATTAAAATTTTAATTTTAAAAGCCATCATATAAATAGCAAATATCAAGGCACCTGATATTTAATTTGAATTTAAATTTATAATATTTACAAAGGTAAATGTGTTTATATATGCACATGTTATATTTATTCAAATTTATTTATTTTATTCGTAGATATATAATTTTTTTGATGATTAATTTTCAAATTTTTTATGATATTTGTTGCCAAGATTCGTCTCTATCTTTTAACTTTTGTTAAATATATATATATATATATATTATCATTAATATTTGCCCTTTTTAATTGTACTTTAATTTTTGAATTTACACTAAACTTTATCTACTAATCTAATTAGGACAAAATTTGATTCCTTTTTTTATAATTTGTATATATTTTTTTCTGTTTTTACAAAGAAATTATCTCAAATTATAAGGATAAAGAGAGTAGTCCACAATTAATCATACATAAATAACCAATAATGTTAGAAATATAAATTCAATACAATTATTATTTATATAAATTAATGTAATAATAATATTTTTTAAAAAATTATTCTTAAATTTTATTTATATTATCACAAAAATAAAAAAAGTGTGATAATAATATAAAATTATCATATTAATTTATATAAATAAATTTGTATTATAATTTATGTTCACAGTTTAGTGTAAATTATTATATCTAAATCGATTTTAGTTTTCTTATGTTAGTGTTAAATCTTGATAATTGTTGTTATTATTATTTGAATAAATCACACGTGGATCCCATAAGTTTCCATAGATGACACGTCGGAGCTAATTAGAAAATCGTGGTTGCCACACGTAGCCATTGTCGGTGCTGCCGTCATTCCCGCAGCCAATACCGTCAACCAAGAAATCAGGAGACAGCCCTGAAATTTCTGCTTCGAGTCCCGCTGCCAAACAATCTAATAACCCCTTCCCCATACTTCTCCTCTTCATTTCTGAAATGAAGAAACCAAGATGTATTACGCCTCTGTTTCTTTGCTTTCTGTCTTGACAAAGTAGACGTACGGTCTGAATGGAAAGCTGTAATTTGATCACTGATTTTTGTGTTTCAAAAAACTTGTTTGAAGTACCATGGCTTTGAATTTTGTAGGGAGTTAGATGATTCACACGTTTCAACTCGAGACGAACATGTTGCTCGTGAATATTCTATGAATGCATTAAAATATACACATTTCATTAAACTAATTGAAACTGGTTCAATCCTTGTTTAACACGTAACAATGATTTGAATTGACACTCAAGTGAATGTGATAGGTTAAATGAGTAAATACAATAGATTATAAATAAGATTTAATATATGTATTATTCTATTTTTTTTATTTTCAAAATTTATCTATATTCTATTTTATATTAATTTATGTACTTTTTTTTTAAAAAATTTTTAAGTATAAATATTTTTAACAATAAAATTAATTATATTTAATAATAACTCTGATATTGAATGAGAGATTTTGGGTCATTTTTCATAAATAAAAAAAAATCTTTAAAAAAATTAAAAATTAATATTCCATAAATTTTTACATATAATTTTTTTTTGTTATTGATAGAATACCTTTATATAAAGGGTAATTCAGTCATTTTACAATGCAGTGAGTTAGTTAGTAGGGCCTATTTGCTGCAAATAAAAACTATAGCTTTATTTGTCGAAACTTACAATTACGGGCACCTTCGTATCCTTGTCCAAAAGGCATGGAACTGAAAACATTAATGAAGTAAAACCGCACCGTTTTAATCTCTCTCCCTGGGATACAACAACACTGACAAGCGCTTTTGTCTTAAAGCGTCTTTGTCTTCGCCGTAATCTTACTTCGCGGATGACTGCTGCTGATGCAATGCTTTCACAATCTTCGCCCAAAAACCCTCTATCTCTCTCTCTCTTTTCCAAAGTTTTCTGTTCAATCGTCTTTCAATGGACTCTCCACCTTCAGGCAACAATAAAAAAAGCAAAAAAAAATTAAAGAATGTCAGTAGAATATTTATTTTTTGTTTTAGTAATGCGTTTGGCGTCCGAGGATGGTAGTCGGGGAATGTAGGTGTCAAGGTCTTCGCTTGGGGATGATAATAAGCAGATCAACACACCCCAAACCTATTTAAATTCACGGTTTGAATTGGTTTTAAAATCTGTTAGTCTAAATTCAGTTTTAAATTAAAAAAAAAGCTAGATTCGATTTTTAGATTAGATTTTATCTAAATTGCAGAAATCAATCAGAATTCACGTGTTTTTAATTTATTTTAATTTTTTAATAAGTATAAATGTTTCCTTTATATTTAATTAATATAATACTTTAAAAGATTAAAAAATATATTTTTTTTTAATTTAAGAACAACAAAAATATAAATATTCTTTTATTTTAGTGGGGGTCCGAGCAATGAACTGACACTTGTCGGTGTACTTGGGTTTGGTTTGTCATCTACTGTTGGTTTTGATCAGTTTTTGAATGAAATTTCAGGTTGAAAAAAGAAATCGTGCAGCTTAAGTAATCTGGATTTTTTTGCTGTGTCTTGTAAAGAAAACACTTCAACCACAAAAGCAATTCAACGACGAGATTGAAATTTTCAGACCCATTGGACGCGGGTAATGATGAGTTTTTGAATGCTTCTTGAACATATTGTTTCACCAGTATGAAAGGAAATGTTTTAAACTGAAGTGAGACGTCTAATTTGGCAAGGGTCATGATTGTGGTAAGCTGCTAGGAATTGAAATTGACAATTTTGGAGATGGAATGACATAGACAAGGATTTGTTATTTCAAAATTGTGTTACACTGCTTGTCCCAAGATGCCAGTTAGTCCAATTGGGCATTCTCTTGCTGTTGACGCGGCCCTAGTTTGATGGTACAGACTAAGAATTGCTCAACATTAGGTAGGGCAAGTCATGGAAAAACAGATGTGTCCTTCTCCCAGTTTTTCTGTTAATTAATTAACAGGAGCTCATTGAAATGCATGTAATTGTCATCTTCAAGTGAACATTGCAGATTATAACACAGCAAATGATGATTTTCATCTTGCTGTCAGAGATCTTTCCTATTCTACTTATTGCCACCTTTTTGTGTATCCAAACTCTAGATAAGAATTTAATGTTGTGCCTCCACTTCTTTGGATTTAACTGATGATATTTTTGTAGACTATATTTACTTGAGCAGTGTGCAATTGTTGAATCTATTCCTTCTAATCACCGTTCCTAACTCCTTTTAGTTTTAATCTGAAACTGTGGTAGAAAAAGCTTTTATTCATCTTGTTTAGTATTCTAATAGAATTCTTCTTACGTTGTTTTACATGGTTATTGCCTTTGCTGTCAGAGAATGGATCAAAAATAATATTTCTAACAAGTTATCTACAAATTTGAAGTATGTGGGAGAGCCAGGGTGTCACTTTGATGTTTACAGGAATGATGATTTAACCGTCGAGGAGTTAAAAAGGCATGAATTTGTGCTTGGGCCAACACGATAGAGTTTGCTAAGATAGTTCTATGCCATGATGAGAAAACATTTGACTACGATGCATTTGTTTTAACTTGTTTTATCACTTTATTGTAGCAAAAATCCAAGAGTGCTTATATCCCCCGGGCCAGGTAAAAATTTTGCTACTGTGTTCTGTGTTACAAACTGTATGCTTTAAAGTCATAAAAAATGGTTCAAGATTGTCAAACTCCATGTGTGCTTTATCTCTAGGTGCTTTCTAAGATTCCGGAATATCACTGCAGACAGTTTTCGAACTTGGACCTACCATACCTCTATTTGGTGTATGTATGGATTTGCAATGCATTGGAGAGGCTTTCGGAGGTGAATCTTCTGAGATGTCGTCAAGCTCTTGAACTTTGTTTATATAAAATTTGTTTATTCTATATACAATTACCTAGATTTCTGTATATAGCCTGCATAAATGCCTCTATGTGAATGGAAGATAGATCGTGTAACCTTGTGTTTCACTCTATCGTTGTTGCTAATTTCAAAATCTGTGTTGTATTTGGAAAAAAGTTCTCTTGTATATTATGGTGAGGAGGGAGAGGATGGTTTGTTCACTGGATTATCAAATTGTTCTTTTCCTGTTACAATGTTCATCTCTCTCGTTTATACATGTTTTGATCACTTTCCTTTTCATGTTTTGCTACTAGAGTTCCTTATCTGATCAAGTGTCACTCTAGAATAGATATCTTCACATTCTTTTAGCTAACTTACTGATTGCCATCTAGATTACGTAGATGGGTAATTGGCTATATCCACATCATCTTACCTTCATATTGCTTCTTTTGCTGTCCAAATGCCTGGTCATTCTGCAACTATGATTGATGCCATTACGTTAAAAAGAAAGAAAAAAAAAGATTCGGAAAAGGAATTGTATAATCTTAATTGTATTTCTTCCATGTGTTATTTCATATGGACAGGCATCCTTGGGATGTAAATTAGTTGAACCAAGTCAAGTAGACTAAATATTTTAACTCAGCTTAGCATAAACTGTTACTCAGCTCGCAACCTATGTGATAGTTCTCAAATTGTTTGCAGCTTGGTTATCCTTTGAAATATGAGCTCACTTTCAATTAATTATTGAATTGCAGTTAATAATTTGTTGATTCAAAGGTAAAAAGACCAATAGAAACAGATGCCTGAGACGCTAGGTGCCATAAAATATTGGCCTTCTGAAACAACTAAGGCTCTGAGATGTACCTTGACAGTAGAGTCGGCTTATTTATCAGCCATCATTTTTCTGGCCTATAAAAATGGTTTAGCTGCCCATTAGCATTTGGGATTGTGCTAATTCAGTCAGTCTAATAATTGTATTATATGTCACATCTTTGAGGTTGGACCTCGTACCTTCTTTAACCTTCCTTGATTGCCTTGCTTATTTTTCTGGTGCTTTTTTGGTGTCAGGATGAATTAATGCTTGAATGGGGAGTCGTTATATGAATTAACTTAGGCCAATATGTATGTAATTATGTGCTGATAGTATTTATATTTTTAGTTTAGTAGTTATGTAGTGCTAATTAGCACTGCCAAACAAACACTTGGTTTCAAGTGGGTATTATATAGATACAAGTCCTAAGGAATGACGAAGTCTATCAGGAAATGTCTTTATCCCATGTTTGTAAGTTCGGTTGAGCACCAGGGGTTTGAATTCTCATCGGTTGGGCCTACCAGCAAATTCCTTTGGGCACATTGAAAAAATTTATAAACTTGAGATATCAGAGGGTATCCCATTTCATTTCATTATAACTTTTGTTGCTTTCTCTAAACAATAACCTTTTAGGTAATTTAAATATCATTTTTTCAGTAGAGTTGAATGCAGACCTTTATTGGTTCAGCCTGTAACTTCTGATAGAATGCGCATCTTTTATTAAGTGAAGAGATCCATTTAGGGCATTTGAGGTGGTTTTATACAGTTCATATGTCCTTCAATGATGTTATTTAGATGAATTGAGAGGTTAAATGCCAGTGCTGTTAGTGGCGAATTGGTTAGTGGATGCTAGAACCATTGCATGATAATGAAGTTTGCAAAGATTACTAGTGTTCCTAGTAAACATTAATATGATCTTTGAATTCTGCTCGTAATATTTAAAGCATATGTTGGAGGAAACCATTGCATTCCCAAAGATGGTGAATAATAGCTATCAAGTCAAATCTACATACAAATTTGATACTTTTGAGAACTGAAACAAATTAGTGAAACAGTTATGAAATACAAAGAACAGTTATCCTCCATATTGGATACTGTTAGGGACTCAGATTTGCAAGCCCTCACTTGTGGTGTTACACTCCCTGTACATCGTTAGCATTTTCTCTGTAAAAAATTGCAAAAAAGTAAAAATAAAAATTACTGAGATCGTGGTGTTTGCAGAAGATACTCAATGCAACATTGGTTGTATGCCATCTAATGTAATCTTTTTTTCGAAAAAATTTAAGTCCTCAAAATAATTTATTTAACTACCAAAAGCTGTTTTTTCTGATATACTCGTCTGTATCAAAAATGTGCAAGTTGTTCAGTTTCATCCCGAGAGCATTATAAGCACTGAAGGCAAGACTATTGTTTGCAAATTCATCAACCTAATAGGGAGAAAAGAAGCGGCTGATTCCCATAATTAGAGGCTGACTAGTGCAGGGAAATACTCGTTCCATCTCACAAATTTTCAACCCTTTTATACGAGGTTTGGGCAATGCATGTTGTTTCTTTTATTGGAAGAACTTAGTATTTAGTAGTTTTTTGAACTCCTAATTTCAAAAGAATTGTTTGCATGAACAAAGAAAATGCAGTATAATTCCCGGAAATCCCCTAAAAGCTTTTACCCTTGAATGTTTGGTTGATCAAACGATGGAACAACTGTAGTTCCCGAATATCAGCAAGGCAATTTTCGCTCCCTTCTCTAAAGAATCTCTCGAGCTTCAATTGGTTTTCAACGTGAAGAGTTACTTTCTTATTCATAATCGGGAATAAATAAATATTACAAATTTGCAAACAGAAATGACTTGATGGACAAAAATTGAAGGTCAACAAATTTGCAAGTTGTCAAGCAATAATAATCTGAAAACAATGAAATGGAGTGACGTGCACGGCAATGATGGGAAGTGCTTTTGTAATGGAATCACTTAATGACTTGTGTGAATGTGATAAAAAGGGCTTTTGGTTATGGATAACAAATGAGAGTTGGATATTAAAAGTTGGCTGGCGTGTGAATTATCATTTCCAGTTCAAAGTTGGTTGGCAATTGATAGGGAAATGTATAGCTACAGCTATCTCTTTAGCCTTTATTTGATGGATTGCCGCACAATTTTGCAGATTAACTTAAACCTCACGAACCAAACTCAATTTATGAACCCAAAATCCAATTTCCTTTTGCTTCTCCTCCTCACATGATCTTTCATTGCTCTCTTTTTCTTTCCTTCTTTTTTTTAGATTTTTTGTGTCTGGCTTTTTCAAGTTAGTAATTGCCTAGCATCTTAATTGGGAACTAAATCAAAAAAATAAATTGAAGTTCCCTTTGGTGCAAGAGGTACCATTGTCTTTTGTGTGTTGAATTTGAAACGAAAAAGATAAATAATACTTAAAAATATTTTTAAAAAAACTTGAAAGAATAAAATTAAATAAAAAATTTAAGAATTCTAAAATATAAAAAAATAATCTCACACTTATAAACTTTGTATTTTAATCAATACAACAAATGTCCGTGGTACTCAAAAATATATTAGGTTTTATGAATATACACAACACTCTAATAATATTATATTACTCGTCTCATCATTTAAAATTTTATATTTAATTTTATAAGTGCGAGTTATGTTATAATACGGGACTATAAAGTATAAATTAATAAAATAAATTTAATAAAAATAAGAATAAAAATAAAAAAAGATAAGTAGAAAAATTTTACTATTTTATAAAAATAAAATTTCAATGGTAATGTATTAATATTTTTCTGATTTAATTTTGTTTTAACATAAATTAAAATTTTAATTGAAAATTTTCAATTTTTAATAAAAAAAATTAAAATTTTAATTGAAACTATGTAAAATTGAACTGAATTAGTAGTAGTTGGATTCGTTTCTTTTAGTTCAATTTCATCTATTGGTTATTGGCCCACGCACGGATTAAA
The DNA here is from genome assembly GCA_019650275.1 of Xylocarpus granatum. Classification (NCBI taxonomy): domain Eukaryota; kingdom Viridiplantae; phylum Streptophyta; class Magnoliopsida; order Sapindales; family Meliaceae; genus Xylocarpus; species Xylocarpus granatum. Next base: position 59,366 of record BNST01000375.1, on the reverse strand, counting down.
TAATATAAAAGTAGGCATGTTATCTTCTCCTCTCTTTTGGGATGAGCTTTCTTTTGAATATTAAACCTTTTTTCCTGTAATGCAGTTGAAGCAACCAACCATTATCAGCATAACAGGGCAGCTATCTAATGGTGCGGCCCAATGTGACATTAAAATGTTATTAATCTTCAATGATGATGACCTGAAAGAAATCTTTGAAGTTTGTTGTCTACTTTCTTCTCAATTAGCACTGATTAACACATAAAGTTGTTCTACCCAGTTAAAGTGGTACATATGTATGTCCTTGTAGGAATATCAAATCATAGCATCAAATGTTTCAAATTATATGTCTTGAATCTTCCCTAAAATTCAGGAATTTAATACACAATTATAAAATTCCTTAATTTCATAGATTGCCTTTAATAATAATAATAAATTAATTCACACTTTTTTACTCAAGTGAAAAACAAAAACATGCTTATATGATAATGTAAGAAGAAACCTACTCAATTTCCTCAAGAACACACACAGACCCTACTCAACAATGAACTACCCAGACCAAAAATGCTGGCCTCAGATCAACAAACTGTTCATGAAAATCACAAGTCCAACTTTGGTACAGTGATCCTCGAGATTAGTCCGTATCAATCTTACCCTATTAAATAAATTCCAAAATCACTTTGTGACCCAACAGACTGCCATTTTGCAGAGAAATTGCATCACCTCTTGTCCCATTCAACAAGCTCCCCTTGTATTCCAACTAACCATCTGCAAAATGTCTTCTGAACATGACAGGCTTCATCCCCTTTCCAAATATAATTCAATTTCACACAACAAAACCGGCCAAAATGTTTCAGACATCGAATGGAGCCAGTGTTGGGCATGTTTGCTTGCTTAATGTTTTTGGACAAAAACAAAATCTGTGATAATAAAAAACTAATGCACCAATACCTAACAAATATAATATGAAGTAACCCCGTATGCTAAACATATATTTATTGAACCCATGAGGGTGTACACAACATAAATTAATCAAAAAGAAAAAACAAGTACATGAAATCGTCACCGAATTCAATACATGAAGGTAAAAAGAAAAAAGGCCAAAGACACGACGATGATGCATCATCAATGATAAAATGAAAGGTATGAACTATACACATACCCACCATCAACCATACAAATAAAAACTATTACCCTCAATAAAATCTGTGCTCATCTTTTATCTCTCTCTGTCTGTATACACACAAATAGCTTAACACAACTTAATCAAACACAGTAGAGTAGAGGGAAGGAGACCCCCCCCCCATACGACTAAACAGATATGTATAGCATTCCTCAACCTTCTCAAAAGGAATTGGCATCTGATTTCCGGCTTGCTCGGCTCCGGTGGTGTCGTTTCCCGTGGTGGCGTCGTCCCCCACCGAATGTAATGGGATCATATACTTTGAGACGTTCGGCTTCAATGGGATTGATTGTGCACTCAGGAGGAGGAACTTTGTATCTAATTTGGTCATAGCAGTAGGAATATGTCATATGTTTCCTCCTAAAGTTTTCCATTTTGATTTTCTGTAATGGGGAGACACCGGTAGGGACTACTGCTTTCGAACTTTCGGTTGTGTCACATTTCGATGATGTTTTCTCAATCGGATCAACAGCACAACCGTGAAGGATGAAGTTGGAGAATTCAGTCAAATAGGGAGCATATTTGTAATTCACTCTGTATTTGCCACCATTGGTTGCCCAACCCGAACCATCCCAGATTGTGGCATACAAAGACATTGGCTTAGCTGGAAAATCTCCTCCCATTGATGCTGCTCTCTTAAACTCTCTAATGGGAACACTGTCAACATAAAATCTGCAAAGAAAATTATAGATATGAGAAATGACACAGAATCATCAAAAACATTAAGATGAATGCACTGTAAATCTTAGAAACAGGAGATTATAAATTTAACAACAAAAAATTATTAGGCATTTGCTTCCTCAGTACTAAAGTTTATTCTGAATCAAGCCGAGTTCATTCACATCACAAGGTCATTGATTCAAAGTGTTTCAAACGTGAGAAATCTACGGTTTGAATTTTTTTTCACTCTGTTTCTACATTTTTTCTCCACAAGAAACAGGAAATAGCTACATTTACCTAGGCTAACAGAGGAAAAAGAGGTTTTGATGAAACAGGGGATGCAATAAGTGGAAAGAAACATAACATCTTCAGTGCAAACAAGCAACCTCCTAAAAATGGAAACATTATTTATATACGAGAGCATCACGCCACACACCATAATGGGCAAACTCCATTGCATTTTGACAGTGAAACTACGAGTGAAAAATGGTTAAACTGCAGCCTCCATAAAAACAGAAAAATCAATTGAAAAGACGCATCAAAAATGAAAGTTCGCTCACATGATTTGAGAATCAGTCCAAAGAATACTGTACTGATGGAAATCATCTGAAGGATCGAACCAAAGATTGTATCTCTCTTCTCTGCCAACGCTGGTGCTTCCATTGCCATAAACGTTGGTCTGAATCCTCCAATCTTTGCCTCTGATATTACCCAAGAACTCAAAGTCTATCTCATCATGGTTTTTCTCAAATATGTCGCCATTTGACATCTGTAAACCGAAGTAAAAATGCAAAACTCAGTCAAAAAGTGGCTTTGCTCATATTGATAAGAACAAGAAATTGCCTGAAAAAATGCCCAAAAACTCCGTCTAGGTATGTCTGGTTTAACAAATTTTTTAGTTTAATCAACATATCTGTGCTTCAAAATGAAAAGGTTACAGAGAGATTCATCTAGTTGATTTTATGGCATGTTTCTTTTGGTTCAGATTGTCAAAGGAGCCAGTAAAATTTATATCAGTTGTAAAAACACATTTCAGCAAACACGGAATGATCAGATAAAATTTGTAAAGGTAAAAAAAAAGAATCCATCTGGTAGCAGCTCGGCTGATCATATTTATAAGATGAGAATTGAGAAAAAAATTACAGAAATACAGCTTCTGCTTTTTTACTGAATATGAGCAAACTGATACAGACCATTGGATTGTACTTAGTCCATTCAGATTTATAAGGTTACTCCGTAATCTAAATTTAAGACGAAAATCCGGTATAATTAGTACAATAAGATTAAACCTAAAAAAGATACTAAAAAGAGAAAATTAAACAACTTTTTTAATTTTAAACAAAATCAGATTGTCAAGTAGAATACTCACATAAAATGCAACAACAACTCCGGCAGTGTAATCAGCAGGCAACTTTATTGAAGCACTGAAGAAACCATGAAGATAAAGGTCCTGAGACACAAATCCAGACCCTGTATGCACACACAACCCCAACAAAAGAAACACTCAAAACCCAAACAAAAGCAAGAAATTCACTAAACAAAACAAACAAACCAGTTCTCTCGTCAAGAGATAAATGAACAGATTTGCCATCCTTATGAACAACAAGATTGTCATTCCCAAACAAATAGGAGTATCCTTCATCAAATGGAATAATAGGCAGATTTCTGTAAAACCCAGAAGCAGCTACAACAAAAAGATAGAAAGCTAAGAGAAAACAACTCGTATAAGAAACCCCCGCCATTTTTTTTTCTTATTTTTGTTCAGCTTTTGGGTATATATGCATGCGTTTTTACATCTGTGTGAATGAATATAAATAAGGAATATAAGAAGAAGAGTGTTGGTAAAGGAAGAAAGGAATAATCTCTCTTTGTACTAAAATACAACAGCCGTGAAGAAAGGAGGAGAAGAAGACGGACAGACTATCGAAGAGTCCTCGGAGAGAGCCAAAAAAGATAAAGACTATGGAGAAACGAAAACAAGAGGAGCTCGTTTTATTCGCGAGTGAGCGTTTTCTGTCAATTCTTAATTAATATTATTTTTTTATTTTTGTTATTTTTTTTATTGTTATTGATAGTTAAATAAATTTAAAAAAATAAATATTAGCCCTTTTTTTTAATTTATTTTAGGCAAAGTAGGTAGGGTTTCAAGATTCATGAAAAATAGAGACAAGGGGCATGAAGTTTTTGCCAACCCATGTTACTGTCTGGCCAGTTTCTTCTTTTCTTTTTAAAATTAATATATATATATTTTTAAAAAAATACAATTATATATATATATATAGAAAGTGCAGAATTTTATTATAAAAATTGTAAAATTTTAGGAGAATTACGTAAATTATGTAACTAATTTTTAAATTACAAGATAAAAAATTTTATTAATTTTTTTTGTATTGTTAAAAATTTTATTCAAGATGCTTGTACTTTCTGCGATGACTTAAAAGTATATTTTAATAAAATATTTAATAAATATTAATTTTAATAAAAATTATTAATTATTTTTTAATAAGTATTTTAATAATTTCATCATCGCAAATCAGGGATAATTATAAGTTATAACAATTTATTGAAAATAAAATTAATATTTTATTTTCAAATACCCATCTTAAAAACTAAAATAATTCTCATTATTTTTTTTGTTTTAGAAAAGTACAGGACAAAAAGAGGAGGCACAATGCAAGAAAGTATAAATCATTGGGGTAAAAATAATGATTATTTAGACTTTTGGGGGCCAAAAAAGATGTTCTCCTTTAATAAATATTATTTTATGCTTTTAATGAATTATTATTAATTAACAGTAAGAAATTGTAAATGGAGCGGACAGGTTGGTGGGTGTATTGTTGGTCAGCCGACCGCCCGCGCCGCCACCGCCCGTTTAAGCTATTATTGTGCCTGGAGCACTAAATTGACCTCGTCATGGTCGGAAGTTACTGATTTGCCCCGTATTAATGATAATTTTATTTGCAAACGTACTTTTTACTAAGTTTAGGAAAAAAATTATAATAAATTAAATACAAATACAAATATAAATAAATATTTATAATTTTTTATAAATATTAAAAAACTTAACATTTTTCTGATATTTGTACGCGTGCGGGCGCGTGAAAAAATTTTGTTTTTATACAAATATTTTATTAAAAAAATTGGTTTTCATTATTCTTCTTATGGACACTAATGGTACTCTGCACAATAAACAGTTGTCCCTGATCTGACGTGACATCCGGTCCCTTCTTCGTCTGCACCAATTAGCCGTTGGCCCAATTCCGTCTCACTCTATAAATCTAAAAAGAGATGGAAAGTTTCACGTACACGGCAGTCAAGTGGGCTTACCAAAGTTAACGCCGTTAGTCATGGGGTAAGTCTCGGTGAAGCGTGTAACATAAAGTTGGGTGATTTCATTCGATTGGCACCGAATACTCATAAATGTACGCTAAGCTTGCTAACGTCCGTCGACAACGGCGTCACCTTACAGAATCTGGGCCCCGCTTATCATGCTTCAATTAAAAAAGGTAATAAAAATAAGATTTGGTGTGAAAAAATGTGCCGTTGCTTGGGAAAGGACTCAACGGTATTGTCTACTGTGCTTGTCGAGTGCATGTTAGCTTACGAAAGTAAGAAATGCTAACGTGTACATAATGTGTATAAGTGCATGCATGGGGAATTTTATTTGATATTTACTGCATGGGGAACATGGGAACTAATTGACACAGATCCCGAGGTACATTGAGGATGATGCTAATGCTGCCATGCTGAGTTAACATTTTCAATGCAATATGATGAGTATCCCAAGATTCTGAGGTGAAAGCCTGTAGCCAATCACGGCCGTTGATCCTCAATATTGATCTTTGAATCGCAAAGCAATGCAGCGTTGGTGTAAATCAATCGCAATAAATGACTAGTTATGAACCACTTGAATTATGAAGGCAGTGCTTGGCCGAAGACTGATTGACAAATTAATCTATTTATATTTGAATCCGGGACTTTGCTACGATACCTCATCATTACAGCTAAAAAAATTTTTATACATTGAATTTGAAATAATTTTTATAAAATTTAAAATTAAAATATATAAAATAAATATTAAATAGTATTTAAAATATTTAATAAAAATTTTTAAATATATTAAAATTTTAAAATATGTATAAATTATATTTGAAAAAGTTGAAAAAAGAAAGATAATTTGTAAAAACAATCATATCCTATTTAATCAGGTAAAAAATTGTTGATATTCACTCATTCATCAATTAATATTTTTAGGTTTTCCGCAAATTTAAGTGTATTTTTATGATTATATTGGTCACGTGTGGTATAAAAATTGATATTCTAAGTCGCACGGGTATTTCAGTCATTTCATATTTTATAAATTGATGAAATATGTCGTGGGGGATGTTTGCCTATCTTGTGAGAAATCGGGCTATTTTGTTTTTGTTTTTTACAGTATCATATCTCTGCGCTTTTAACAGTGCGGAGGTGGAATGCGAAGCATAATGCCAGTTCATCTCATCTCACGGCTTCTGCTTTGGCAGCCGAATGTTTGGTTTATCCATTTACATACGTGGACAACCCCACTGTGGTGCACGTTCTTCTTTTCTTTCACCGTACGCATAGAACTAATCCATCGGGCAACACTACAACCCCCACCCCCCTTCCCCAATTCAGTAATGATGCTAGGATAGTAATCCCTATCCTATAAAATCTACCTTTGCATATTTTTATTTTTTTATATTATATTTTTATGTAAGTTATTTATTAATTAGAAATAAATATGAGAACACGTGTAATCGATTCACGAGAAAGATTAAATTTCAACCGTTTCACACTGCGCAAGCAAGTTGAGCGTCTGGGGTCAAACAAGTGCTCGTGAACCCTGGTCCAAACGGTCACGGGAATTTGACTAGCTAGCTGCTAGCGAGCTATTTGAATTCGACGTTATAATTTCAAGCCAGGCGCCGAATCTAAAAGTGATTTTGACAATGCCATAATTAGGTTCAGGCTGGAATTAGTTCTAGCATAGCATTGTTAGCCTACCTTAACCATGTTATTTTATATTTATAATTACTTTTATTAAAATATTTAAATTTTTATATCCTATAAATTAAATTTTTAAATCAAATAATTCAATTACATGGTATAGATTTTCATATTTGAATCCCGCATAATTCTTTTTAAATTTTAATTTATATTTTAAAATTTTTAAATTCATACTTATTTTATTTTAAATTTTTTAAATCATTCTCATGCGATAATACTTGTTAAAACCTAATTTTCATTGAGTCGATCAAATTTTAGGACATATCTTGAATGTAATATTGAATTTTGTTATAACAATTTAAGATTTTAGATCATCCCATTTATGAGAAACAGTAGAGACAATGTAGTTATAGTTAAAAGTACAAATTTTAGTATAAAATAATTGTTTCTTGCCTCTTTTTGGGAATTCATATCATACTAAAATAATTTATCTTGTAAATTAATTAAAATTTTCTTGGGTTTCGTAAAGGACGAAAGAAAACAAAAGGCATCTCTAGTCTAGCAAACAACAAGCCACATATGGACCTACCCATGATTATAATACTGAGTAGCTTTCGGTTTAGAAGACTCTGCTTAAGTCAAGCAGTGTCGACCTATACCATATACTATAATTGCACTATTATTATTATACACTTCATATTACCATCTTCTTTGTTCTCAATACTTTGCCAACTGACAATACTATACCTAAATTGATTTTTCATTATATGTATGTATGTGTAGTGCCCGAGGCATCCTATCCCAAATTTGGACGCTTGTAATCTCTTGACCTTGCAACCCAACATATCTAATTATCACATTAATCCCATATAATATTAAGATGGTTTAATTAGCTAGAATAGTAATTCCCTGTTGCATGCAATTAGGACATAACATTCGAATATATGTATAACATTGAACAAAACTCTCCAAATATTAGGCTAATATTGCGTTGTCTTTACTTTTTAATACGCCATTCCCTCTATTAATAATCTAACGTCGTAAACCCATGATCATAGCAACTCACGTATAAGATAGATATCATAACATTACGGCAAAGGTGATGAATGTAATGTAATCAAATTAAGATTCAATATTTGCAAAGAGCTAGCCGTATTTATTCCTTGCGTGCTATCGCGAAGTAATCGTCGTAATGAAATCTTGAATTGGTGCAACCAATGTTTGTTTGTTGGCTGGTAATAACTTATTGGTAAACGATAAAATAATATATAGAAACTAAAGAGTGAATAGATTCCACCGAAGCTCTGGCAATGCAATGATGCCAAAAACATTGTTATAATCTATCAGCAAGTGGTGGGGTTGGGGTGGGTCGTGAGAGTCAACAACTCTGGCCTCTTATGTTTATTTTAAGTTATTAAAAATAATGAGAAGAATATGGCTAGTTTTGCATGTAGGTCCATTCACATCATTTATTCCCGACAAATCAAATATACAAGACAATTCTCAACCCGTTAACTTCTCTCCCTCTCCAGCTGTACGTGATCACGAATGATGCCATAATCTTCCATAAAACCTAAGTTCTGATCGTGTTTAACCAGATGCTTATTACGTTTGATAAATCATATGCTTGTCCAGGCCATGTGTAGGTTCTTCTTGCCTTGAAGGCATGGATGTTAGAGCTTACATGTGAGGTATATAATCATGGTGATTTTGATTGATTGCTGAATGGGTCCAAAATTTTTATAAAAGAGTTTCCAATCCAATCGGCGTGAGCATGCAATTTGACAAAAAAGATGGTCCCAACCCAACCGCGTTAAACCTAAAAATTGCATATATTTTACATACACAGTCGTGACCCAGAGATTAGATGATTGTTTTTCTTTCTTCCCTAGCTGGAGCCCTCAAAGCTTGATTAGGACGTTTTACATTATCTGCTTCTGCTTTCTGCCTGCGGGGTTGTTTGTTTTTATTTCTAAAATTTTGAGGGTTTATTTGGTCTCATCGTCCCATGATTGCAGTGCGCAGCTTTTTGTCATGTCCCACTTCTCCATGCATTCTCATTTCACTTTTTTTTTAATTTAAATTTTTTTTTCCCTGTAAACATAGAATTCATAATATTTGATTGTCACCGATAAATACATTCTAAGATGGAGAAAATGGTGAAATACTTTTGATAATATTTGTACCGTACATGCTTTGTATTGTAAATTATTGTTTCTTCTTATTTAATATCATTACGATTTCTAGTTAATCTCGTGATTTCCCAGAAATTTCCTATCTTGTTTTCACTTGGTTACTTTTGAACTGATTACATATTGAAGCTAGCAAATGGTGAATTCGAAATGCCCTGCATAAATAAATAATAAATAAATATTATAATTTCGGAATTTCAAATGGAAATGCAAGTCCTTGTCTATTACAACTGTACGAAGAAATAGAAACAAATCAGATCAAAATCATACACCCGTCCTCAGTTATCATCTCACCAACTAAAATTTCCTTCAGGCAGGCATTCTGCAAAACATATCTCGTGTGGCCCCAGTTCAGCTCCCAAAATACAACAATCTAAATAAAAAAATAAATCAAATCAACATTCATATTTTTTATTTTTTTATTATTTTTTTTATGGCCACTAATAATCAGATAGCGTTTTCCCTAACAAATCAACGGTCCATTTTCAAGAGTTTTCTCATTTTTAGCACGGGGAGTATGTTACACCTGGTATGGGTCCAAAATGGACAGATTAGAGAGCATTTTAATATTCGATGATGTGAACAAGTACAACTTTGCGTATGTATATTTATAAAATATCATCTTTATAATTTATAAAAATAACCCTTTCAATAGTTAACATTATCAAAATTTTGAAAATTTTAAATTATTATTATTATTATTATTATTAGGTCTAGATTTTGGGCAATGTTATAATTTTGATCCTAACAAATAAATAACCAATTCCCTTTTCTTTAATTTTTTTTTAAATTCAAGTCAAAATCTTGACTCCACCCATTATTAAAATTAAAATTATCAAATTATATATGCAGGTATTTGATGGTTACCTTATGGAAAGATTTGTGAGCGTAAATTAAACTTAAAATGCATTAAAACATAAACAAGTAGTATAATAATAAGCCTAACCATGATGGAAGCAAAATTTCTTTCCTTAGATTACAGTATTAATTAGAGGTCACATTCAAACCGACAATTTGAATTGGTTTTGATTTGAAAATAATCAAATTGTAATAATTAGATCGATTAAGTTTGATTTAAACTGAGCAAATTCGATCCAGTACAATAAATGTAATACATTTGGCAATTTTTTATTGGCTATTTCACGTTGTAAAAAATAAAAATAAAATTTTGCATTTAGTAATCTTACATTTAGTAATTCAATAGATTAACCTTTTAATTAGATTATTTTTTGTCCTAACAATAAATATAATTTATCGTAAATCTTACAATTAAATTCATGTTTTGAGATTAAAATAAATATATTTTAATATAAGTATTATAATTATGCTTATTTTTTAAATCTAAAAGTAATAAAATTTGATAAAATAATTAAGCCTACAATTATAAGAACATTTTAGTTTTATACCTAAATTGATAATTTAAACTAATATAAACTAACAATGAATTTACTTGCAAACTGTCGATTTGGATCAATCTATTATCATATTGGATTTGACTCAAATTAAAACTAACAACTTAGTATCAATTCAAATTTTGAATCTAGATCAATCCAAGCTGAACTTGCTCACTCCTATTACCAATAGTATCTGGTTATACGCATTTTCGACAATTAAACAATTGGCAAATCTCATATGAATTCCAAAAATCAAGAGTTTAATCATAATTAATAAAAGAGATGATAAATTAATCAAAAAATAATATATTTTATCAAAATTTAATTTGACATTTATATATTTGACCCTTGTCAAAGAGAGAACTTGTGAATGAGTTATTGGTGACATAATGGTAGAAAAATAGTAGAAATGTTTCTTCCAAAAGTCGAAAAAATAGAGATATAATTGCAAGAAAAATTATGATTTTAATTACTTTCACATGCACTTTTATATATGAGTTGGGTTAGGGTTAATGGTTATTGATGGATACTCGACGACTGCAACTTGGATGCATATGTAATTGAGAATTAAAAAGCTATCTGTTTATTGTTGACAAAACAAATCAACCGCTATGTTTACTTCATAATTTGATGTGATGATATTTGAGAACAATTCTCATTTTAGGGTGCACTTGTGTGAGGTCAATTTATTATTCTTAACTTAAAATTATATGTTAATATTTGATATAATTAATTATAAATAGATTATATAAATTTTAATAAAATTTATAAATTAATTTTATATTTTATATATCAATATTTATTTAAATAAAAGATTTAAAAAAAAAGAAAGACAAATCCCGATTCCACAGCACTATCACTCTTATAATTTGATTATCAATTGTCAAATTTGTCTATTTTATTGATATTGGGTAATTTTCAAGTGTGGGGTTAAAGTTGGTCAAATGATACGGGAACAAATTAAGTTATTTGCAATTAGAGAAAAATGAGTACGGGATGCTTTCTTGTTTCCGCTTCAAATAACGGGGAATGAAGAGATCTACAATGGAAGAGATGGTCTAATCATAACTTTAGTTGTTGAATCAATTTATTAGCACGTCTTCATCGAAGGATCAAAAAGCAATTTTGCTCATCTGACAACCACTATATGTTGCATGATTAATTTCCTTTGCTAACTCCCATTATTATTATATTATTAATTTTTTCTAATAAGAAATGTAGCTAATAAATAATTGGGTAGATTTTGATATTTGCTAATGTTTACATCAATCATTGCCAATGCCATAGCCCCATCTTTACTCTTCTTCGTTCCTGAACTCTCCTCCCCATTCCGTATTGCTTAGTTTGAAATGGGTAGCTGAGGCAAATAAATGATTACTTATGATTTAATTCGCTCTACCAGTGGATGATACGATTGGCTGTTCATAAACTGAAAAAAAAATTTTAATAAAAGAATACATCCTTGTTCTGCATAAAATTCAATGGAAATTCTAATTCAGTTTTGAAAAATTATTTTATTATTGTTAAGAATTTTACAATCAACATAGATCAAGAATCAATATATGGTGTGGCCCTAATTTGTGAACCTAAGTGCATGCAAGCTCATAAAAGCCATCACCCTTTTAGAGGATTAGGTTTACTGCAAAAGATCAAACTGAAAATCCCATGAGAGTGGTTTTTTGTATGGCCAAATAGGCAAAAGAAATTCCTGCTTCTGGGCTGTATTTGCATTGGAAACTTATCTTTGGAGTTAGCCTTTTAAGTGATACCATATAATAGATGAAAACAAGTGTATTTTTTTTTAATAAAATGGCAAAATCATCCATTATTAACTTATTCTCAATTCCATGTTCTTTTAAACATCGTACCAGGCCAGACTATTGGGCTTCCTTGCCTACAATTCTGACAAAGTTTTCATCTTTCAGTTTGGACTCCATACTAGGCCAGAGTTGGAGTTCGACAAGTCACAGTAAGGCAATCAGCTTCTCATGGATGATTGTCATTATTCTATCAACAGGCTGCATTCCGTCCATTCGGCTTCTCATCTAGCTGTTGTCGCTTAATTGTTTGGCATCTTAGCCGCCATTCTTATGCTTGTTTAGTTGCTTCATTATCATGGAGTTGTGGAGTATAATTCTTGAAAGATTCGTTTTAGCAAGTATATACTAACTTTAATCTATTCAATTAATTAAAAACACATGATAAAAAAATTTAATAGAATTCGAATTTTTTAATTTTACATTATTGAGATTATGCTCAAAAAAATAATTTACTAAAAAAATTAAATAATACAAATATTAATGAACTTAAACAAAATTAAATACTTTTTATTTGTATTATCACCATTGTATTAAACTTTTTGAAAAATGCAACTTTGAAAATCCCAACTATTCTTACAGATCATGTTTAAAAATGTACGTAATCATACAAAATCCCTCTTATTGTTAATGAATTCAAGTATCTATATGGTAACTAGGAGTTATTGATGAATTCCTATTCTTGTCTTTGTATGCAGATTCACCCTTTCCTTACGTTATATGGGTTCATAATTAATTGTGTAGCGATGTTGATGATGGCATACAAGACAGTGTCAGTGAAGAATGTAATTTGAAATTCTCTAGTGAATTGGAAGAATTGTTGAGAAAAAAGCAAAGGGGTTTAGCTGCTGAGTTAGAAGGATAAGTTGGGTGATGTAAAGATGAGTTGTAGTTAGTTTAGAGGTCGTTGAAAATAGTTATAGTCTATTAAGTTCAAAATACTGAGTTTGATGTATTCAAAAAGACTATGAGTAGCTCGTATAAACTAAAAAATACATACAGATTCAGTACAACACCAGAAAAGAGAAAGTCCTCCTCTTGAATTTAAAATTTTCTTTCTTTTTCTTAAGTTACTTTCTTTATCAAAGGTTTTCATTCTTATTAAATCAAATTTTTGAAAGAGCTATGCATTAGTTTATGCCTTAAGGTTTTAAATTTCTAGCTAGTTATGATTAAAACTTCAACAAGTGGGATTAGAGTTAATTAAGAACTTCAAGAATGGTCTTTTAAAGTTTTCAACTAAAAAATTCACAGAAAAAATGATTTTAACCTTTGGAAGACGAAGATGAAGGCATATTTACTGCATGAATGCTTAGAAGAGGCATTGATCGAGAAAAAAAAAGTAAGCTAAACTCAAAGATGCAGAGAAGAAAGATATATTCAAAAAGGCTCACAGTGCTCTCATACTTTGTTGGGACGTAGTCTTGTCAGAGGTTTCAAAGGAACCCACTACTCTTGGATTGTAGAATAAACTTGAAACTAGATACATGAAGAAATCTTTTGCTCATAGGTTATATTTGAAGAAGCAATTATATGCATATAGTTTTGATGAAAGGGTTTTAGTCAAAAATCATCTTGACACTTTCAATAGGATCATTCTTAATCTAGAAATCATTAGCATTAAGTTTAAAGATAAAGATCAAGCTTTAATGGTATTAACCCCATTTCCACCTAGCTATAAGCATTTTGTCAAAACATTACTCTATGGTAGGGACACAGTAGACATGGATGAAGTGAAATCATTAGCATTAGTTTTAAAGATAAAGATCAAGCTTTAATGGTATTAACCCCTTTTCCACCTAGCTATAAGCATTTTGTCAAAACATTGCTCTATGGTAGGGACACAGTAGACATGGATGATGTGAAATCACCTTTAAGTTTAAAAGAGCTGAGTAAAAATACCGAATAAAAGGATTTAGGCATAGCAGAGAGCTTGAATGCAAGAGAAAGACAAGAAAGAAGAGACAATAAAGGTTAAAAAAAACTCAAGATCAGCATCTAAGGGGAAGAAGTTAAAGTGTTTATTCTGTCATAAATAAGGACATTTTTGAGGAGATTACTATGAAAGGTTCAACTAGAAAAGGGAAAAGTATTTAGACAAAAAAGGAGATGCAACTGTTATAACTGAAGAAAACTTAAAGGATGCATTCATGTTGATTGCTTCAAATGTAAAAACAGATGGTGAGTGAATCTCTTAGACTCTGGATATACATTTCATATATGTTCAAATAGAGATTTATTCATATCATTAAATACGATTGATGGGGGTGAAGTCGTGATGGGAAATAATATGTCTTATAAAATAAAAGGCATAAGTACAATCAAGCTTAAATTGCATGATATGGTTTGTAGAGAGTTTGAAGAAATTAGGTATGTACCTAATATGAAGAAAAAACCTGTTTTCACTGGAAATGATTAATTAAGCACTGTATTTTCAAGACAGAAAAGAATGTTTTGAAGGAGTATAAAGGGTCATTGGTTTTATTAAATGGAGTGAAAAAAAAATGGTCAATATGTTTTACAGGGCAGAGCAAATATTAGTGAGTCAAGTAGCATAATTGCTAAAGAATTAGATCCAGGTATGATATGGCATATGAGATTTGGCCATCTGGGTGATAAAAGCGTTGATAAGTTGAGGAAACAAGGTTTGATCGAAACCAACTCATTAAACTCTCTTAAGCTATGTGAAAGGTTGTGTTTTGGGGAGTATCATAGAGTTAAGTTTAGTTTTGCATTGCATAACACCAAGGAGAGAATAAAGTACCTTTACTTTGATGTATGGGGTTCTGTACCAGTTAGTTCACGTAGTGGGGCAAGGTATTTTCTTTCAATAATTGATTATTACTCCAAAAAAAGTATAGACTTTCACTCGAATAGTAAGGACCAGGTTCTTGGAAGATTTAAATACTGGACCAAGTTAATGGAGAATTAATCTAACAGAAAGTGTAAAAACACTAAAGATTGATAATGGAATGGAGTTTTGTAGCAAGGGATTTAAAGACATGAGACTGTGAGGTTGCCACCTAATAACCAGCCGGCAGGAGGATTTCACCAATTCTCTCGTTTGGCATGCAAACAAAACTTCTCTTTGTACATTTCACATTGAACAATAGCAATGGTATTATGCTGGGACGTTGATAACATAAATCTTCTCTTCGTAGCCTACCAACTTACGGCATTTCCGGGGACGATATTTGCACATTTGTTAGGTATAGCAGTCACAGTTCTTGTGCTAGTGTGGCTCCTAGACAAAAGGGAAGGTCATGCTTTCAATTCTGATTATAAATTAAAGATTTTCAATGTGAGTACCTTTCGTTTTTCGGACAAGTACTCTTGTTTTCAATGACATTGTTGATCTGTTTTCTGTTGTTCAGCTCTTCCCAGTACATACATACGCACACGCCCACGCACACATATTGTCATTTATGTTCTCTCTTTTATTTTTGTTTATGGAAATGCAGGTGCATCCGCTATTGATGATAATCGGATTCATATTAATTGGAGGAGAACGCAAGGAAAAATGTATTATTATTATACAGTTTTATTAAAACTAAGTTTGTATATCATGTTTCATTTAATCGAAAAATAGAACAGTTAAAATATTTAATAAATAATTGATTACCCGTTCATGCATTCATTTACTTGACAAACAATTCTATTCTGTAATATTTGAAAATTAAAGTCCTAAGTCCAATTTTTTTACCACTCTGAAATCCAGTACAAAGAAAATTAATGCAAATCTTATGATAACATTTTGGGAAAAAAGAATGGGATTTTATATATTGATTTTAGCAAAAGTGTATGAATTGCAGCAATCAAGACAAGTCCTGGAACAAAAAGAAGAGCACAAAAAACAGTTCATCTAATTTTGCATTTGATAGCTCTTTCTCTGGAATTCTTGGAATATATATAGTTTTCAAGTTTCACCACGAAGCAGGAATTCCAAATATGTATACTTTACACTCTTGGCTTGCCATGATTACCATCTGCTCTTATGGTTTGCAGGTAACTAAATTTCGGAATTATTACATCAATAAATTAATAACGTGATATGACCAGTCTTATATAAAGTTTTCTCTTATTTAAAAAAGTTCCATAATAATAATAATAATAGTGCATGTATGCAGCGGCTGCTTGCTTTCTTTTCGTATGTGTTCCCCGGAGCAGAAATGTCAGCGAGAGCAACTTACCTGCCATGGCATTCTTTCTTCGGGTTGGTTATATTCTTCTCGGCAGTATCCACCGCTGTGACCGGCATCGTTCAGAACTTCATCTTCTTGGGCTTATTTCGTGACCAAGAAGCACTTATTGTCAACTTCACTGGATTGCTTGTCATTCTCTTTGGCCTTAGTGTTGTTCTTCCAAGAACTTACTAATTATAATTCAGATCTTGGTAATGTAATCTTTGTCATTTGTTTCGTTATTTTTTTCTTCTTAATTTTTGAGTATGATATTGGAAAGTTGTATTATATATATATATATATAATTATTTTACCACGATTATTATTGATCTAATTATATAATCCAAATGAGTAGAAAATGCTCATAATCATAAATTAGGTACAATATTAGTTAGTGCCTAAAACAATATATTAATGTCAACAAAGGAAGACGCACTATAAAAACTCACTACAGGCAATGACACAAAGTCCAATTTACAAAGAGCTGGCTGGCTGTCTTTGATTCAGCATTTACCTTATTATATTAATCAAATAGGAATCAATGGCACGTCAATGGTCCCCAATTTAACATGTGGGCATATACCCACTAGTGCCTCATTTTAATATTCTCTCTTAATTTACACGTGTGTGTGTGTATATATATATATATATATATATTGATAGATTACGACTTGTCAAATTGTCAATCAGTTCTTTTTTTTTCCAAAAAAAAATTGTTTTCTTAAGAGAGCAAGGAAGAAAGTGATAATGTAGTTGTTAGGTGCCAGAGTGAAAAATCATATGCTATATAATTATGTCGGAAATTGGAGAAAATATATTTTATTACATGGTGAGAGCAAGAAGCAATGCATTTAGTCATTTGACAGTTGTTGTCCAACTATGTCTTGAGCATCTAAAAACATCTCACCACCATATAATGTTAACAATGAAACCCAAGCCCTCGCAACTTTCTGGTCTAAGGAGGCAAGGCATAGCAGTTCTTTCATTTTTGCACGATTGAGATCGTCTTGTTTTTCATTTCTCAAAACTTGTAAACTAAAATGTAAAATCTGTATAGCACAACAGGAAAATTGTACTGTAAAACATCTTAATCATTATAAGGGCCGAAACCTGGAGAAGTGGTCGGTTGTCGAAGATGTAGCCCAAGGAAATGAAGTCAATCTATTCTATCATACTTGAAAGTTGGAACAACGCATTCATTTTCCGTTTGAGAAAGCAAGCAGAATCCAGACTGGTGAAAACAAGAATAAATTACACAACATTGGCATAATTGTGTCCAAGAAGGGAAAACAAAAATAAAATAAAATAAAAGCACTTGAAAAGTCAGTTTTAAAGGGCTACCCTACACCCACTGCTGCTTTGTGGCTTCCATTCTCTCCAACAAACCATCAATTTCAGCTCGCATTCTCAGCTTCATTTTGTAGTAATCACAATGTGAATCTTCCAAAACTTTCAGTTCTTCTCGTTTCTTTCTCCGCCTGTCCTCAGTCTCTTGCAAACACAGTTTGGAAAGCTTCTGAGCATACTCTTCTTCTAACTTCTCAGTCCTGGCCCGAGCCATCCTTTTGTATTCCTCCGCCTCTCTTCGTGCTTCATCTGCCTTATTCTGGAACATTCTTGCTTCAGCTTCTTTTATCCGAACAATGCTTTCCAAACTTTCAAACCCATCACTCTTTGGTAACTTACCAAACTGGCACTCATCTTTGTGTTTAACGCCACCAATGATGTCTTTCTCAAGGAGATCATTTGACAGAGAATCACGCCACACGCTTGAAGAGGTCACATTGTATGTGGTATATTTTGGTGGAAGTGAAGAAGCTGGTGGAATAGGAATTGCATCTTTTTTGACGCCAGCTTCAGTTACCATCAAGTCATTCAAAGATGCTCCAGAAGCTGGATAATCCAACATAGTATCTGCATCTATTTAGCCGAAAAGCAAAAATTCAAAACAAAGGTTAAATATTCATTCAGATAAAAGAAGCTACTTGGAAATATAAAAATACCATAAATCCAGTACAAAATTGCCAATAAATGATTGGACATGGAAAGGAATTAAATTACAACACCCTGCTTCAAGCTGATTTAGTACTAGGGCCTGTTTGGATATTCCCAGGTCATTGAACTAGTTCTAAAAAATTGCGGCTATTCAATGAGATGGAGAGACTAGCCGGAAGTTTAGTAATATCCAGAAACCGCTTACTGTTCTTTAAGCACTCCACTTGTTTAAATACATTGTGAGGTAATACCATCAGAAGACAAATTATCAAACCAGTTACTTATCACCCAAAACTGTCATTGTTGGGTTGCCAATTATATCCCTCTGTGCCCAGAAAAACAAGCATTTTATTTGTATTTTTTCATCTCTCCATTGACAAATTTCTCATTAAGAAAGCTGTAGTAAATAGACCAATTTCAAAGCATAACTGAAAGCTCTAAAATTTTTACGGATCAAAATCTACAGTCAATCCAAATCTTTGCAATCTTGCTCTTTCTCTGACCACTTGTTGCTTGTGTTAATGTAGTTGCTTCTCATGATTGCAAGTTTGTCTCCACTTGCTCATGATTTCCATGTTTAATTACATATTTTTCTCCAATTTTGTAACACTCGTCTACAATGAGGCTTTTCTGTCGCTATATCTAGTAGATCTTCAAGCTGAGTACTCTTAACTGTTTCTCATTGTTGTTTCTATAGAGAAGTAGACAAAGCAAGGAGGGTCATCTCTCCAAATCAATTAGTTATGTTATCACTGTTCCAACCCCCTAAAACCCTCTGTTTAATCACTTGGAACCAATGTAGTTGTCCTAACATTCTGCCAAGTTGATATCCACGAAAGTGATCACAAATATCATAACATCAATCTACAAAAAAGACATGGAATGCACATATCCTTCTATTTCTGTCTAGATATGCTCCTCCTACTCTAAACCTCAACTCACCCACATATTGAAGTGTTCAAAACAACATTTTATGCTCCAAATGGTGAAAGGACTATTAAAAGACTCAGTTCCGGTGATTTTTAAAAGTAGGAATTCACTAGCATGTGTATCCGTGTAGTCTAATTCAGTACAATATTAATGCATCTTCGACAATAAGGATTGATTTTCATTGTAAAACAGTAGAGTGTTGCAATGCAATCACTGATCAAAAGTGAATAAGAAGGGTCATGATGACACAGGCATAGTATGTTGCCTACATTGTGCCAAAGGGATTTGACTACATGCGATCACATATAGCAGTGTATTTATTTATAATATTTCAGCAAACCCTATTTTCAACAGTTTACCATTGAATTTTAACTTAGAACTAAAACCTATAGTTTTCCTTTTCTTCTTGTTTCCAGTTTTATGGTACAATTCAATGTTAAAAAGAATGAAGACCTGTTTCAACTTCTGCAAACAGAGAAATATTGAAAGCTTCGGTTTGTAGATGATGACTTAAACTTGGATTTTCCAAAATGGGCATTAAAATGAATTTCTAAATCACGAGAAATCAATCTCATTAGCCAAAACAGTATACAAATGTTAATGAGATAAGGGAATCCAAATGGAGACTGGAGAACAAAAACAGAAACAGGTTGCATCTACCGTCTACACGAAATCCATCAAATATTAGAATCCAATTCTAGATCAACATGAAATTGGTTATCCGCGGACTAACTCACTGAAATGTGATCAACATAGATCCACTTCGACTGAGAAGAAAAAATAGCATTAGAACTGTAAGGAAATAGCAATCAAGTAAAGTCAGAAGACTTACTATTGAAGAATTGAATGATGAAGTTGCGAGCATCTGAAGGAGACAGTGTTTTATTTTCCAGCTTGGAGACCAATTCAACGGCCTTCTTATGCAACTCCTTGCCTGTAAAATCAGTGCTTCCTTTGAAAATATTCCTTACACAGTCAAGCTCCTTGACTAAGTTGTCTAGACCCCAATCCTTTGCACAAAACAGAAACACGTCCTTAACGAACCCAAACATCTCCGAAGCATGACCGCACCCAATGCAGTGGAACTGCATCTCAGAAGTTCCTGAAGGCCCCTTCAAACTCGGACCAGGCTTAATCAGATTCCTCCGAATACCACAAGCAGCATGGCACCAATGTGAACAAACATCACAACCCACCCAACTGCAAGTATTGTTAGCACAATCAAAATTCAGACAAACTGGACACATACATGAGCTGCAGAATCCTTTGTTTGTGGAGCAAATTTTACAATCACAATCATCAACAGGCAATACGCTCTTGCAATTCACATTCCTGCACCTCCTATACAAGAAAATCTCCACCAGCTCATTTACAGGAAGCTGAATTTTAGCAGACAAAAAGCTTCCAAACCCCATTTTTACTGCAACCAATATTCCTAATTGGTCCTTGTGACATTTTGAGATAGTGTCCTTGGTAAGATCAGATCTTCTCTCGAGTCGTTTTTGCAGAGCTACCAACTCCTCTCTCTTCTCAGGCATCACAAAAATGTTTTTCAAGTACTCCCTAACAGATTCTAGAGTTTCATCTGAAAGCTCCTGAATTCTTTGAGCCATGACAGGAATAGACCCTGACACAATCTCACGAAGAATTTTCTCTGGTCTAGAAAGTTTCCACGCTCTACCTCCATCTTTACTCTCCAAACCTCTCAAATTATCAGAATCTCTCCTCCTTGAATCCCCTGAATTGGTTTCCATTCGTGGCCTAGCAGGCAATTCAGATGGAAAAAACGAATGATTATCTGAATTAGCAGTCTTATAAAGACTATTATTACATGAATCCTTATTGATTGCACGGCTAGCTTGTATCATCGATAAAACTCCACCTCCTCCTCCTCCTCCACCATGATTGTTCAAAGCAACACCACCATCTCCAATAGGCCTAAACCGACTATGAACTGACCCATTAGTCCCCTCACCACCACACCAAATCTGATCATCTTTACCTACAGAATGGTCGTAATACTCGGTCGAGTTATGTGTTAAAGAACAACTAGGATTATGTGAAAACGGGTGAGAATACGAATACGAAAGTGAAGCAGCAGTGAAATCATTTGAACAGGTGGTTTGTGTGTTATCCCTTGAAGGTGCTAACGACTGGATACTCCTAGTAGGTTTTGGCCTATCAACATTATTTTGCAAAGCATTTGAGGCAGTTAAAGAAAGAGAAACATCGGGCAAAGATAGAGAGAGATTAAGTGTCTCTAACTTTGGTCTCTTCTCTCTGCTAGTATTATTCTCTCCGTGAAAATCATATTCCTCTTCTACTTCCCTTTTAGAAGAAGAGGAATTGACTCTACTCTCATTCAAATTCAAGAAATCTCTTTCCACCAATTTCTCATCTTGATTTGAATTCTCAATAAAGACAACTTCTTTCCCCTTTTGAGAACAGACAAGTTTGGAGTTTTCACATAGATATCTAAGAGTGAGCTCTTGAGAGCCAGAATTATGGGTGTTCTTCGAGGGTTTTGACGGGAACCCATCAGGATTCAAGCTTGATTCTCTGAGAAAATCAAGACCTTCTTGAGAGAAACCAAATTTTTCATCAGGATTACCCTTTATTGGCCCTAAAACATTGTGATTCTGACGTGAGAACTTGTTACTCACAGAGTTTTCTCCATCACATGGAAGATCAACGGAGAGATCTCCGAACATGGCCTCACAGAGAAACAAAAACACAGAAACCTTACCCGAGAGACGCAAGCAGAAGCAGCAATGGGAAAAGAAGGTTAGAAATCTGGCAGAAGTTGTGCTTTTCAGCTCACCGTAACTCTTATCTTTCTCTTTCCTCCCTTTATTTTCTTTTGTTTTTGCTCCCCCTGACTCTGCGACAACGGCAGGATAGATGTTTCAAAGCGTTTACACTAATAATCAGAAGCCAAAACGGCCAGCCATGTCTTTATGTTTAATCATTATTTTAGAGGCAGCGTTGGATTTACAGTGCTGACCCTTCTTCTTTAAGAAAATTACTCAATGTGGTCCCTCTTTTCTAAAATATTCACGTTGCATCGAACCGCAACAACAACAAAAGAAAAAGACAGTAGTACAGTACAGCCATGAACCCATCACCTTATAATTTTTTTTTATTTTTTATTTTTTTTATACAAATGATGATTAGTTTATTAAAAAAATAAAGAAATAAAATCTCATCATAATTTAATTTTATAAGTATATTAAAAAAAATAATTTTAAATTTCACACAAATATTTTTGATAATATCAAATAATTAATCTCGCTAATTAAAATTATATATTAAAATAAATTCACGTTCGTTATCTTATTCACTATAATATTATATTTTTTGTTCAATTATTACGTAAATATTTTTTTAGTATTTTAAAATATAAAATTCCAGTCAAATCTATTATATAGAAGAAATTATTGTACATTTTAACCAATTCAATTTATTATTATAAAATTTTAGTTAATTTTTTTTAAAAAAATTGTAAAAGTAAAATAATAAAAATTAATTAATTTTAATTTGTGTTTAAAGTGGTGGTGATAGAATTGGATAAAAAGAATTAAAGGATTAGGCAGTTAGTTATAGATTAAAAGCAAGTTAAAATTGAAATTTGAATGATTCTATTTCTTTTTAAGATTCAACAATTTGGAAATGTGGTCAAATTGTTCACGCGTTATGGTTTTAATTAATTAATTAATTATTCTGGTGAAGTTGCTGCGTGGTCATACAAGACGACGCGTCAGAATGTGGAGACTGTTCTCTAATTCCTACAACATCAAAATTTTGCAGCTTGATGTCATGTGGTAACTCAAATTATATTACAAGATTCATGACGTTTGTCAAAATACCACATGAGCTATTGCTTTGGAGAATTGGGCGTTAAACCCAAACAAAGGAAAAAAAAATTCCTTATTAACAGTGTGTAATTACTTTACTTTTTCATTAAAAAAAAACAACAAGAAGCTGAATACATATTAACTCTATTTAATAATGAATAATTTTATATGATAATAGCAGAATTACAAGCTTAAATTTTGTTAAGTATGTGTTTTATGCCTCTTAAGTTTTAAAAACAGTTAATTAGACTAAGTAGGTAAGAAAGTTCAATGATTTTCTTTTTTTCTATTTTTTTTAATTAATTTGAGGGATCTACAAGTCTACTTCATCAAATCTCTCTAATTCATGGGAGGTTTTTGCAATTCTTGGAAGTCAATAATAAAAATATGTCTTATATAGCCATCGACCACCCAAGATTTAGAGATATTGCTTCTTCCACGAAGATGCCAAAAATTAAGATTTCAATAATTGGTTTAGACCATGTGGCAGGTAAAGCCAACATTATTTTGCTTTTTTCTATGGAAAAATAACTGGTAAAAACAAAATAAGAGTCAAAATTAGGAGGGTCTTTATTCTTCCTTGATTCCTTTCAAATTTTAAATTGGTTTAAGAAATTTGCTGAGAATTTCACTTCCAAATTTGAAGTCAAAATGTCTTGATCATGATAGGAAAACTTGGGAAAGATATTTAGCAATATTGAAGCTAAATGGCCCAATGCTATATTGGATTTTTGCATTACAATAATTTTAAGTGTTAAAAGTAATAAATTTCTTATTTTAAAAATAAATTTTTACTCTTTTATAATATGTCTTATCGTGCCAATTATCACACAAATTATTAAATTATCATTTTTTTTAAAAAAAATATTATTTTTACCATAAAATTTAATCACGTACATATTATTATACTACTTTAATATATATATACACACACATATTATATTTTTATTAATTTTTTTTTAAAAAAATTATCTTAAATGTTTATAGAGGGTATTGAATTTAAAAGTGAATTGTAATCTTAATTATTTAAAAATATGTTTTTAATGATTCAACAAACCATCACCCAAATTATGTGTTGAAAAAAGAAAAGGATAAGCTAATGGAATTCTCTAGAAGAAAATAGTGGCCACCCATATTATAGTTTCATGTTTCCTACTGTCCGAGGCGGGGCAAAATATTGGACTTGGTCATAAGATAAATCTCCATCAATAAATCATAATTAATTAGTGATATTTTAAATAAATATGTAATGATAAATATATGATGATTAAGACAGATGATTAATGTTAATTAACTTAATAGTTTAAGGGTTAGTATTTCAATTGAAGAACATGCTGACATCCTCAAGCTAAATATCACACGCCTTTTAAAAAAAGTATATTCCATCATGTCCCATTTTCAATCAACACTAATTAATTTAAAATAAGATTTAAATTAAATCTATCAATTTTTTGAATTCGAGGTGTTTTATTTTTAGTTGGGAAATTGTTTTTTTTTAAATTACCTTGTTCTTTTTATACGTAACCCTGAGTTCCTTTTGAGGAAGAGATTGGAACAGATTCTGAAGGTAGTAGGGGAAGCAACAGGGATTCAACTGGTGGATAAGAGGTGGAAATTGAAAATTGAAGAGCGGTATATTTATTTGAATATCAAACTCCCTTTTCTTCCACAATTTGAATCGCTTGGATTTTTTGAGATTTGGTGGGTGGTTTTTGAAAGGTTTCGTTTGAGCCTCGTAATGGAATACTCGCGTTTAGGAACTTCACCCTTGTAAACCTTTCTGTTGTAAGAAAGTCAGGCAAGGAATTTTGATCTCATAATATGACTTTCTATCTAACAAATATTTGATTTGAAACAAAATTTTGAACATCCTTTTGTAAAATTTCTTTTGCAGATATACAATCCACTCGAATGCATGAATCAATTGATATAACTTCTTTTTCTTTGGCAGTTGAATAAATCTCTTGAGCTCCGCGAACAAATACCTGAATGATACTTTTAAGGAATAGTTAATTGATTTATCTTTCGTTTCTTTGAGAATGCACCTGGATCCTAATCCTGATGCATCTTTTTGCACAATGATTAATGCATGGGATTGACGTGACTTGTTTGACAACATTTGTACGTATTTTAAACAACGTAGGACTATTTTTACAGATGGAGCACAGAGTTTATGGAATAAAATTAGCAACATAATCAAGACATCTTAAGAATCTTTGAAGGTGTGTTCTGTCTTGAAATTTATGGACAAATTCTAACGACCTTTGGATTGACTAAGTTCAACTCTTTGACCTTTTCAATCTCAATTAAACTGGTCATTAAAAATTACAACACCAAATTTTCTAACTAAAAAATAGGTAATTTAATTATCTAATTTTTAAAAATTAATTCTTCGATCTATTCCTTCTTATAATCTACCAATTTTATCTATCCGGGTCATTTTATAGATCAGCAAAAGAAGGCACCAATTGTATGAAATAACATGTTCAAGTCATAATCAAAAGGAGAATTAAATCCTAGAATCTTAAACAATTTCTTCTCTAGGCTTAACATAATAATAAAAGTTTAGCCAGCCATGTTTACTGGCAAAATCAGCATTCCATCACTAGCCACCTTCATCTCCACCTTTTTATTTAAAAAATAAATAAAAATTCCCAGACGAGAATCAAAACTTTTCACCGAATTCCAAAATATACATGCAGCCCCCTTCTTCGCAAAATGAAATTAAACAATAGAATCCCCTTTTCTGCATCACCTCCTCTTTGTGGTCAAATCAGGTTCGCCTTTTGTTTTGATTTGGTCCGCCTCTCTCTCTCTCTCTCGGCAATTCCAGCCAGCAGCAAGAAAAGACTAGGCCCCCTCCTCTAGTGAATTTGCACGAGAAGAGAGGACTTCGGCTAGCTTGGGTTTTGCTTTTAATTTTTAGGCTTTAATAAACATTATATGTGATGGGTTGCCAATAAACTATGTGTATTGCTTTTAATAGGCTTGGGCATCATTTGACTAGCCCATGGCCTTCTCTTTCATAGATTCCGAATATAAAATATGCTTAAAATTATTTCAATATAAATAGAAATTAAATTGAAAAAAATACAAATTAATTCCTTTGATTTCTGTTTATACCTAGCATTTTAGCCTAGTATTAGGGTATTTAGAGTGCATTTTCGTACACTCATCAAGATAATTTATACTAAAATTTAATTAATAACTAAAATAAAATAAATAAAAATAAAATTTAAAAAAATATTGTAATACACACCAAGTACATAAAATATGTAAGTATATACCTACCTCATGTATATTTTTTATTTTTATAAATATGAACTAAATTATAATTTTTTTTTATAAGTTTACGTCGTGAATTTCAAATCACATAAATAATTATTAATTATGTAGAAATATTAAGAATAATATTAAATACTTAATTAATAAAAATAAAATTGAATTGTATTATTATAGTTAATTACATCATATTTTTTTAAAAAAATTAGTTTTTAATTAAAAAAGAACACCTTACTCATGATATTGAACATCTTTAGCTAAAAGAAAAAAAAGAAAGAACTGATAGATTTCAACACTTTTCTTCAAGGTTCTCAACTTCTTTTTCTTCTTCTTCTTCTTCTTTTGTTTTATTTTTCTTCACTCTTGGTGGATCTCCCTTCTTGTCTTATTTTCAATTCTTTCTCCCTTTTGTATACATTTTGGATAAGTCTTAAAACAGTCCCCGACTTTTCTTGAATGATTAGGGAAAGAAGAAATTTTTCTTATAACCTCAGACCTTCATCAGGTTTCCCTAATAATAAATATTTCCAAATCCTGCAAATAATAATAAAAGACATAACCCAACAATTATAAATCATTCAAATGTCTTGAAGTAGTAGTTTAGGCATTGGATGCCATAGTGAAATTTCAAACTAAGAAACCATCATTGCTATAGAGATTCCACATCAACCAAAAAACTATCTGCTAAATATGTAGTACCTACGATAATTTCATGATCAATTGTAGCCATTCAAGTACGAGGTGAACTTACAATCTATCACGGCTCCACAAGTTCGCATAACTAGAAACTGGTGTCATCTCGAAATTCACTTTTCAAATCTTGCGCAGGTGCCAGATTACGCTTGCATCAGTTTGCTCTATAGAAGATGTGATGTCGGCTACAACGCTGACTGCCTGGTATCCTTCAGTCCACGCGACGGCTGACCAAAAAATTTTATCTACGCTGGTGCTGAAAAAGTATAATCGCCCATAATAATTTAGCCAAATCAACCATAAATTGGGTTACAATACAATAAGATCCATGTTTATAATTTATGTCACTATTTGAACTTAAATTATTCTTATTTTTCTTTACCCTATTATAATTTATTCTATTAATTAAAGTTCCTTCTCTATTTATTCGTTATTTTTACCGAATTAATTAGAAAGTACATAAATATATTTATTATATATATATATATAAGTAGAATAATTACTCGTACAAATTAAAAAATATACATTTTATACATGAAATAATATAACGACTAACTTGATGACATTGATTCTTGCAATATTATTACATAATAATTAAATAAATAATAATAAATAATAACTCAATATAATATTTTTTAATATTATTTTGATATAATATTATAATTTATATTTTTTGATGATTGACCCCTTCTTAAAAGTGATATATGAAAAGTAAAACTTTATATTAATTGAGAATTATCTTATTAATATTAGTAGTTTATTGAATGTGACCCCGTATTTAATCATTAGCATGGTATACAAGCAACCGTGCCCGTTTGTGACATTACATGAGTATGTTGTAGGAGTTTCCATTTATGGTAAAATACAAGTTTAATAAGAGTTTACTGAATCACTGTTCATTCTTCAATTTTTGTCAAATTGTTTATGGTTTTTTTCTCCCGAGTTTTAAAGAAATATTTTGGAGATTTTCATATAAAATCGGGTATTATTTTAATTTCATAACAATTGTATGACATTAATTATACCGTAAATCAATCAATTAATTTCGATTGAATTATTTTAATAATCAGCAAAGAGGACTTAATTAAAATGTAAAATTCAAAACTTAACCATAACAAAACTAAAGAAAAATTAAAAGGCAAAAACACATCAACCGGCAACAGGAGGGCTAGTGCATACTGACTCCAACTTAAAGAGCAACTCTCCCGTCTCCTCTTCGGTTTCAATGTAAACAACAATGGTTTCTGCAACAGAAGTTCCATAATCTTCAGTAAGTTTCTTTGACAGCAGAGGAAACACTTTCTCATCCAACAATCTCTTTAATCCCGTCCCCGTTTCACCATACTCTTTTGAACCCCTTGCTGAAATCACACTCAACGCAGAGGTTGAAGGACATACAATAACTTCTCCATTGATCACTCCATCAGCTCCCGCACGCGCCCATTCTCGTAGTAGGAGCCGAGCAATATTATTCAGAATCACCCCATCCGACAATTCAAGTCTCTCGGCATCCATTATAACAGAGTTTTCATTGAGAATTTCATGAATCTGCTCAGAATAATCTTCCATTGATCTCCATGCATTGTGTACCGCAGAAACAAAGTCGTCATGCGTTACATCCATTCTTCTCTTCACAAAGGGTACCAACTGAATGAAAGCATACCCCAATTCCATCTCCAAACGGCAGAGCCAAGAACATCTGAAACCGCTGCCGTCATGAGTAGCCTTCTCCTTAATCAGCTGCTTGAATTCAACCAACGCTCGGCGCAGAACGTAACTGTGAAATTCTAACTCTTTGCGATGATCTACCGTTGCGTATATGAACTGGCTCTCACTGGTCTTGGCAAGGACATCGATGAATCCATCCAACAACATTGATGATGTTTTCTCCTCAGGAATCTCTTCCGCCAAAACTCTCTGCTCTGCCATAACTAGAAAACGTTTAGATCTCAGATACTTTTGTGAGTTGCGTTTTAATGTTTTCACTTTTTTGTCTTCCAGTTTGACGTTGTTTATATAGAGGAGATTCCCTAATTGTGTTAGAAGTCTCGTGAGATATGAGAATAGGAAAGTGGAAACCAAAAGACATACGGTAAAATTTATAAAAGCAAATCAATAAGAATTCGATTAGTTGGGTCTTAACATATTTGATGTTAGTTAGGCAACTAGTTATTTCTGTAACAAACACACCAAAATTTGAATATTGCAAGCTCTAGTAGTCAATTTTCGATCTCCCAAAATTTATTGTACATCATCATCAACCACCACCTAGTAGTATTATCATAACACAGGCATAAGATGAAAATAAGTGCTATGGTAAAGAATTTAGAGAGCTTGCAGCCATTGCCATGCACATCTCACTGTACAAAGTGGATACTCTAAAGGATTGTGTCTTGGTGAAAACAAAAGCCTAAAATACCAAAAATCAGAGCTTCAAAGTAAGGTCTGGTGCAGATGAATCAGTCCTTGGTGCTGGTGGCACTGCTACGAAATTTATATTTGAATTTTGAGCCAACTCCAATGCCGGGTTACCTCTAACTCCCTCGCCAACCTGCCTAAAGCTCCCCGGCCAAAACAAGTCTACATCATCATCATCTCCACAAACATTGGCATTCCAAAGTAGCCTTGCTCAAATCGCGCTGCACCTCTCATATCCGGAGGTCTTTGTGCTGGTATCATGCCTTGGTGCACTGCAGCATGAGCTTTGATCCCGAGGGATCGAAATGCAGAACCATGAAGTGGCAGAGATGCCAAGCTAGTATACCCATCAGAGAAGATTCCCATCCGCATTGCGCGCTTTGCCATTGTCCTTTCCCTCTTATGAGCATTTTGGTGTCCACCAAGTGCCTGAGAACTGTAGAACTTGCGCCGACAGTAATTGCAAGAGAAGACCCTTGGGACTGTTCCTGATGGTGTCTGGACGGCTGCTGCTGCTGCTGCTACATCACCACCAGTCTCACCTATGCCCTGCGACTCAATGTCATTGGATTTAAATTGGAGAGTTAAGTCAAGGGAAAGAGGACTTTGATCTGGATTTAGATTTATAAGATTGGTAAGACAAGAAGAATAGGTGTCCTTGGAGGGATCCGGGGATGCCTCTTGTCCAGATATGTTGGAAGCTAACCGGCAGCTGGCTTCTGAATCATTTTCTGATTCCAAGTTGGGGTTTGGTGGCAGCATGCTTAAATCAGTATCGTTGAGAGTTTGTTTCTTTTCTATTTAAGCAACCACAGAAACAATCATACAAATTGCTGAAAGCAGTTAGCCTTTTACCTGCATGTATTACAAAATGAATTTAGTCAGGTAAAAACCAAGTGGAAGTTGAGCAAAAGATACAGAGATGCAGAGACTGAAGATATAAAAACATGCAGGCTCAAGCAAGAATTTTTTGCACCTGGTTAAAACCCCAATAAACAAGTAAAAAATTCTTGGAAAATAACACACTTTTCCATCCAAATTATCCACAAACTTGCTAAATTTGATATATTCTTGTATGAGATCAAGACTGTTTATCAAAGGGCTAGCAAGTTGAAATCCTTTAAAAATTAGAGATGGTGAATTTTGACATGACTCATCAACCTGACACAAACACACAATTTGCAAGTTCGGATTGGCATAAAAATGACACAACTATTAAATAAACAACATAATACAATCATTATTCATGTCGGGTTTGAGTTTAATTTTTTTCAAAATGTCAACCCATTTATGACACAAATACAACACAACAAGAATGTGACATGATAAACCAAATTGCCACCCCCTGAAAATGATGAACTGTCACAAATTGCTCTAATTAAAATGAGGATAACATCAGCTTATTATCAAATATTCAGAAGAAAAGAATCGTATTGTTAATTTATTTCCCTTTTCTTTAATGTTATCATATAAAACAATGTGTCACAATAAAACTAGAGCAGTAGACACCAAAGCCAAAGAGTTGGATACTAAAAGAAGGTTCAAATGGCAGAAGCTGGGCACAGCAATTAGAATATAAACAATTCCAACTGCAGCCCTGGTCCGGTAAGATTGAAATTTATGGTTATCATCATTTGATGTCTTCCAATTGTTGAAATAACAAAAACGAGAACAACGTCAAAAATTATGATATAGATCCAATGTATCATAAATCACAGCAACACCATGGATCTGGATCCCAAAAGTTAAAGAAGATTGAAATGGCAGAAGATCCAAACCCTGGTAATGAAAAAACTCAAACAGCAGCTATAATTTTCAATATTATCATTTTTTTGGTTGTAGGCATTTGATGCTTGGGAAACAATAAGATATTAATAACAATAACAGCACAGTAAATGCCAACACCAGCATGATCAGCAGATTAGTGTTTTATTATTTCAATTATCTTAACTTCTACTACTATCACTACTAATGACAACAACAAAGAGAAGCAACAATTGATATGTTTTCAGAGACAAGTTGAAACTAAAATTGGTCCTGATTTCATAAGAAGTCTGGCTATTCTAAGAAGGCAAAAAGGCATGAGAAAGACAAGAACAATAAGGCAAAAGTATGGATATAAAGAATACAAGAACAATAAGGCAAAAAGTATGGATATAAACAATGAAAGAATATATATATAAGTTAATTTAGTCTCAATATCAATGCATAAAATTCTCAATTCTATTATAAGAGACAAGCAAGAGAAATTGTGGAACGCCAAGAGGGTGTTCATACCATAGATCTATATAATTCTTCCAGCCTGGTGCCTAAAATCTGGAAAATAATACAGAAATTTGCCACTTTAACAATAGCTCAATTTACAATGTGAAGATCAAAGTAAATTTAATTCTGCAGGAAAATACTAGAAACAAATTATTGTGATATAAAGACTGGAAGACCAATTATTGATCTTCTTCATATGCAAATCATAAAAGTCAAAAGAAAACATTTCTACGGTACATACTAATTCACTTTCAGACACTCTTTTGGACCAAAAAAGGAAAAGAAAAATGGGAAATGATTTTCTAGTTAGGCATCAAGAGAAGTATTTCATGCATCATAACAATCAAAGTAGACTATCATCAAAATCCTTGTTTTTGACAACATACACGACTAAGAGCTAGTAAGAACAAGAACCACATCTGAATCGGATAATAAAACATCATAACAATGATTTGTCAAAATAAATATTTGGTCATTTAACAAATTATACCACTCGCTTTTTCAATATGCATAGTATCACTGTTATTTCTTTCTTCTTTCCCCTGAGATTATCTCTCTCCCTGACTTTCTCTTGAATTGCTTTCCTTTTGATAGAAAGTGAGTACTGTCAACATAGAATAACTGAAAAGGATGAATAGAAAAGGAAGAGGGAGGGTGAGTAGGGATAGGGAAAGTAACTCAGAGAAAACTACAACATTTTGAATGGTCCTCTATGAATTCAGAAATTCAATTTGATCTGACCTTAATATTTATGAAACATCCTTAATTCAGCAAAGCGATTACAAAATAAATCCTGAAATTTTTCATCTTTCAAACTACACGAGATCTATAAGTAGCATCTCGCCATCTAGTAATTAAATGATACTTCCAATACAGAAACTGACTACTACCAAACAAATATTCAGTGAAAGAATATAATCCAAGCCAACCATTCATCAAAACAGAAACATCTAAGAGGAAATCAGAAAGCCTAACAAAATAGAAGCAGCAGCATCAACATTTACAACACCACCAGAGAAACAAAAAATTACCCAAAACTCAAAGTCGCCATCTAAGTTCACAGAAAATAAATCTAATAGAAAACATTAAGAACAATTTCGGCAATTAAAACACCAACACTACCTCAGCATCATACAGACAAACAACACAAAACAACAAAACAAATCCACAGCCTATGAGAGTAAGAGATGTAGCTTAGTGAGCAGAGTATCTTACAGAGTATGTTTGATGTTGCAGACTAGCTAGCCACACTTCATGAGTAGTAAGCTTGAGCTTAGTTTTGCTATGCTTTAAACCTTACTAAAAAGGTTAAGTATCAAAAGACAAGACTGTCAGAGGAGAGGCTAGGACTGTTGGTTATTACTAAAGCTGTAGTTTTTACCACAAATGGAGTATAGTGTTTAAGAGGAGATGAAAGGAAGAAACATAAGGAGATCAGATTGTCTAGCGGAGAGACAGAGAGAAGAAAGACGTATAACTATGGTAAAGCAGAAGAAGTGGGGGAGGAAAGAAATGGAGATGATGCTGCAAAGTCAGAAAGAAGTCAGACAGCAAAGGAAGCAAAAAAGCAAGCAGTAATACAGCGACCAGACCAGTAATGTGTTGAATTTTGGGCTCTTCCAGTCTCCAACAGCTACAAATCAATAAGTAGAGAGAGAAAGAGAAGAGGAACAAAACAAATAACAAAAGAGAAGGGGTAAGAGAAAGAAAATAAAAAGACCCACAAAAAGATAATTCAAATGTTGTTGTGACTCGTGACCCTGTGTGTGTGTGTGTGTGTGTGTGTGTGTGTGTGAGTGTGTGAGTGTGTTCTGCTCAATCACGTCGATCTCATTACCCATTTTCTTTTTCTTTGATCATTCATTCATTCATTCATTCGTTCCCAATTCCCACTTTAGAAAGTAGAAAGAAGAGTATGTGGTCAGATTCTTTTCATACAGTATTTACCAAACTTTCACCTTTTTTTTTGTTTCCTCTTGGGTCAGATAGACAGACTACTTCCGTGGCCATGCTTTCACGCTTCCGACTCCTGCAATTACATTTCCATGCTTGTACATGAACATGTACACAGGTAAATAGATTTAGCCCCATGTTTCTTCGAAAATATATTTATGGGTTTAAGATCAATTGCGCTGGGGGGACAGTGCAAAGATAATGCTTTTGCCTTGTTTGATGTCACTCCCCACCGAGACAAACTCTCTTTATAAGTGCTCCCTCGGACCCACTCATTCCTTTCCCATCTTATATCGTATTAATTATTCTTCTTTATATCATTTCATTTCATTAGTCCCTCTGGATTATTCAGTTGTATGCCTGTGCGGATTATTATTATTATTATTATCTTTAATAATTGACATTCATGCACTTGATTTGATCCTATAGGTAATTATATTACAACCCAAAGGCTTATCTTTTGCACAATTTCTACTCTTATTGTATTTTTAAAACATTTCTTTTAAAATTTTACAATCAAATTAGTTTTAAAATTTTATACGACAATAAATAATTTTTGCAAAAAAAAAGAGGTGAAAATTATCCAACTAATAATTGTTATAAATATATTTGATATTATTAATTTGTATTTAATTATAAAAATATTTATTAAATAATAATTATTTTTAAGACCCCCTTTTATTAATATTTTACATATAAATTTTTGAAAGTCAAATCTTAATTCTCAAGTACTAAGTTTCAATCATAAAAGTTAAATTAACACCAGTTCTCTTTTAATTCATTAAAACCCATTTTGTTAATCTAATAAAAAATAAATTGATGTTTCACACGTGTGTTCATCTGGCATGGAAATTTTACCATTACTATTCTTCTTTTTCTATTTTCTATTTAATTTGTTTTTAGTATTATTATTTTCAAATAGCATTTCAAACCGGCGACCAAATTTGATGGGCTTTGGGCTTTGTATTTGAAATTCATAGGAGACTTGAGTTCTAGTGGTCGAGAAAATTATGTAAATGTTCTTGGGTCTCCTGAGGACTTGTGTTGTTGGGTATTGCTCAGTTCATTCTTAAACAAACCCAATTACTGGTTATAATTGAATTGATGAGGGACTATAAAGTATCAAGATATTAATGACAAAGTTTAATATATCATCATAGTCAATGAAACGGGGAAAATCCCACCAAAAAAGTCACTTTCTCAGAAGGAAGAGCCTATTGTTGAGGAAATGAGTATGAAAGGCTCCAAGCACAATGACATGGGGTGGGTAAGATTAGATGCTCCCCTCCCCAGCCTCCATTTTCCACTGGTCAACAAGGAAAGGAAAACTTTTTTAACTTGCTCGGGAAAAGACCGGAAGAAATGATTCTTTCTGGTTGTGTTGGTGAACACTGAAGACTGAACCAATTGAAAGTGATTCTTTTCTGTAGCTCTGACCAGTCCACGGCCTTCCTGCCCTGCATGTTACGTGTTTCTTCGTTCAGTTTCATATAATCTTGTCACTTCCCCTTCTCTTTTTCAACTGATTGCGTTCTTCTGGCAGCATTTGTTGAGCAAATCGTTTGCGGAATTATATATACTCACGGGGTGTTACAATCACATTTTCGTTTCTTGTTAAAATATCTACGTCAACAACTCTTTGAATTTCTATTCTCGTGTATTTGGATTTGATTCTTCTTGTGTCTGTCTGTCTGCCATTCTTTGTTTTCTTTTTTTTCCACCATCTCTTAACAACCTTAAATTTTTCTTAGCTTCATTTCATAATTACATTTCAAACAGTCTAAGGTAATAATTATAATAAGCCATTGCATACATTGTTCAAAAACAGTGATCACCGGTGTTAAAAATTAGCAATAGCATCCAAGTAATACTCTTCTTTATATATTTCTTTTTCTTTTTTTGAAAATATTAAATATAGTAATCATTGATTGGGCTCAAGCTTAGCATAATGATGGATAGATTCCTGTGAACAGATGGGTCCTGATCTACTCTTAACTCTTAAACTAATGCTGCTAATGGAGTTCAACCAAAGCCCTAACGGACATATTAGCTGTAACCCCATTATAGAAATTCAACAATTTAACCAGACTTTCCAATCTTTTCAATCAAATAAACTAAATTCATTTTAACAAGATGTGTCCGAAATTGAAGCCCATAATTTTAAACTATTTGAGAAAATATATCAGAACTTCTTAAAATATTATAAAAATTAAACTCCACCATTTCCAATACCCAATCCAATATATATATATATATATATAATCATCAGTTGAACAAATTAAGAGCCATGTATTGTTATATTAAATATATAGCCATGCTTCTTCTCCCTCAATAATTTTATTCATTATCTAATATTATTCTTTATCTTTATTCTAATACAAATCAAATAATGTAATCAACTATATCAAAAACCACAAGGCCTTGATAAGTATATACCTAATCATCACAAGAGAATTCAAAGGCCAGCTTTCTTGTCAACCTTAAATTATTATTTATTCTTTATAATTCATACACATATATTAATGCATCTAAAATTTAAATTTTTATAGGGAATCTACTGAATAAAATCATTAAAGAACTTATGCTAATATGTGAAGGGGTATATTTTCTTGTCATTTTTGTTGGGATTTTGTTTCTTTTTTCAGACTTTAAAGCATATTATTATTCTATGAATCCTTCAAGTTTTATTGTCAACATATTACCATTAATATTCTTTTTATAAGTTAATGATAATGAACTATTAATATATTTTTTTTAAATTATTTTTTACTTGCATTTTGATTAGTGTATTACACAATAATTGCAATTTTTTTTTCACTTGGACTAGTCAAGATCTTTCTTCCAATAAAGTGCAACTTTGGGATGCTGAATTGCTTGCAGCTGTGAACCATATCAAAATAAATATATTTAATTTAAGTGTATTATTATATATATATATATATATATTTTTATTATTTTTAAAAAATTTGTGCATGTATCTATATATATATATATTTACACTCACTTTAAAACATGAAAAAGGTTATTAAATTTTTTTTTAACAGAATTATTACAAGATAAAAGAGGGTTTACTTTGCAATCATGAATTTCATTTTAAAGGGGAGTATAGTTTTGGTTGGTAGCAAGTGATTATTATTTTTCTCTTTTTCTTAGCAAAGCGATTATTATTCTTTCCTCTTTTTTCTTTTTTTTTAATGTGTTTATAAAAATCAATTCATGAATAAAAAATATGAATTAATTGCTAATTTTAAAATTCTTTATCAAATAAATTGATTCTATATTTTACTTTTTTTGTTAATGATATCAAATTTTTATGTGAATTGTCGATAAATTAATTTTTATTCTTAATAAATAAGTTGTAAATCACATTAAATATTTTGGAAAAAATAAAATATAATTATTGTAAATCAGAAAGAGGATTGGACCCATTCCCCTTTTTGCCCACAAATTTATGGCCACTTTATTAGCTGCAAGCTTTGATGCTCTTTCAAGTATTACTATTATTATTATTATTATTAATTTTTTAATTATTTTTCTATTTACGAGACCCAAGAGTAAGAACTACTAGTAGTAATAACATTAATTGTCAAAGTGGTGACTACAATGATATTTCCACGATAATAAAACCTTTGGGTGAAGTTAAACAGGGAACCAGAGTTGTGTTGGCTCTCTGGAGAAGAATCATTTAATCTTTTTATTGGTGAATTCACCTATGACAACTGTTGTACTATGGAACATGTAAGAGTGTCTTTTGTAATGATTTACTTCACATTCAAAAATTTAAATTGTAATTAATAACAAATTTGTTTTACTTGATCAATTTGAATCCATCAACCCAATTCGAACTAAAGAATTTTGATTAAATCGGGTGATTGAATTATATCGTAGTAACCTATATCAAATTATCAAATCGTATGATTCAATTCACAACATATTTACATGTAACTTTAAAAATACAATAATTAAAATATTTTATAATTATAGTAAAATTTTTATATTTAATCGATAAAAAAATAATTTATATTTAATAAATATAAATATATTATAAATAATGACTAAAGACACCTATTTTAATTATTTATTAATATATGCAATATTGATTCAAAATAGACTACTCCATAGCCATAGGCGCACATAACGAAATTTTTAACCCCTTGCTTTAATTAGCTCAACCCCACAAAAATTTGACTATTATCGTGCTAAATTGACTTTAATTAGTATAGAACCTGGTCCTATTATATTAAAGAATTATATAAATTGATTAGTGTTAGATCAATAGTAGTACCCTCACCACGAGGCACGATTAGATAATATATGATATTATAATAATAATAAATAATAAAAAAAAACAAAAGAATAAAGGAATCTCCAAACAGTCAAGGGTGATGCCTTTCAAGAAAGCCCACCACGGTAGCTTAAAAAAATAAAAAATGATCGGAAATTAGTGATAATATTAATAATGATAAAATTAATTAATTGGTAATCAATAGAAAGAGACGGAGTAACCACAAGTCTTCCAACTTGGAAAGGAAATGAGAATCGTATCTTCGCTCAGTCGGTTTGGAGAGATTTGCACATCCCTTGACAACGAAAATCATGACCAACAAATAATTTAATTTAGTCAATTCCAACTTTTCTTAATTTTCTCTTTGAACGCCACACGACTTGTTAGAATATGAAAGGCTACCATTAATTACCATTTTTCCTATTGTTGATGATTATGAGATAAACGTTTCGAGTTTAGTGCCCAATTGGCTCCACCTAATTCTTCTACTTTTCACATGTAATCTTTTGCATCATAAATTCAAAATAATTTAAAAATAAAATTATATAATATTTGATGTTAGAACATCCTCAATAAAATAAATTTTAACTATTAAAAAAGTTAGTATATTTAAATATAACTATTATATCAATTTTGCTCTTATAATTTTAATTATATTTAAATAAAATAAAATTTCAACAATCATCGATGTATTGTTTACTTTTTATTAAATTAATATAGTGTATATTTCGTAAATCAATTATAAAATATTAATATATAGGCGGTAAGAATTTAAATAAAAAATATATATAAATAATAATTAAGATTTTTTTTTAAAAGTATCGATATTTAATTAAGTGCAAGTGCATACTAATTAATTTCGTTGATACAAGTTATACGATCACGTAAATATCTTAAACCAAAACTAAGTTAGTTGTAAAGTTGGATAAACTTTTCTTATATTTGTCATTAAAAGAAATATTAACACAAATACATATATGCATACGAGTCCTTATTACTTGTTTAAGGAAACAATATTTAGAAAAATAATTTATTAGAAAATTAAAAAATAATTGATATTGACAAAGTTGGGGAAAATGCACAGCCACTGGATTAAGAGAACAAAAAAAAATCACGAAGAGTCAGAGAATCACAGGGTTCGATGAAAGCAGATCAAAGGGGACCACAGCAGGCTGTAGCAGTGAATGCATTTGAAAAATACATCAGTGATAACATTAT
Organism: Xylocarpus granatum; assembly: GCA_019650275.1. Classification (NCBI taxonomy): domain Eukaryota; kingdom Viridiplantae; phylum Streptophyta; class Magnoliopsida; order Sapindales; family Meliaceae; genus Xylocarpus; species Xylocarpus granatum. The sequence continues at coordinate 20,099 of BNST01000375.1, read as the reverse complement.
TTTGTGAAAATAAATATTAAATTTATTTTTTTTTCTTACTCTTTGTAAAAAAACAAATAAAACATTTTTAATTTCGATGCATACTTTTAATATTTTTCATGTTTTGTTTCTCACAATTAAAAGAAAAAAAAATTATTAAATATATTTTATTTATTTTTATTCTTAAATTATTATTCTTAAAATATAGTAATAGATTTAATTTTTAATTTTAAAAACATCAAATTTAATATTTTATTTTTATTACCTTTAACCATACCCATCTTAAAATTTTGGTCAAATGAATTCTAAAGTTTAAGTTATTAGATAAAAATTGAACTTTAATTTTATTACGCGAATTTGAGATCAAAACATCGACTTAATTCAAACGTAGATTGTGAATAACTCAAACTAAATGCTTGGACATGTTTATTTTAAAATTTTTTTAGAATATAAAATTTAAATATTATTTATTTTAGTAAAATTATAAATAGTTTAGAATTATTTATATTTTAATTTAACATTAAAATTTTGAGTAAAGTATATATATATAGTTTAATTTTTAGTAGTAACCCTATTGAGATATAATGCATTGCATACCATAAACAAGAAAAGAATCTCCGTAAAGAGAGAATAATTGAACTTGGGGAAGCAAGCACATGGTGTCATGGCCACATTCATTCACTCGGCAGAGAAAGAAAAAGAAAACATGCACGATCATTCCATTTATTGAACATAGAACATAGACTTCTGTTGCTGTTGTTGGAGAGAAAAAGTGAGAGATTGTGGGGCTTAATTTACCACAACACAACCACATGGCCTACACACACGCGCGCATACAAAGACCTTTATTGGGCAGGCAAATTTGCAACCATTTTTATCTTATAATCTACCGCAAATCTTTCTTTATTTTTCCAGTTTTTTATTATAAATTTTCTAATTTTTTAAATACATTATTTTAAAATTAAGAACTGTGATAAAAAGAAAATTTAAAAAATTGGGCACACTGTAGCCCACATTCCTACCCTTTTGGCTATTATTTAACAACCTTTTTTAACTTATTAGCCATAGCTATCAAACAAAATTGAAAAGCCCTTTTTGCTCTCCTTTCATTTCATTGCTTGCGTAAGAGAAAGAAGAAAAATAAAAACAAAGAGCAATGGTCCCCATGAAATCTCCCACTTATTCCATCAAAAGATTTTCCCTCCTTTCATTTTTAGAGCATCCCCACCAAAACACAATTATGAAGCCAACATTGATCCATCAAAATTTCCCCCTTAGATTAACCAATTCATTGTATTATCATTTATCAATCTAGGTAGTTTGGTACTCTCAAGTTTTAGGTTGACTTGGATTGATTGACCAAGGCTTAATCCAACTAGTGACAGTTATGATTGGAAGGATTAAGGGTTAAAGATGTTTTAAATTAGTTTGCTTAACAAATAAGGTTTTATATTAAGCAAATTATTCTGAGTTCAATTGAGTGTTGATGTTAAAATATATATTATTAATAACATCATATCTCATGTACTATTAAAACACGTAATATATAAAAATATTAAATGATAACATAGTGAATATCACACATAAAATATAAAAATAAAAGTAAATAATAATCTTTAAATAATTCAATATTTTACTACGTTACTTCTTAAAAAATGTTAATAATCTACGTTTTGTTTTAATCTCAATGCTAATCGTGTTATTCAAATGCAGAGACTATAATCACACTTTAAACTTATTTAATCTTTGCCTTTTAATTTTTAATTATCAATTTATTTTAAATTAGGTGACAATGTATTTTCATTATGTATCATTGACGTGTATTGAAAGTTGGTATTTGGTTCAATAAAAAGTCCTAAATAAGACATTCAATTGATGGCAACAAAGAACTTGGGACCCAACACAAATCAAGTCAGATCTTTAAATAATTAGAGACTAACGTAGATAATACAAATCAATCACGGACGGTATACGTGGTCACATTTTTTTTACACAAACTACTGTATTATTTATTAAATATTAGATTAATATATTTTTAATAATAAATTTAATATATAAAATTAAATGCATGTCCAAGTATAAATTATGCAAACAATTAAGAGATTAAGAGAGAGGGAAAATGATACATTTAATAGCACTAATATATTTTTTTAAAACAAAACTTTTTAATTTTTCATGCTAACTAAATATATGATAATAATTAAATATTAATACTATTAAATTAAAATAAAATGATAATTTTGATATTAATATCCCTTACTTTGAGGATTCAAATCTAAAATAATATATATTTAAAAAAAAAGGCAAAGAAAAAAGATTTTGGCTTGGCATGACATGATTCAAGTTAAGTTTGAATTGTATTAGATCATAATTTTAGAAGAATTATCGTAGAACACAACATATGATGGTATTATTTATGAAATTGAAATAAAATAAAAATAATTGTTAAATATGTAATTTCATTGTTAAAATTAAAATTATGTTACAATAATTATTCTAATTATGAAGCCACTCTATTTTATTATAAAATGTTTTCTTAATGTGGATTTTAAGAGTAGGAGTGAACGAAGCATGTTAAAAAGTAACATGTAAAATAATTAAATATTATTTATATAAAAATAATTTCATTAATAAAGTAATTCAAAATACCACTTTGATCCCTCGTTCATTATAATATACCATAATCTCACAAAGTGAAAGGGGAAAATTGCAAAAGGTGGCAGCTTGGCAATGAATTCGGTCAAGGGGTGGGGGTGGTTTTGGTAAATTCAAAGGGAATGAGATCCCCTCCTTGCCGCGATGTCATTATCACAAAGATATGCGATGGTGATTTTATTTTATTTTTTTTGTGGACCCCCTATGCTCTTATTTTGATTTTATTTATTAATATTATTTTATGTCCAATTTGCAGTCTGTGTCTGTCCCTCGCAAGTCCGCAACTGGGAAATGAAGGAAAAGAAAGTCATAATGAAGTAACTCTTGTTCAAAACACAATCAATTAATTATAATGACACCACAAATCTTCCATGTCCATATTGTTCTTAATTTCCAGGCTAATCAAGTGGACCAAACCACGCTCAGTGCCCCCATAAGTATTATACTCTTTAGATTTTGTTAATTCTTGACCACTTATATCATCAACAATCTGCACTTATATTAATATATTTATTTATTTTATTTTTTTAAAATTCACACAAAATCTCATCATGTATAACCATGATCCTATTTCCTTAAAATCACAGAGAGGATTCAAATTTTTTTTTAAATTATAAACTCTGGGGAGGATATATATGGCATAATACTATCTAATTCTTATGGCTGTATAGTACTGATATTTCAAAAAATTACGAGAGGGGGGGGATGGGGTTGAAGAGAAGAAAATGGGAGTGAAGGGAGACAAAAAGTCTGGCGTGAAAAGCAATTACAAAACAAGGACAGGAAGAGAGAGGAGAGGAGAGTTAACGTGGGAGCTGCGTCCGGCGGGAGACATCAGACAATCGCGTATCTACAAAAATCCTAAAAATTCGATTGAGTTTCACTTTAAAAAGCAGAAAAACCACTAAACTAATAAACCCAACAAATTAAATAATAACAGCAGCAAGGGCCAACTGTTTTCACCACTATTGAACGTGCCCTTCTACTTCTGCCTCCTTGGCTTTGGCTCTGGCCTTGCCACTGCACGTACAGCTACAGGTACCCATTGTTCCTTTTCTTCGACAAAATCTTTACACATTCTCTTTCTGGAATATATTGTGTTCTTTGCTTTGTTGTGCTTAGCTGTGTTATCTGGGTCAATCTGCCAAAGGGTTGTAAATTTGATTATTTTATCGTAGAAATACAGTGAACGTGCTCTTCTTTGTCTCGCTACCCTTCTACTCAAAACTTCACGCCTGGAGAGAACATGATTAGTGTGTTCTGTTTAGTTTTTTTAAACTACACCCACCCATTTCTGGGAATTTGGGCTCGTTTCCATCTTTTTAGAGCCATGCTTGCCTTCGGAGTCGAAAGTTTCTCTCTTGGATTCTGAAAATAATTTCTTTTTCGTGTGTCTGTGAAGGGAGTCTGGAGTGAAATTTTCTAAATTTTTTTTTAAGTCCTGAATCGCGCAAAACAATGCTGCAATCATAATTTAGTGGGAGCTTATTAGAACACTTTCTTTGTATACCAGAAAAGGTTAATCTTATAAACTGCGTGTACTTCAAATAAAGTTCTTTTATATATGCATGATTTCTTTCTTCTCTTCAAGTTTTTCTAGCTTAGATATGAAGTGGGTATGTAACAAAGAACAAGCAAAGAGAGAGAAAGAGGTTCTAGAAGAAGAAGAAGCTGAGATCTTTTTTCGTTTTTGTTGACATGGGTCTTAAGATGCAAAAGAATCATTGCCATACTGTGGCTTTGAAAGTGAATGAGCAAATGGGGACCAAAACAGGCTACACATTTATTCAGGCCAACAGAGCTTTGCTGCCTAAAGCTTTGGTGCTATGGATTATGGTTATGTCATTCATCAGCACGTCGATCTACAAAGTTATGGATGAAGAAAACAAAGTAAGGAGAAAGGAAGTATTGGGTAGCATGTGTGATCAGAGGGCAAGAATGTTACAAGATCAGTTTAATGTTAGTGTTAATCATGTTCATGCCCTTGCCATTCTTGTCTCAACTTTTCATTATTTCAAGAATCCATCGGCAATTGATCAGGTTTGTGCCCCTTCTAGCACGATGAAGTTCGAATTTTTTCCCTTCTTATGAATTGGAGTTGTTTGGTTGTTAGAATTATTCTGAAAAATCTAAGAGATCAGATTCGCAATTTTATAATTGATGTTTATTTGTTTCTTAGGAAAATGAAAAATTCAGTTTGATATGTCAGGGAAAGTGAAGGAATTTCAATTTTAGTGCTGTTTGTTCTTACACTGATCTAGCTGAATAACTGTAGAAGACTTGGTTTATTTATTCCTGTCATACCTGGCTTTTTTTTTAGTTTCTAAGACAATTTGTGGGATGGTATGTTCTTACAAATGCAGGAAACATTTGCGGAGTACACAGCCAGAACAGCTTTTGAGCGGCCGTTGCTGACTGGCGTTGCCTATGCACAAAGAGTAGTTGATGCACAAAGGGACCAGTTTGAGAGACATCAAGGGTGGACCATAAAGACAATGGAGAGGGATCCTTCACCAGTGCGAGATGAGTATGCTCCAGTCGTATTTTGTCAAAAATCTGTCTCTTACATAAAATCACTTGACATGATGTCGGGGGAGGTAATTTGTTTGTTTTGTGCATAAATTCGTTTACTTTCTAGTATGCGATATAAATTTGGGGTTTAGGTGAACCTGAAATTTCTGAATTGAATAATGTAGGAGGATAGAGAAAACATTATGAGGGCTAGAGCTACTGGGAAAGCAGTTCTAACAAGACCCTTTAGGCTGCTGGGTTCTCATCATCTTGGTGTTGTGTTGACATTTCCAGTCTATAAGTCCAAGCTACCACCATGGCCAACTCTTGAAGAGCGCATTGAAGCAACTGCAGGGTGAGCCTTGGTGTTTGTCTTCATATTTTGATACCTGGTGTATGTTCAGAATATTTTGAGGTTGGCCTAGTGTTTTAGAACAAGATATATAGGTCAAATAGAACATTAAAGAAAACAAATTGCACACAAGCGGTCATGAAACTGTTGCTGAATTTTTCCTACACTAGTTGATTAAACTGCCTACAAGTTAAATAGTCATTTTGATAAAGAAAAGTAGAAATTAGCTCATTTTTATCTTGTTAGGAATAACTTGCTCAATTAAGTTAGTCTAGACCAACTCTGAGCTTTGCTTAATACATTTGTAACAATGAGAAAAAAATTGTTATTTGTTGCTGCTGGAGTCTTAGTTAAAAAACATTTATCTACCATCTTGAAGAAACAAGATAAGTGAAGGATGCATATGAGGACTAGGCTCATGATCAATCAACTTTTGGGCTCAAGATGGTGTCTTTTCACTGTCAATGGGGTATGGTGGCCCAATCTTGCCCGAAAAGCTGATCTTTTTGTGATTTGTACTGGGTTTGTTCCATGCCCAATTTTTAAGAAGTCGACCAACATTGCCCATTAGACTAGTTCTATTTGCACGGTGCTCGATTTTTGGGGTTTCCCTTTCTTATCTTTTTAATACTATTATTTCTAACAATTCGATTGATAATCACTGTCACCTTTCATTGTTGAGTGATAGAGGTAATCAACATCCTAGCAGTGCCACTGACACCATCATCTTTAATACTAAGACAAAATTGCTATGAACTCATTTCTTTGGGTACCACCATGCCCACTTGTTACAGTCACTACTCTTACTAGATGACTTGTATCTAGTCTCCATCATACTTTTACTTATCAAATGCATGTTTATTGGTTAATGATTAAGTTTTAGATATCAATATTTTAAGTGAATTCTTACAGAAAGCAGTTACATTAGTGGACCTTTTGATGTTGAGTCCTTGTGTAGAATGTACTTGGGCAGTTTTTTTGTTAACGTGTAAAGTTCTAGATACCCTTAGATTTAGTAAAATACTTATTGAAAGCAGATACATTGGTGGACCTTTTGATGTTGAGTCCCTCGTGGAGAATTTACTTGGACAGCTTGCTGGCAATCAGGCAATCTTGGTCAATGTTTATGATATCACTAACGCTTCCAGACCATTAATCATGTATGGTCACCAAAATCAAGATGGTGATACATCTCTTTTGCATAAGAGCGGCCTTGATTTTGGAGATTCATTCAGGAAGCATCAGATGATATGCAGGCAAGTGCTTCTAGTTATTGATTGAGATTTGATAATGTGTATGGTAGAGTTCTGGGAGTTTTCTGATTGAGATATTGATTCTGTGCAGATATCATCAAAAGGCACCCATGCCATGGATAGCACTCACCACTGCATTCTTTATCTTTGTGATTGGTTTATTGGTAGGTTATATCTTATATGGTGCATTGATTCACATTGTTAAAGTGGAGGATGATTTCCATGAAATGCAAGAACTGAAAGTTAGAGCTGAAGCAGCTGATGTTGCCAAATCCCAGGTATCATATCTTGCATCTCTTTAGAGCACAGTTTACCTCTAGGGTCTAGCAAAAACATTACATGAACTAATTGTCCCTTGTGTTCGTGATGCCAGTTTCTAGCTACAGTTTCTCATGAAATTAGGACACCAATGAATGGCATTCTTGGTATGTCCCAAATCTTGTTTATGATTTTTTTTTCATTCTGGGATAATATTTCTTTTCTGGGTACTTGGACTCCTTCTAATCAGGGTGCAATCATATCTTTGTGAATGCAGGAATGCTTGCTTTGCTTCTAGATACAGATTTAAGTTCCACACAGAGAGATTATGCTCAAACTGCTCAAGTTTGTGGAAAGGCACTGATTGCACTTATAAATGAGGTGCTTGACCGAGCAAAAATTGAAGCTCACAAATTGGAACTTGAAGCTGTCCCATTCAACTTGAGATCAATTTTAGATGATGTCCTCTCCTTATTTTCTGAGAAGTCTAGAAACAAAGGCATTGAGGTAAGCTTGACATAATCATAATGAGTGGAAATATATGAATTCATCTAACATCATCTTGTTTGAAATGAATGGCTTAAAGGCTCCTTAAAATATCATTATCCTTCTTGGTTTGTTGCTGTGTTACATATGGCTCCTGTAGTTTATGAAGTATAACAGCCATATGCTTTGCCTTTTTTGGGCTGACTTGGTCTTAATTGTTTTCTTTTTCTTTTATTTTTCGTTGGGGTTTTTTGACACTTGGGATTGATGGCAATTGGCATCTACTCAATTGGGGATATGAAGCTGGCAGTTTTTGTTTCTGATAAAGTTCCAGAAATTGCTTTAGGAGACCCGGGCAGATTCAGACAGATAATAACAAATCTTGTGGGGAACTCTGTCAAAGTAAGTGTATTGTTTAAGGTTTTGCATTAAACTCACACTACTAGTATATCTTACTTCCTTGCTGCAATTGGTTTATTGTGGATTTTCTATAATTACCCTCAATTTTAGTCATTATTACCTTTCCTAATTAGTTTCTTGATATATTTGACATTCATTATATTAATTTTATGGCAGTTCACCGAACGAGGACACATATTTGTTAAAGTCCACCTAGCTGAACACTCAGAAGTAAAATTGGATGCAAATGATGAAACTTTCTTGAATGGCGGATCAAGTGCACGTGCCCGTACAACTTGCACCGGCCAGTTTAATACCTTGAGTGGTCTTGAAGCAGCCGATGAGCGTAATAGTTGGGACAAATTTAAACATTTAATTGATAATGAAAAATTCCGGTCAAATGCTTCAATTATAAACATGATCGCCTCAACTGATGCTTTGGAGGATGTGACTTTGATGGTATGCGTGGAGGACACAGGAATTGGGATCCCATTATCTGCCCAGGATCGGGTTTTCATGCCCTTCATGCAGGCAGATAGCTCAACTTCTAGGCATTATGGAGGAACTGGTATAGGCTTGAGCATCAGTAAGTGTCTGGTTGAGCTGATGCGAGGTCAGATAAGCTTTGTAAGCCGCCCTCTGGTGGGGAGCACGTTTTCATTCACTGCTGTTTTTGGGAGGTGCAAGAAAAAGGCATTTGACAGTATGAAAAAATCTAATTCTGAAGATCTGCCTTCTGGTTTTAGAGGATTGAAAGCAGTGGTTATTGATGAAAAACCAGTCAGAGCTGCTGTGACCCAATACCATTTGAATAGACTTGGCATCATGGTCAAAATTTCTAGCAGCATCAAGGACGTGTCTTCCATGGCAAAAAATGGGTTTGCATCAGCTGGGTAAGTTTTTTTTAGGTCGCTTGTAATTGAGAATCCTTGCAATCATTTACTTTTTCTTTTCTCATGCCACTGCTTATAACTTTAGGCAGGAAGATTATTTACTAGACTATGAACACATACTATGTATTTATACTTTGTTGAAGCACTAGAGAGGGAGAGAGAGAAACAGCAGACAAAGAGAGTGACTGAAATTGTTGTGTATCCATTGTCAATGAAGAGTACAAATTATATAGAACTAGAATAAGAATGAAAAAGAAATGCAACTTATTGTCAAACCTTAGTTACTATGCTACAGCTAATGACATCTAGGATTGCATATTTGAGTTTCAACATACTGGAATATTGACTTTTCATCATGATTTATGTTGCTAATGTACCTTGTTGTTTGGCCAAGATTCAGGCCAAACTTGAATTTAAGCTGGGCATAAATTGGCGTTCCTTGTTTCTTGTAGAATTTCTTGAGTTGTAGCAGAAGAGTTTCCATAATATACTTTTCTCTCCAGTTGTTTACATTTTTTTCATTTATCACTTGAGGAGTAGAGAATGGTATTTCATGTTCTACTTCTCCATCTGTGATTTTTGTTTGGGCAATGTATTGTCCAAGAGCTAAAGCTCCAATACGCACTGTCAACTTTCTCTGTCACTGCTTGAATAGTAATTAATAAACCAAACCATACCAGACTCAAATCTATCCTAAAAATTCAAAAGTGCAGGTTTTCTGTTTCTGATGACTGTTGTGCGTTGTATGTATAGAATTAAAAGAGAAGCAACTAATAAGCTTGTGCACTGTGAGATGAGCTCAGGCTATTTTAATAAGAAAATCTCCATGAAAAAAAGAGAAGGGAAAAAAAATAACTGATCTTTGAGCAGAGCATTGCTTCTATAATCTGTTGAAGTGCAGTTTTAATTTTCCATTTTTATGCCAGGGACTGACCTTTTTTCGTCTGATGAATTTTATGCATTGAATGTGTAGAAATAGATGAGTAGCAGCTAATGAGCTTGTGCCCTGTAAGATAAGCTTAGGCATTTTTGACTAGAAAATCTTAGTGAGAGAAAAAAAAACCCAACATAAACAAGTTGAAAACACATCTTTGAGCACAGCCTTGCTTTTATAATCTGTTGAACTTATATATTGAACCTTACCGAGTGATCTTCCTCTATGCAGAGATAAGTTCCAGCCTGATATGATTCTAGTTGAGAAGGATTGCTGGATTTCTGGTGAGGATAGTGGTTTGAATATACGGATGCCGGATCATATACTGAATGGACATGTCTTTAAGTCACCTAAGCTGATCCTTCTTGCAAACAATATTAGTAATGATGAAGTTGCTAAAGCCAAGGCAGGAGGATTTGCAGATACTGTGATCATGAAACCTTTAAGAGCAAGTATGATTGCTGCTTGTCTTCAACAGGTTCTCAGTACGGAGAAGAAGCGGCAGGCAGGGAATGTGCCCAATGGATCTAGTTCTTGTCAGGATTTGCTCTGTGGCAGGAAGATTTTGGTGGTTGACGACAACAGTGTAAACCGCATAGTTGCTGCAGGTGCATTGAAGAAGTTTGGAGCTAAAGTTGAGTGTGCTGCCAGTGGCGAAGCTGCATTGGAGAAGCTTCAACTACCACATAGTTTTGATGCATGTTTCATGGATATTCAGATGCCAGAAATGGATGGGTATGTCTTCCATCCTTGAAAATGCAATTAATCTTTTACATGTTTTGAATTTTTTTTTCGGTTGATCCTACATAGACAGCCTTCTTCTAGAGCTCTTAAAGATTTGAGAAAAGTAATAGATTGTTGAGTACTTAAACAGCATTTGAGAGTTTAACTTTTTTAATATTTTTATACTGATGCTTCTGAATACCATAATCATAACTTCATATGCTTTTTTTTTAACTTGACATATGTTAGCTTATAATTTTACCCATTTTTTTTATATGCAATGATTGATTATGGAAGATGGTTTTAATCTGATTTATTTCTATTATCTCTTCAGGTTTGAGGCAACACGCCGAATCCGGCAAATGGAGGGCAAAGCAAATGAGCAGACGATGAATGGCGGATCCTTGGTTGATGGCACTGCTAAAAGAGCCGAGTGGCACTTGCCAATATTAGCCATGACAGCTGATGTGATTCATGCCACATTTGATGAGTGTCGTAAATGTGGAATGGATGGATACGTCTCAAAGCCATTCGAGGAAGAAAACCTTTATCAGGAAATTGCCAAGTTCTTCAAATCCAAACCCATCTCAGGCTCTTAACAAGAGTTCTAAACCTCGAGGGAATCAACTGATCTGAGATTGGCAGAGTTTAGTGGGTCTTTATGCAGTACCAGCAATTTTTGATATTTTGCTGATGTACTTCCATTATCTAAGATGGGAACAACAGTCGGTCTTCTTGGATTTTCAAGGATTCTTGACTGAAAGAAATATCGAACTCATCAGGTTCTTTGAGTTTTCTCTCTAACCAACTTCCGTTTAACTTGATTAGAATCCCAAGTACATGTATACTACAACCTAACCCTTTCCCCATTTGTATGTATAGATCCTTAGACGGTTCGGAGCTCCAAAAGGTGTAAATCTAATTTTGTATGGCTTTCCTTTGGAGTAGAAAAGGGGTAATGGGTATTATGTTTACCTTGATCTGTATAACTTCCTATGGTTAAATACTTGGTCACTAGACATTTACATTTTAAACAATGAATTGCTGCTACGAGTGAAACAATCTCAGGGTCTTTCTAGGTCTTAAGACTTCTGAAAATGTGTCAATGTCTTGCTTTATCCTTGCAAATGCCAGCATTTATTAAATATCACAAATGGCAGAATTTCTCGGGGCCCTGTGTTTCAAGGATCTGTTAGGACATAACCAGCTGCAACAAGATAAAATTTGGATTGATCTAGTAACAATAGATGCCAATGGAATCTGTTTGTGCAGCTGGATACACACATCTTTCTCAGTGCTTAGCATGTAAAAATCTTGGCCTCTGAAACTGACTGCCTTTTTCATTTTTGTTATTTGTATGAACAAGCATGAGATACAGAGTTGTGATATTTGTAGTTAGAGACTTGTAGGATTTTACTTTGATTATCACACACACACACACACATTTATCTCATTAAAATATATGAAATTGAATTATTAATTCCATAAATAAATCTACTTTTCTTTCTTTCTTTTTACATTATTACTATTATTATTGTTTTAATCTCATGTTTCATTCAAATTCATGTCAACAGTATGCTTCCACATAAACATCATTACTATTATACTTTTGTTATTCTTTAAATTTCATAATTAATTCAAACTTAATGCCAATAGTACTTTTATTATTGTTAATAAACTCTCGGTTAAAGTTTTTTATTTTGCTCTAAATTTTATTATTATTATTTTAAAAATTTTTTAACTTTCAATAAATACATGAAAGTTATTTTTTTTAGCAAAAATTAAAAAAAATAGTAAAAAATTTTGTAGAACTTAACTATGTAATTTTAAAAAAGGTAAAAAATAATAATAAAAATTTACCAGTAGGTTGTTTACTGTTTATGAAAAAAACAAAAATTTATTATGAGTAGAAATTAAAAATTAGTAAATTATAAATACAATGGGTGAAATGTAAATAGTATTTAACAAAAAGTAATGACATAAGAATGTACAATATTTACTATTTTTATTTACATTTCACATTAAAAAAGAAACAAAAAATAAACGTTACATCCGTAACCTAAATATTAAAAACCTAAAATTTTTACAATTTAAATTGATACTACATTCGGCCTTAGTTCTAATGACCCACCTGAGGTTTACAACTTGGGCTTGGTCTGATCCACATGATGCTTGAGCGAGTCTAGCTTATGAAAGAACCTGGCTAAGGTCCTACTACTCATTCAATACCAAATAATGACCCTCTAGGGGAGGTGATGTTGTCCTTGTTACGCCGTGCGTGAAGAAGGATGCTGTAGGGACGTGGAAAGAACAAGCGATTGAAAAGGGCAAACTCTCAAAATGCTCCGCATTTGACGTTCGACGTGGCAAATGCATGGAAGGTAATTGTTGTTAAATCTTTTTCCAGCTTCGGAAACATGCATTTACTGGAGGCAAGAGTTACGGCTCTCAAGCTACAGCTCAAGCACCAAAAAGTGCTTTGCAATTCCCGGTGGATTCCCGAAGCCGGCTCCGGCCACCGCTCGGTGAAACCTTCACTGGCAATGTGTTTGTTCTTGCTTCAGTGTCATGTTTAGTGAGAGCTCCCCTCGCAGAGCCTCAAAGGATTCAAGCAGCCGAAGACATATTTATGTTTTAGCGTAATTTAGTGATATCATGTAATCGATTCCTACAACGTGATTGCGACTTCTCCACAAGTCCACAAGACAGTTCTTTTCATGCAACAAAATGTTCAATTTCAGAATAAAACAAATTTGGTCAATTATATTTATGCATCAAAGTCAACACAAATAGATGATAAAATTTATTGGTTCTTGCTAGGACAGGCTCAGGGAAAAACACTTCCACAATATTAAAAAATAATAATAATAATTTGAAGAACAGTCAAAGCCTCCCAGCACATGGACCGCTTTGACATGAAAAAAAAATCATTGGAATGGTTTTAATCTAAGTGGACATAAATATAAATGTTAATAATAATAATTTAATTTAATTTATTCCCACCCATCTCAATTTACAATCTGTCAGGAGAAAAAATATATATAATCAAAAGACAGTGTTAGTTTCCTTCTTTCAGATGCCAGCTTGAAAATTGAATGCTGTCTTTATGGTATTTTAAATTGAACAATAAAAACAAATCCTATTTTTGGAGCTTATAAAATTGCCGACTTCAGAAACTACTGAGTATGGATTTGAAGATGACATAAACAATTCCAACTATATTCTTAAATAATAAAATTTAAATATAATATTTAAAAATTTTAATTTAATTAAAAAAAATTTATTGGTATACATTTTATCGTACTATACTATTTTTATTCAACTTATATATTTTTTTAAAAAATAATATAAATTAAGATTCGAGTTCAAATTTCACTTATCTTAATTGAAATAAAATTTATTAAACAAAACAATGTTCTCTCGTTATCATTATTATTATTATTATTATTATTATAGATTATAATATATTCTTATAATTAATATATAAAATTTGAATCAATTTAAAAAATTAATTATTTCTAATATATTTGAATTCTTTATCATGTAAATTTAAAAATTAATAGGTTAAGATTGTTATCTTTTTTTTTAAATATATACGTTCAATAAACTATACATAATTTATCCTTACAAAATTTAAAATATTCTTTTTTTTATTTAATGTGAAATTTTATCATTTTTTTTTGTCTAATTTTGTGACGTTTTTATTATAGTGTAGGGCTCTTGTATATTCATTTTATTCTACTCCAAAATTTATAGATCTTTTATAGATTGTATTATTCTATTTTAAAACTTATGAATCTTTCATACATGCATTAAATGCACATAAATACTTAATTGATATATTAAAATCGAAATGAATTTAACCCTAATGCTATTTGATCATAAACAAAATTATTATCTTTTCTTCAAAATATTTATTTAACAAAATATATAAAATTTAAAAATACTTTTGTGTTCTTTAGTATTGAAATTTCGATACAGTTTTGTTTGGAAATTATTGCTCGAGTGATTAATTTATAAAATAAAAAAGAATATTAAAAAACAAGATTGACCAAATAAAACGAATTGGTGCTAAAAAGTTATTCATTCAACTTGGACATGATTGTTAGAATATTTATCTCAGATCCTAATAGATATCGAATTACAATTAAGCAAATTTTATTAAATTGGGAAGGAATATTTAATTTGGGAGGAAATTAATTACCTATAATGTGCCATTTAGATATAATAATTTCCTAACAGGGAAGAAATTTTAAGGAAATTTTGAGAAAATAGAAAGAAAATTCGAGTTGTGAAATCTTATTGGGAAAATAATTTTCCTTTTCAATAACAAGATTATCAATGGCGATGGAAATGCGGTACACAATTTCAAAACGACACACCTTATACCCACTCTCTACACAATTGAGGCCATGACAACTTTATGTTGTTCAAACTTGTAACATGACATGCTAAAAATTATTCCTTTCAATGCAAATTAATCGTATAACATTTCATTAATTGTTAGAATATACATTTTATAGATTGAGTTATGATATTATAAAAATAAAAATTAATATTTGTCAATTTTCAACTTGAACCAGTAAATTTTTGAATTTGTATTTTTTATTATAATGAAGAGATTATTCGAGTATTTTTAATTTTAATTATATTATATATCGTAATTTTTTTATACAAATTTATTCTTATTACAATTTGTGGAAGAATTGGAAGTTGAAGATTTATATGGTACGTATTTAATGCGGTGTATCTACTAATCATATACGTATAACGGGGTGAAACGAGCTGTATGGCATCAAAATCCAGAACAATTGCACAGTCCAAGGAATCAGAGATTAGCCCAAAAGGAGGGGAAGGGGCGGTGTGGTCCATCACCATCGCAATCAATCCATGCTGCGTGCTAGAGAAGTCCAGGTCCCCAAATTCCAAGCATCAAGCTGTACGTGGGACCCAGTTGCATGTGCTCAACTTCAACTATTTTCTTGTCCTTTTTTAATTTTCTTTCTCTCCAAACAACAACGTAAAAACCCACTCCTTTAATCACTCCCTTAAAATCCCTTTAACCCCGCCTTTCTATTCTACATTAGTCCCTTCATCTACGCCGCTTAGTCTCTTTATTTGTCTGCCTGTCTGTCTGTGAAAAAAAAATTCTCTTGAACTAAGAACCAAGAAGATGAAAGATCGAGCAAGCAATTAAACAAACAACCTTGCCTTCAATGCTTACTTAAAAATCCCAGCGAAACTAAAAGCAAAAACAGAGAGAGATTTCAACTTTCTGCCATTTTTCTTCGCTTTCCCTTCAGTTTGCGCCGGAAAATGAAGAAACGACATCTGGGTATTTCTCCTTTTCTTCTCTATCTTCTATCTCTCATTCTGTCTGTTCACTCTCAGTCCAGCTCGGATGTCGCAGCGATGCAAGCTCTCAAAACCAGTTTGGGGAACCCGGCAAGCCTGGCGTGGACCGACCCGGACCCGTGTAAGTGGCAGCACATTCAGTGTAGTTCGAGTAAGCGGGTGACCCGGATCCAAATCGGGCAGCTACACCTGAAAGGAAGCCTGCCTCCTGAGCTCAGAAACCTCTCTTCACTGACAGTGTTAGAGGTGATGAACAACCTACTCGCAGGGCAGATCCCAAGTCTTGCCGGGCTGGGGTCTCTTGAAGTAGCGCTTTTTAATAGTAATAACTTCACGTCCATGGCACCTGATTTCTTTACGGGGTTGACGGCTTTGCAAACGATAAATCTTGACTATAATCAGTTTTCTTCCTGGGAAATACCCGAAAGCTTGAAAGATGCAACGGGTTTGCAGAGTTTTTCTGCAAACGAGGCTAATATTACAGGCACCATTCCAGACTTTGTCGGGGGAGATACGTTTCCTGGATTGATGCATCTACATTTGGCTTTTAACAATCTTCACGGACAAATCCCATCGAGTTTCGGTCGGACTTCGATTCAGACTCTTTGGTTGAATGGCCAAAAAGGCGATAAGTTTAATGGATCAGTTTCTGTGATACAAAATATGACTTCTTTGACTCATCTGTGGCTTCACACTAATTCTTTTACGGGTCCTTTGCCCGATTTATCCGGGCTAAGTACTTTGCAAGATTTCAGTGTGAGAGACAATCAGTTGACTGGTATTGTTCCTCTGTCTTTGGTTAAGCTTCCTTCGCTTACTGTTGTCAATTTGACAAATAATTTGTTTCAGGGTCCGACCCCAAAGTTTAGTGATTCTGTTAAGGTTGATACGAACAAGGGGGATAATAGTTTCTGTTTGGATGATGCCGGCGCAGCTTGTGATAGTCGGGTTAATATTTTGTTGTCAGTTGCGGAATCTGTGGGTTATCCAGTGCAGTTCGCAGAGAGTTGGAAAGGAAATAATCCTTGTAATCAGGATTGGAAGGGAATCTCATGCGATGCAGGAGGAAACATTAGGGTTGTTAATTTCCAAAAACTGGGGCTTTCGGGTACGATTTCTTCAAATTTTTCTAGGCTTACTTCGTTGAAACGATTGCTACTTTCAGATAATGCACTGACAGGTACAATACCAAATGAGCTTACAGCTCTGCCTAGTCTTGAGATGTTAGATGTGTCAAATAATCATATTTATGGTAAAGTTCCTAAGTTTCGACAGAATGTGCTTGTTAAAACTGATGGGAACCCTGATATTGGAAAAGATAGCAGTAGTTTCATTCCTCCTGGGAGTTCACCTGGGACACCACCTGGTGCTGATCGTGGAGGAAATGGCTTCTCTGCTGGCGGCAATAAGAGTTCAAGTACCCCAAAGATTGTGGGTTCTGTAATTGGAGCTGTTTGTGGTGCGTTTATTGTTGGATTGGGTTTCTGTCTTTTTACCAGAAATCGAAAGCGTTCTAGTAGGGTGCAAAGTCCGAATAATGTGGTTATACATCCTAGTAATGGAGGAGATGGAAATGGTGTTAAGGTGACAGTAACAGGGCCAAGTGTTAATGGAGGTGGTAGTGAAACTCACAGTTATGCAAGTAGTGGCCCTAGTGACGTTCATGTTGTTGAGGCTGGAAATATGGTTATTTCAATCCAAGTCTTGAGGAATGTAACTAATAATTTCAGCGAGGAAAATATATTGGGAAGGGGTGGTTTTGGGACTGTTTATAAAGGGGAACTGCATGATGGGACGAAGATTGCAGTTAAAAGGATGGAGTCAGGAGTGGTGAGTGAGAAGGGTTTAGCCGAGTTTAAGTCCGAGATTGCGGTTCTGACCAAGGTTCGACACCGCCATTTGGTGGCACTTCTTGGTTATTGCTTGGATGGAAATGAGAGGCTTCTTGTTTATGAATACATGCCTCAGGGAACCCTTAGTAAGCATCTGTTTAACTGGAACGAGGAGGGCTTGAAACCGCTTGAGTGGACTAGAAGGTTGACCATTGCCTTGGATGTCGCTAGAGGTGTTGAGTATCTACATGGTTTGGCACATCAAAGTTTTATACACAGAGATCTTAAACCATCCAACATTCTTCTTGGAGATGATATGCGGGCTAAAGTTGCGGACTTTGGATTGGTTCGCCTAGCCCCAGAAAATGGAAAGCACTCGATTGAGACGAGATTAGCTGGAACTTTCGGGTACCTTGCTCCAGAATATGCAGGTAACTTACTGTCATAATCATCATTATCATTATTTGTAAAATTTTGGATTGAACTGAAATGGTCAAATAGCATGCCTCATTCCCCAACTCTGTACTGAAATGTTTACTTCCTTACTCCCACCCCCAATTGGATATCTTGATAATCTGCACCATTAGCAACTGGCAGGCTTTACTGTATTGGATTTAGAACATTTGGTTATGCAGGGATGATTCAACTAGACAATGAAATTTACAGTTTTCTTTCACTGCAGAATCACTTTTACACACTTTATAATTTTCTATATTAGTTTTTGACTCTCGTTTAAAATTAACTTTGGTTCTAAAGTTGAAAGTTTATTTTAATTTGGCAGTGACTGGACGAGTGACGACCAAGGTTGATGTGTTTAGCTTTGGAGTTATTTTAATGGAGTTAATCTCAGGCAGAAAAGCCCTTGATGAAACCCAGCCTGACGACAACGTGCACCTAGTCACATGGTTCCGCAGAATGCATATTAACAAAGAGACATTCCGGAAGGTTATTGATCAAACAATTGAGGCTGATGAGGAAACCCTTGCCAGTATAAGCACTGTGTCTGAGCTGGCTGGTCACTAGCTGCCACAAGGGAGCCTTACCAGAGGCCTGATATGGGTCATGTTGTTAACGTGCTTGTTCATCTCTTGCTGAGATGTGGAAACCGCAGACAGAACCGGATTCTGATGATATATATGGCATTGACCTTGAGATGACATTACCACAAGCACTAAAGATAGTGGCAAGCATACGAGGGAAACAGCAACATGGATGACTCTTCTTCATCGCTCCTTGCCAGCACAGATAATACTCAGACTAGCATACCTACTAGACCATCTGGATTTGCTGAATCATTTACATCAGCTGATGGACGATGAAAGAGCACAAAAAAAGGAAAGGAGGATTGGATGTGGGTAATTTTGGGATGCTTTGAATAGGTTTTGCTTTGTTCATTCTCTCTCTATCATTCGATGGTTTTCCATCTCATACTTTGTGAGGCTTGTTCTCATTATTTTTCAATTTCCTTAGGAAAATGCTATCTTTCTCTGCTTTATCTTTGTAGTTTAAAAGTTTTTATATGTTTTTCTGGTGGTCAGTTGAAGTTCTTAAAATAGCAAACAGACAGATACTCGAGCAAGAGTTGATCTTAAATGTTTACATACTCCTTATTGCTATTTTGACTTGTAGTTCAGCTCTGAATGATTCTTGAAGCTAACTAGCATAGGGAAGGAGGAGATTTGAAATCCAACCAATTTGATAAGATATAACAATTTGTTCCCAACGTTATTATGTCGTCCTTCACAACTTTCACAACTTTCGGCAAGATCAAGTTGATCTCATATATTGCTCTGCTGCGCGTGTTCAAATTACAAGTTCTGTGATTGTTTAGATTGTATGGTCCTGTAGTAAAGATCTAGGGGCTCTCATGTATCATCAATGATGGGGGATGATTTGGTTCCTTCGTTCATTCTTTGAAATGGAGGGCTATTGCTTGGAAAGCCTTTGTTATGATGATGAAAAATTGTACATTCTTTGGCCTGGAGTATGTGCAGTAGTTCCCTTTGTTAGCTACTCGGCATGTTTTCACTGCAGTGGCCACGTGGTGCATAACGACTGGCCTGCAAAAGATAAAAGAGGGGTCCCATGGGCGGCGATAGAGGATTGAACAGTGCTACCAAACTCATAAATAATCTAATCTTATAATTACTTGTCTCTGCGGTGGCATCACGTGGTGCCAAGTAAAGCTTATGCAGCATTATCACAAAGTTTACGCAGAATGAAATGGCGATAATGTATTCAACAGCTCATCCTCACCCAAGATTGTCTAATGTTATTTGTCATTGTTTGATGAGCATGAATCTGAAACACTCGTCTGAATTTGAATGGTTGTTTGCAATGCTGGCCAGCTGCAATTTCCTTTTCCTTTTTTCTGTGCCCAGACCCATTATATTCTTAAAACTTGAGACAGTAACTACGTGGCCACATCACTTGTGTCCTACCCTTTTCTTTTTTTACCTGTAATCTTGG
>BNST01000374.1:0-126166 GCA_019650275.1 Xylocarpus granatum | reverse complement strand
GTCTGCTGTTTTGCTCCTCAGTTAATACTAGTTTCTCTTTCCTTTTTACTAATTTCTCCCGCGCCCTGTGAGGACTTCAGTGTTATATGGAAGTAGTGAAGGTTCACTCCTATACTTCACAATGGGCTTTCCAGGATATGGCATTTGCTGCTGCTGTTTCGGTATACTGAAACATGGCAGTTTCTTATTCTCTTGATTAGTCATCAACAAAGTTTTTTATGTCTTCTTTGCCCTGATGATCCGACAAAGCCCTTGGTGTCCAACCATGGACATCTGGCCTATCAATGTCAGCTCCTTGATCTATAAGGAACTTTACTATTTTGATATTTTCTTCACTGATTGCTGTATGAAGTGGATTAGTTCCATTGCTTGTGAGCCCTGTTACATCTCCTCCATAACGTACAATGTCCTTGAGTAAATCTAAGTTGGTTTTTCTCAATTGCAGTGCATGCAAATTGACCAACATCACCAGATGATATCACTGTGCCATTTTCTGCTAGAAGTTTAACCACAGATTCATGCTTTCCCAGTAATGCTTTCCACAGGGGAACACTTCCTCCTGAATCTGTAAAAAGAAGTAATAAAGATTAGGTATACATGCTGACATTCATGTAGGCTAGTAGTAAATCACCGGATGATACCTTTAATGTTGGGATCTGCTCCAAACTCCAGAAGTAAAACCACAGAATGCTCGTACCCTTTAGATGCTGCAATATGCTGTTGTATAGACAACCGAAGTGATCTCAAAGCATTGAAATAAAATATATAATTTTGAGACAAATTAAAACCTCTGACATGGACGAAACAAGATTTTCATTTGCATATCAGTGCTGTTCGCCCATTGTTGTCCAGTTCATTAGAATCTGAACCCCGCCTCAGCAACAGATGCAACAAAAGATCATCTCCTCTGATTGCAGCAAAGGATAGACTAAGAGGCAAGTCCATTCTGCACCGAGACAACTTTTGCTCTGTATCTGTCATAATTCCTTCCATCATTGAATCCTCCTTGCCTTTCAAATGCTGCATCAAGCATCAATATAGAGTATAAAATGAAACAAAATGATCTTCCATCAATATCATACCTATTAACTTTAATCAATGAAGAAAAGAAATAAATTAATATAATTAGCTATTTGAATCAATGTATTGGTGTCGAAACTACAACATACTTGAAGAAGATTGTTCATGATTATTGTCCTATCTCCAACATTTGCCCGAACAAGGTTTAAAAAAGCAGTGCGGTTCAGACGAAGCAGCTGACTCAACCGTCTGGTCCGGACTGTGAATAATTGTGGCTTATAACACAACACATCAAGCTCACCAACAACATCTCCTGGCTTCGCCTCATCAAAAACCTGTGCATACAACCATTGGAAACAGTATTCACATAATCAAGGCCAACCGGATATCATATTATCTTTTCAAAGACAATTCGGCTAATATGACTAGAGGGAAGTTATCAAGTGGATTTATATCATTAACATACCTGTTCTAATCCACCCTTTCGTGTGATAAGTTCCTGTTATATAGACTTAACCCATAGGAAACTGTAATTGAATGCAAATAACAAGAATCAAAAGATGGGGAATATACAAATCTGTGGGAGGAACAAAGAGGGTGGAATTTAATTCTTACCACGGCTCCAGTGACCAATATATACGAGTCCGTGGGTGCTTGCTTCTGCAAAATTACACGTTCGTTGGGAGGAAAACACTTGCTTTCATCTCTGTTACCTTCAAAATCCAAAAATCAGGCATTACGGTTAAACGAAGAATCCAAATTACAATTGAAAGTGACATGTGTTTGCATGTGCATATTTGCATTGCTACCAGCTGGATAAGTAAGTCTTTTGATACTCCACGGAACAAGTACACCTGATCAACCAGTGAATAGAATAAATAGCCTGAAATGCTTGATTAAATGGCTTTAGGAAGGGATTCAATGGTCTCTTGCTGCTGCAGCCCTTCTGAATCGGTTCTGTGCCTCAACCACAAATGAGTAAGCATCTGATCTTGCAGGCGAACAGGTAATTGGTTCCTTCGTGCAAAACTTGAGGCAGCTCGGATAGTATCCCTCTAAAATAAACACAATTAAAGTTCAGACAAAAAAACTATTAATTCACTCAAAACCAGACAGTAACACAAAGCTAAGTAGCTCAAGAACTGAACAATTACTCACAAATTTCCCAGGTGGTCATATTTCCAAGAAAATATGACGTCAATCCTGGATTAAAGAACATAAATAAGATGTCGAATATCCTCTCTCTTGTATTCGTAGGATGAACATCACCATAGCCAGTAGTTGTGAATGTGGATATGGACTAGTAAATTGAAGTCACATACCGAACCCACAAGCTCTGTTGTTTGAAGTCTCCAAAGGCTGCCCCTATCCATGTTTTGCTCCTGTCACCATAACGCTCAGCCAGAAGATAGAAGATGCAGGCAGCACAATCAACTGCAAACAGAGTGACCTACAAAATACCACAAGCCTATAGGGCACATGTTATGGATTAATAGAAAATTAATTTTTGTTTTCTGAATTTGTATCATATACTCAAGCATGCAAGCCTTGAGCATCGAACTCCGACGTAGCTGTAGTTCTTGTCCTTCTCCAACCTGACATGAAAGAAGAAAATATTCCAGTTTAAAAAGTGTGGCCAGAAGAAGAAAAACATATCAAGTGTTTACCTGGCAAAAAGTCTACTGACTCTTCGGAGACGCCATAGATGAAGCATACTGAAGTAACCGTAAGACCGAAGTGCAGTGGGCAATATTTTCGGTGCAGCTTCAGCAGGGATAACAGAGATGGCGGTTATCAATGAGAAGATAATTAGCTTTGTCGTGTAATTATGAAAATATTAAAATTATATTATAATATTTGAATCCAACACCCAAGAGACCTACTGACAATAGCATATGTTTCTAAATACACCCATTTTGTGAAGACTGACCAATTCACCACACATGACCCCCGTAGTTCGGCAGAATTGAGGGTCAATGAAACGGGCCTGGGTTAGAGGCTGGCAAGTTGTTCGATGGGGTAAAGAAACGATGTCGTGTCGCTTGAAAGATCGTTAGAGGGGAGTCTTCGAGAGAAGCTTGGAGAGATTCGGAGGGAGAGAAAATCAGATATCATCTTAGCACCTTGACAAAGCGAGCGAGCGAGCGGGCAAAAAGGAAAATGGCGTCTTTTTTACAGTCATTTATAGATCCAAGGAAGAATTGGTTCGCAGCTCAGCACATGAAAGCCGTCTCAAAACGCCTCCGCAAATACGGTTAGCTTTTTCGAAACCCTAAGTGTTTACACGTCTTATATTTGTTTGGACGCGTACGTATTTGATTGAATCGAGTGTAAACAGGGCTTAGATATGATGATCTGTACGACCCGTACTATGACTTGGACATAAAGGAGGCGCTCAATCGGTTGCCGAGAGAGATCGTCGACGCCCGTAACCAGCGTCTCAAGCGCGCCATGGACCTCTCCATGAAGCACGAGTACCTTCCAGAAGATCTTCAGGTGAACCTTAATCTTAGATTAGGGGTTTGCTAAACACATCTTGAAGAATTGGTATTATGAAGTAGAACTACAATGTCGAAAAATTATTATAAAGCTTCTATCCAAAGAATTTATAAAGCTCCTGTCACGTGAGATTTGGGGATTTTTTTTATTGTATTTGATAAGATCTTAAACACTTTCGCAGCGTTGGTGTTGTGATAGCTTCTAGGTTGTGGTAATTTGTATATGACTTGATTGTGATATTATGATTAAATGATTCATTTGGGTTATTTAGTTGATTTATATAATTGTTCTGATGATTTTGACCAGAGGTTGAGTTTCCATGAGATCTTATTCATTATCTTTACACTTTTTCAGGCTATGCAAACTCCATTTAGAAGCTACCTTCAGGATATGCTGGCTCTTGTAAGTGTTTACAGTCATACGCACACAGGCACAAAAGAACAAAAAATGCATTCCTTTTCAGATCACACTAGGAAAATGGACGTTGATATGAAGTATTCTTGTTTTTATTCCTTTTAAATATGGATATTTTATTTCTGTTAGTTTCTTGTTAGTTCTGTTTGGATGTGTAGATGGGCCTTTTTTGTTTGCAACACATGATCATTGTGCAGGACTCAAAAGGTGCCACTTAATGACTGCATTATGTTATACAATCATCTGCTTTGTGTCTTTTCGTAAAAAAAAATAAATTATGCCTCGAGTAATTTTATATCTTTATGTTATAATAAATGTATTTGCAAAATTAAACGATTTTCTTTGTCAGATGACAATATTTTTCTGACAATATATATTCTTAAATTCTTCTTGTCATCAGTTTTTCCATATCTCTCACCTTCTTTAATATCATAAGCAGCCTTCAGCCATCACAAGAATTGTTTTTCTTTAAAGATGCCAGATGACTTTTCTCAAGGTTTAGCAAATGGTTCTCTTAAGTTAATAGGATATTTATTTATTTCCTCATTGCTGATCAGACAAGAGAATAGTATTGCACTAGATGCTCCAAAGTGGCACGTTAACCTTTCTTTTTGGAAGCAGTGTGATCCTACTTATAATACTGTGCAGTTCCTGCTTCTGTAGTAATGCTAATGATCCGCTTGATCCATCTAACAAGATTCATTTCTATAACTTTCCACTAGTTGATCTAGTTCAAGATTATATCCAGCGCTGGAGTTCTCTTTTTCAAAATGTTCATATGGGTGATCATCACTTAGAACTGATTTTATATGCAAGCAAACATTAATATGTTCTTTGCTACTGTTGAAATTGACTCTTGACAATTTGCATGAATAAGCATACACACGCACTTGCAACACAAGGAGGGTGGAGGTCTTAAGAGAGTGAGAGAATAAACTCTCAGGCACAAGAACATACGTACACACAGCACTTGCATATATATAATATATATATATATATATATATATATATATATATATATATATATATATATATATGTTCAAACAATGTATGTGTGTAAATATAACCTGTACAATCTCAAGTGTTCTGCCTGATCTGTTTCATGTTATATACTAGATATTTTTAAAGGTTCATTTCTCGTCATTTTTTGAAGCAGTATTCAACATCTATGGATTTAGTCTTGTTCTCATAGGGGATGGTAACCTTGAGTGATAATGTCCAAACCATGGTGATGTATGCTGTTTCATTGAATGGGTTGATATATATATGTATAGATGTATGTAGGATTGATAGTGCTAAGTTGGTTGTCCAGCATACTCTCTTAAATACTTTTTGTGGTGGGTCTCAGTTTGTATGCCGTAAATGAAGATAACACTTTCAGTCTATCCTAGTGTACCAGTAGTAAGTTTGTCTAACTATAACAATAAATTAAATTAAAAAAAAATTACTGAAAAAAAAATAGTGAAATGATTCCTAGGCGGTGAATATTGAGAGAAGACTGGCGCATTTAATGAAGTTTGCTTCATTTTGATGGAGAATACTGAGCCATTAAGCCAGAAGGTCTGCTAAAATGTCTTGTTGCTTGTGTTTTGCAGGTAAAGAAGGAGAGGGCAGAACGGGAGGCTTTGGGAGCTTTACCTCTGTACCAGCGCACCATCCCATAAGTATCTTGGTGTGTCATGTGGCCGTTCAGTGAATCTTTCCATCAATGCAGAACATTTTGGAAGCTAGCTTATCCAGTATATGTGTCATCATTTCAATGCGATTTATGCTTGGTTGTCATTTTACTGGCCATTTTCCCAATAAATATGTACAACCAAACTAATAACTTATAATTTATGTTTGCTTGCAATATAAATGTTCCCAGTTCTTCTTGTTGAATGCTGAGACTTGAAAAGTAATCAATACTGGTTTGCTCCTATTTCCACCACTGCAGTTGCAGGATTGAATCCTAACACGTTCATCAGTGGATGTGATCTGGCTAAACTGAGTGAAGCAAGGTTCGCTGGGTATCATATCATTGAGGCTTAGATCTGCACGTTTGTAACCAATAAAGTCGTTTCCGGATAATGTATTGTGTATATGCATGTATGGGTATATTCATGATCAATCCTTTACGCCAAATTTGACCTTGACAAAATTGTCAATGCGGTTCAATGTGGCCAAGTCTACTTGCAATATGGAGTTTTTGTGAGGGTATATGCAGATGCTGTGACTTACGCAAGGAGCCCGCCAGTTTTGTGGGCTGCTGTAGCTAGTTTTCTCTCTAAATGGCTTCTGTTAAGAAGAGTCGGATGAACATTTGCCCTTTGGCTGTGATGTGTCAGAGAATGCATGATCATTTTTAGATCGTTTGTAGTAAATGATGACATTAGTTCTACTTTTTTTCTTTTGGTACGGAATTCAGAATCGTTTCTTCACACTGATGCAGATCCCAGCACAGCATAGGACATGAGCTGGAGGCACCAAATTTTCGACCACAAACTTCCCCTGGCAACTTACACCATGGATCTACCCATCCCATGTGCCAGTGCCTGCAATGTACCTACCTGCTGCTTACATTACAGAAAAAGCAAAATATATTGTGTGGTGGTGCCGGTAAATACAGCAGTGGTGGCCTATAAGACCCTGGGTGGAACCCATACGAATCTGTATTTTTAGTGACTTGTTCATTACACGCTCATCCTCTCAGGTGAATTTGAATTTTCGATTTAATCCTGCAAGAATACTCTGTAAACATATGCAGTTAATGTTTGAAAAAGTGTATCGGTTTACTCGAACTTACCAGCAGCAATGCTATTCCTATTTTCATTTGGCCATGGTCTTCTTGAAGTAGAATTTGCCACGAATGTGTAGATGGGATCTGCTACTTCTGTCCTTGTCATTTCTGCTTCATGATACAAGAGGACCTGAAGATGATCTTGACCTGTGCAATTTTTTGTTTTTAATTATTGTTGGACAACTGCATGTGCTTCGCCGAGCCCATGCTTTTAATGAATGAATGGTCTTGCATGAATAAACCATCTCCTTCGTTGTCTCTTCCATTGCATTTACTTCCATTAGAGTTCGTAGAATATACAAGAAATCAGAAATTCTCTTTAACTTATAGCAAATGAAGAAATTTTCAATTAGCAGCATCTGCATTAGGGGCGGATAAGATTAGTTCAAACGAATGTCATGATCAACCGTGCATGGAGATATTGAATTTGAGGAATCACTGTCCGTTGTTAGGATGTCGCTCTTCAATCATTGAAACCAAGTAGGGTTGCATATCTCAATTTGCAGTCCTCCACTGATGATGTGTTTGATAGGTAGATTGCAGAGTCCATTTTCTGAAGTTAATTAATGGGTTGGGTAATCATCCAAAATCAATCATTAACCATGGAAGTATGTGTTGAGAGATTCATTAAGTTTGCTTGATGCGACAATCTCAATCAATGATTCTGAGAACTTTAATTTCACATAATCACATGTTTGCTTGCTCATTTGAGCAATAGACAGTTGACAGAAGGTTGCTTTAATCCAAGTCCAGAATGGATTCTTATCCTGCTCCATTCATCCTGCAATATACAATAATTTAGTGGACGAATGGTGTGGATTTGTCTGGAGCAATTCCCCAGATTTAAGAAAGAAAAGACACGAATATAAGAGGGGGTGGGAGAAATAGCATGTCTAGGTGGCGAAAGCAGACATCCCCTCCCCCGAATTTAGGAATAGGTCCGGTCCGAATCATGTATGCACATCGATCTTATCTTTGAAACAGCCTTATTGAATGCAAGCCACGTGAATACTTCACTCACCGTTCGATTTCTGTCCAAAGCTCAAGGGTCTGCTGCTGCCTTGTCTCTTTCCAAAATCCAACCACAGAATCCTGAAAACGGGTCCTGGAATACTTTCTTCTGTATAAAATTTCATCATTAAGAAAAGCAAAGCAAGTCAACAGGGATTCAGCAGCAGCTTAATGGGTTTCTTTCCTTGGAGGGTCGTTTTTATCATCCCTGCAGCCATTTGTGAGCACATTCACACATCTGTAAAGTAAAGGGCTAAAAATGAAGAACAGGGCCAATGACAAAGCACTTTCAGAAATCACAACCGGATTGTCTTGTTGATTGATTGATTGATTGATTGATGAACTATGTCGTCCCCCCAAGCTTGCATGCATGCTTTTAATTTTAATTAATCATCGTAATTAGCATAAGTCTAATCGGTAACAAATTATTTGAATAATTTCCGTGGAGTTATGACAAATAAATTGTTCGTGGTGGGGTTTTAAAATATGATTTAATAAATAAATAAAATTAAAAAAATCAAAAAAAAAGAAAAATTGAGAAAATCCAAAAAAGGAATAGGACAGAGGTCCCAGGCCTGAAGCCGGTCGTCCACATGCAAGTGCTAAATGGATGATCATGATCATTCATGATCACGACCATCGGTCGGCCCATTTTCGAGTGCAATTGATGGTACGTGGAAGGAGATCCAAATGCCAACTTTTTCTAAGCCACATATCATCTAGTCTACTGAAAGAGAACAAGACACGTGGACTTTGCCCCCTGGATATACGACATCTGTCGTTGTGTGGATTGACTCCTCACACGAAATGAAAAAAGACGTCTCTGATAGGTCACATGATATGTTTGTTCGTCTCACATGCCAAGTGACGTCGTATTTTTCAGTTTCCCAATTGCCAGACGTTGCAGTTGCACTAAATAGAAACGACACGTCGTATGCTGAATGCTTCGTTATTTTAAGCATGTTAACTAAAAACGGCATTCTCATGATAGAGGCTCTTTCAGTCGTTCCATTGAAACAAAGGTGAAAATTCGACGACGAAAGTCGGCTAAAACCAGAGGCAAGAGCCACCGAAAGCTGGAGCTAGATGTGTAGTGGCCTAGCAGCAATGGCATGCTGCTACAGCAACTGCTTGGGAATTGAAGCCACGTGAAGATAATAATATTTTTACGGAAGAGTAGATACCAGCACCCCGCCCACGTGAAGATACGGTCAGAAAATGGCAAACACGTTGTTTTGTCTTAAGTCCGAGGGCTTTCTTTTCCACCGGCATGCATATAACCGCGTGCTCTCTTTGTTTTTTCTCAAATACTTTCCATTCCCAACAATCTCTCCCTCTTTTAAGTCTCTTCTCTTGAAAATCGTACAGATTTAAGTGTTTAACAATGCGAGGTTTCATCCTCTTGTCGGTGCTGCTGTGTTTCTGCCACATCGTCTTCTCCATCAGAGACGGTAAGCCATATGTGCAAGCAAAGCTTTCATTATATTTATGTGCACATGCACATAACTTGTATGCTTTTCTTGGCGAACCCAGAACAAAAACTGCGACTGTGATTTATATCTTGCTCACAACTCTCCCTGTCTTCAAGTTTTTGCTTTGTTCCTTTGGCTAGATGATCGATCAAGAGTAGGGAGGGAGGGAGGGAGGAGAGTTTTGAAAGTTTGCTGTGGTGATTAAATGACCAGAACGACCTTCTGGGCGGGGGTGGGGGTTGTTATAGAGTTTGGTTTTGAATTTAGATTTACTTGATTGTAGCTAGTTAGCTGTAAGGTTCGGATATGTACCGCCGCCTCGGCCAGGCCACTTGCTGGTCATCTTGCATCATATAATTTGAGGTTATTAAGATCTCAGTATCAGTATTTTTCTGATCTAATTTTGGTTGTTGATTGCTTATTTACTCCAGGACTTTTGCCCAATGGCAACTTTGAGCTCGGCCCAAAACCCTCAGAGATGAACGGCACAGTGGTGCTCAGACGCAATGCAGTTCCAAGATGGGAAATTTCAGGATTTGTGGAATACATAAGATCAGGCCAAAAGCAAGGGGACATGTTGCTGATTGTCCCGGAGGGAGCCTTCGCTGTTAGGCTAGGCAACGAGGCTTCAGTCAAGCAAAGAATAAAAGTGATTAAGGGCAGTTACTATTCTCTCTCATTCAGCTATGCTCGCACCTGTGCCCAAGAAGAATCTCTGAATATATCTGTGGCACCAGATTGGGGGGTGCTTCCCCTGCAAACTTTGTACAGTAGTAACGGTTGGGACACATATGCTTGGGCGTTCCAAGCTGATTATGATTATGCAGAGATTGTTTTGCATAATCCTGGAGTGGAGGAAGACCCTGCTTGCGGACCACTCATCGATTCCGTTGCTATAAGAGGACTGTATCCTCCAAGTGCAACTAACAGTAAGTTCTTTTTCTTTCTTCCCTCTCCTCCTCTTCTTCTCCATTTGAAATAATTTAACTTTACCCGATTGATTGATTATAGTTTGTCAATTACTTCTTGGGAATTGGGTAGCATGATGTTAAATGCTAGGTGAATGATTACAGAAGTTCCAAGTAATTTTCCTTGCTTCAAGCACTGGTTTGTCCGAAACTTTTTCCTTGCCTGACCCAAATTTAGAAGTCAGATGGAAATATTTTCCCTGTGGGTACTAACCGTCATTAATGATGGAGACAGAGATCAAATCAAATCTTTGGTCATTTTTATTCCGGGCATTAAATTTGCATGAGTTGGTGTAGTATAGACCCATTAAAGCATAGATACAACATTCATTGCCTAATTCCCAGGCTGCTTGTATTAAAAATAAACAATCCTTAGGGAACGAGTGAGGGCCTATTTGATACAAATGAGAAAAACTATGCCCCTACTTAGGATATTGCAACGTGTTATGGACCCGGACGTTGCCTCTGATTAATTTGTCATACTGCCTAAATAAACATTACCACATTAATTTCGTTAACGGATGTTTGTGTCCAAAGATGATTAACGTTTCCCTTGTGTTTCTGCAGAAAACATACTGAAAAATGGAGGATTTGAAGAAGGTCCTTATGTGTTTCCCAACACGTCTTGGGGTGTCTTGGTTCCACCAAACATTGAAGACGACCACTCTCCTCTTCCAGGATGGATGGTTGAATCCCTGAAAGCCGTCAAGTACATCGATTCCGATCATTTCTCGGTGCCACAAGGAAAAAGAGCTGTAGAACTCGTTGCAGGAAAAGAAAGCGCGATTGCCCAAGTTGCTCGAACCATCCCTGGCAAAACTTACTCTCTCTTCTTTGCCGTCGGCGATGCCAGCAATTCCTGCGAAGGATCAATGATCGTCGAAGCTTTTGCTGGCAAGGACACGATCAAAGTACCGTATGAATCCAAAGGAAAGGGCGGATTCAAGCGTGCTGTGCTTAGATTCGTCGCTGTTTCTACCCGAACCCGGATCATGTTCCTTAGCACGTTTTACACCATGAGAAGTGACGACTTTTCTTCTCTGTGCGGCCCTGTTATTGATGATGTCAAGCTGTTGAGTGTTCGTAAGCCATGAATGGACTGCAATGAAGTGAATTGAATGATGCCAAGCCATTGTCGAATGCCAAATTAAATTCTGCAACACGCATGGCTAGCTGCTCCCTGCTTGAAGCTGGAGATTTACAGTCGTCATCTTATTGCATTATTGAATCTTTTGTTACACCAAGAATGCTTTTGTTTGCAAGGAAAATCAAGGATTGCACAATTTTATACCAATTATGTCAGGAAATGCAGTACATAGTAGTGTGATTTCATCCTGTGGTCATGCATGTACTGTATCAATTAAAATAAATAAATAAATAAATATTTTTCATTATCCACTAAATGACTCTGTTCTTATGCTTTGACAAATTAATAATTAATCATAATTAATTAAATAATAAATTATATATTAATTAAATATTATAATTTAATTAAAGTGAATTTATTTATTTTTATTAATTAATAAAAGTTTGTAAATTAATTTAACACGGCCCAGGCCCATTAATATCTTGTTTGTCATCGTTGAACTTGTTTGTTTTTCAATGGGATAATCGGTCTAGTTCTTTAGTTTGATTGGGCCATATTTTTGCTAGCGAATTAGGCCCAGCCCAACCTTTTAGACAACTATTAGAATGATTCTAAACGTACCAGCAAAGATTCTGATCCCACCCCACTTTTAAGTAAAGTTAGCCCATTGGTGTCAACGGCCATGATTAACCAATGGATCCTGCAAGCCCAATTCAAACCAGTTACGGAAACGGAGCCCACACGTAAGAAATCAAGCTGACGCATAATCAGACGGTGGAGAGAGTCGCGTCAGCTTGAAGCTAACAAAGGAGTGGGACGCGGCTGGGCTAAGATCTCCTGTAATACGTATCATCTGTTCCGCCGATCTTCCTGCTAGATTGATGATTCTCAGCCGTCCAGATTCATCCATCCCTTACAGCCCAACACAGGAGATCACAAATGGAAACGATTAGGGTGTCCTAAAACCTCTTATATAAACCCCTTTACGAAGCCATTTCGAGATACGAACTCTCTGGAGCGGACTCTGAATCAAATTCAAAATCCAGAATACTGAAATCAAGTAATGGTAAGTTCTGTCTGTCTGTTTAATCTCCTCAAGATGTTTTTTTCATTGTCGTTCGATTCTTGATTCCTTGATCTGCGTCGTGATGCGTGTTAATCATTTGTTGGTTATGTTTTTGTGTTTCAGGCTCTACCGAGTCAGCAGACTGTTGATTATCCAAGTTTCAAGCTTGTAATCGTCGGCGATGGTGGAACCGGTAACGATACATTTCGTGTTTTATTTTTATTTGCAGGGAAAGAACGCTGTGTTTTATCAATTCAGTATGAAGTCGGTGAATGCAAAGTAATAGTTTTGTGTTGATACGAGTTTAACTGTAGAATATTTAGGGATAGTGTATAATGTGCTTGGTTAATTGGAATCGGTTATCTCAAGTCTAATGATCTTCTGTCGTCTAATTTCTTTATTGAAATTCAGTTAGGGACTTATGGTTTTGAATTTTGTTTTACAGCGATTGCTTTGAATTAGGTTTAGATTGTTAAGGTTTTGTTTGTTGTATTTCTAACTTTTAGTCGATGCATAATGCAGGGAAGACTACCTTTGTGAAAAGGCATCTTACCGGCGAGTTTGAGAAGAAATATGAACGTAAGTTTTTCAGTAGCTTGTGATTTCTTTGGTCATTGTCTTCCTTACTTTCTTCTCTCTCTCTCTGAGGTGGGTGAAAGATTTCCCCTTTTTCACGCATTTCTATTACTTGCAGCAACCATTGGTGTGGAAGTTCATCCCTTGGACTTCTTTACTAACTGTGGGAAACTTCGTTTCTATTGCTGGGACACAGCTGGGCAGGAGAAGTTCGGTGGCCTTAGAGATGGATATTAGTGAGAAACTGCTTAAAGTTGTGATTTGTTTATATATTTTCTTGAATGTTAGATGTACTAGTATTTAACGAGCCCTGGATGTTTCTCTTGATCATTTGTTTTAGCTGGTAGTTAAGTATGGTGGAAGTAAGCAGCTTCTACCCACAATATTTTGTAGGTTATTTTGGCTGTTATAGTTATAATTTATTTTTTCTATTCATTGTTTTGCTGAGCTGAACCAATTTATTGTTGTATTGTTTTTAGAAAATTTGCTCGAGAAGTTGGGCGTAGGTGCTAATTATATGTTTGCTTCATAGTCTAAAATGCACTAATTTTATTTGTGCAGCATCCATGGACAATGTGCTATCATCATGTTTGATGTTACTGCCAGGTTGACATATAAGAATGTTCCAACATGGCACAGGGATCTCTGCAGGTTTGTATTGGAACTGAAATGTCTTTTCTTATGTTTTTTAAGCTGTAGAGCTTTTTCATGCTGTAGTTAATCCTTTTGCACCTTTCTGTTGCCCTTTTCAGGGTCTGTGAGAACATCCCAATTGTTCTTTGTGGGAACAAGGTCGATGTGAAGAACAGGCAGGTCAAAGCAAAGCAGGTTACTTTCCACAGGAAGAAGAACTTGCAGTACTATGAGATTTCAGCTAAGAGCAATTATAACTTTGAGAAGCCTTTTCTTTACCTGGCCAGAAAACTTGCTGGGTAAAAACTTGTTGCTTTCCAATTTTCAACTACATAAAGCTCTTCTTTTATTGTTTCTGTGGGATGTATTTAGTTAGCTAAAACTCTGTTTCGGTTGTAGGGATCCAAACTTGCATTTTGTGGAGTCTCCTGCCCTTGCTCCTCCAGAGGTGCAAATCGATTTGGCAGTACAGCAACAGTAAGTTTCTCATATAACCTCTATCTTACAATTGTGGACACCCAAAGAAACATTGCAAGTTATTCCGCACACTTAAATTTATGCTTGTTTTAGTTACTTGCTAGGTATGGTTTTTCACACTTTGCTTTGCTTATTTCTTTAGGCATGAGGCTGAGCTTGCTGCTGCTGCCAGCTCAACCTCTCCCAGATGACGATGATGACACCTTTGAGTGAAAGGGGAGACAATGGGTCGGTTATTGTTGGAGCAAAGATGTGGATTGTTTTGGGGGTCTGTTGTGTATTTTGAGATGAGTTTTGGATTGCATTATTGCTGGCTTACTGTTAGTTTGTTACTTGGTCTCTTACATGGGCCTAATTCATGACTTGGTCTTTGTTTGCTTTTCGTTTTTGTGCCTACATGCGCCATGTCACTGCTCAGGGAGCCATCCAGTTTTCTTTGGGATGTTACAAATTAACTAGTCTATTATTAGTAGTATTGTTTTAATAGTTGAAGATGGAATTTATCGTTTACCAGTACGCATCTTGAGTTGAATTTGCACTCTTTTTTCCTAAACAAGGAGGAAAGGGACGATGGGAATTGCTGCAGCATTTTAATGATAATTTGTTGTTTTTATTAGGGTATCCGAGCACAATTGAATTAATAGGAGCCATATCTTAAAACTTATTAGAGATGGCCGAAGTTGTGTTGGCTTTGCTGTGCGTGCTTACATACTCTCGGATGCTTTGTGTATTTTAGGGGTAAGACTTCATCTTTTCATCGGAGGTATGGACGGATGGAAAAGTTACGGGTTTACTAGTTTTACTTGATAAACAATTTGATTCTCCAACAGCCTTTTATTTCGTTTGTAGTGGGATAGATGTTAATGATGTGTCAAGTTCTGAGTTAATTTGTGAAGTGGGGAACTTCTTTCCACTCGAAAGCGACTGTCTCCTCCCTTAGAAGAGAAGGGTGATTGTCTCCTTCCTTCCTTTACTCCGCAAGTACTATGAATCTTCTACTACTTTTGTTTTGTTCTCTTTCTGTGTTTCAATTTCAGTTGTAGATTCCATTCGATTCTTACAAAGCTGTCTACTTCTTTCGCAAGTAGTGTATCATTTACCTCCTTCCTTTACAAGTTTCTTCTGCATAGTAATTATGCAGGCTTATAGTGTCCATCCTATCTTTGCTACTACTTGTTGGCTTCTCGGCTTATCTCTGTTTATTGGATGAAATTCCCTGTCACATAATTTATTCAATATAATAATCATCAAATCTTTCATGTCCTGCATAGCTGTCCACAATTGTAGAATTGCGATGTTAAAACCACTAAATTTTACAACCAAAGCTTGGACAATAGAGAAAGAATATAAACAGCCACTGTATCAAAAACAATTAAAGAGTTTTTTTTTCATTCACTAGACACAAAAGTCATGCAACACCGACTAATTGCCCATCGATTAGAATACACAGTAGACACACTCAGTCATTGAGCAAATCCCATGTCTCAATTTTGTAAGTCCAGCATTACTCTTAACCCGCGCGGACCAAGTGGGAAGATAAAAGTATTCTCAACTTTAAACATCATTATTATCATCATCAACCGCACCAGATACAATCCACCCGTCCCATAAAAGTCGAATCATGCCTAAATTATGGGGCTAGGGACAAAGCTCTACAAGCTTCTCAATCCACACGTGCCCACAAGCTTCTCAAGGAATATGATCAACCAATTGTCCAAACTAATTTGGACTATTGTTTTGCTGTTACAACTTCCGGGTATTGAACAATTCGGAAATAAGATCATTCACATGAATCTGGGTAATAAGGCCTCGGTGTCTTACTTATTCCCGACAGTTGTCACTGAATGCTGGTCAAAATAGGCATATTTGTTCATTCTCGTAAAACTTCCAACTTGGCATTTATGTTCGGAGCCTGTTTCTTATGCAGCTCAAAATCACAATCCACAATAGCTTGTGTTTCATTTGACCGAATATTTTTAGTTAATCTTCTTTTCTGTTTTGCCACTTGTCTCCTCATCTCAATGGTTAGGAACCTGCAAAAGAGGAAATGTTTCTCAGTAGAAACTAACTCAATCCATGAGACTATTTTAAATCAAACTTCAACACCAATCTGAAATCCACCTTTCTCACATTTTGCTAGTGCAAGGACACCAGTTATTACTGCATATGTGTCTCCATCTGATATCCAGCAGTTAAAGAAGAAAGGGGCCAAATAGTCCTCAGGTCAGAAACGCCTTTAGTCCCAAGAAAAGACAAATATACTATACTCTGAACAAAAGATAGAACAGATACTAGAATCAACTATGCAAACAAGACTTTGCTCATTTTTTCACAAAATGTGAGCCTTGAAACCTGTTCTACATTTGTGATGATAACTTTTGATAGAGCTAGAATGGCAGTATCAGTTTTTTCATCCATTCTGCCAAGAAAAAAAGTGTCAAAGCCTCAACAAAAAATTTTGAATCAAGTTTGTAAAGTAATTCGATCTTACGCCCCAAGTTATAAATATCTTGCAAGTAAACTATCATATTCATCTCTGTAACATGCTAATGAAACTGAGGCCTGCAAATATTTTACACAAATAATACATTATTCAAAGAAGCTGAATTAAACTTGCCAAACAAGGAAAAGCAGCACAATTTGTCAACTATAAAAAACGATAAGTCTTAAACCACATTGAAGCCAAAGAGAATGATCCACAACACAAGAACACATGCTTTTATGCAATAATTAATATGATAAAACAAAAACAGCGAGCCAAAAATATCACAAGGTGAATTATTCAATCTGAAGATGGATAAGTGACCTTCCATATATCAGGATTCTGCTTTTAGTTGCTTAGAACAGGATGAGATGATTATCCAACAACACCTTAAATGAACTTCATCATCAAACAAAATAAGATGATGAAACCAGTGTGCAGTTGCTTTCCATCAATTGCCTCATTTGGAGAGCATTGAATGCTGATAATACCCAACTTATTATGCCAAGGGAAAGGTGGTAAACCCCAGCATCATCTTTAGACCTTTGGAAGCAAGGCAAGCATGCCTCCAACACTGGCCCTGGAAAATGCAGGGATCATCAATAACATATTCAAAATGTAATTTCCAATGCCATCAAATGGTATCTAGAAAATCCACCGTTTCTAAATTAGATCCAAGGTAAGCTGATAAACAAATCAGTAATATCTTAACTTCACTTTAGGATGAGAATACAAATGAATGGAATGAAGCAGCAGTGAACAATCATTAGCTAAACAATACAATGGGTTATCACATCAAGGCTTCATACCCCACACAACACCCAGTAAGCAAGCAAAGAGCTTCCATATTTTTTTTAAACATTTCATTAATCACCTTATCTGACACTATAGTAAACAGGAGATTGCCATCTAGTTTTCTATATGTTACTGAAATGCCAAGCAAATCCAGTGGAGTATTAAGTTAATAATAATATCTTAAACAAATCTGCCAATAATCAATCATCCTCACATCACATATACAAACAGATTCCCAAGAGATGCAAGTGATATCAAAGAGACAACATATCCGTTGAAGCAGCAAACTATTTCACAAACAGCTGGAAACATGGTCACTACTGAGCCGTCTAAGATTGCTAACTTATTCAAGATCTTCATTGGATATTACAATAAGAGTGCTGAAAGAAATGTATAAAGAAATAAACAAGATAATGAGACTGGAAATATCAATTTTATTAGGAGTATTCGTACATAATTTCCAAGTTACAAATTTCCACTGTCTAAGCAATTGCAGATATCAACAAATTTGACAGAGTTACAAAAGTAAAAAATTAAAGATGTTTCTTACAAACTTGTTTGCCCACTGCAGGCAATCAAAGAAGATTATGTTGTCAAAAGGCAAAAAGTAAAGTCCCTACAATCAATACTCACCAATTTGAAGGCTTGTGCGAGTGGATATTAAATTCTTTAGCTCCATCAAATGTTCATCATTTGTAATGTGAAGTGTAATACGGAGGTTTGTTAACAATGCTTCTTGTTCCCAACTCAAGGGACCAGAAGCATACAATGCCTCTAGAGTACAATGATAAGCATGCAACTCTAACCTATGGATTCTTCCTGCTACATCTTCTCCTAATGGATGGGGCAAATTTTCTTCTTCATCTCCGCAGCCAGAAAAAGATTCAGCACCACTACTAAGGGAAACTGCACCATTATATTGACCTGCTAAAATACGACTAGACAATTCACTTGAACTGTCACTAATAACACTACAACTACCAACTGAACATATATCACTATCAGAGTCATTAGCTTCTGAGCTCCTTCCATAAGAACACTCAATAATACAACATGGTTTTCCCCTCTCTGTTTCATAATAGCCATTTGTTTGATTGTTAGAGGAAGTATGCATGTCTGTTTCACCCAGATTTTCTTGTGGGTAAGCAACAGCATCTACCTTTTTAAGTAGGGTGGAAGGATTCCTTGCAATCACTTGTTGGCGTTCACCCTCTTTTTCTATTGCTCTCGTCTTCTGAATGTTTCCACTACATGCTTCAGCATCAGAGGATACAAAAGGGAAGCCTCTTTTCAATGTTTTGGCTGAGATAACATGTGACTCCTGGAAATCAGTGGTGTACTTACCAGCTTGCACCAACGAATTGTTGATATTCTTAGGAAAGTTAGGTGTTGGTACCCTATTGGACTTCACAATTTCTGAACTCCCTGAAACCTGTAAATAATAGCCACGAGATGATTAGTTATAGGCAAAAATGAATGTAGTACATGAAAACAAATGAGTCACGCATGAGCATAGGGCAAAGAGAGAAAGAAGGCTAGATGAAGTTCAGATGGCCAAACAAGATTCAACTGGTTAAAAAATGCCAAGAAAAGCCTCTCAAACTTACAAAAATATGTCACCAACACAGAAACAATAAGTCTAAAAATGTTAAAAGATAAAAACATAGCCAACATAAAAAAATGAAGAGAAATATACCTTTCCAATCACAACCCATTTACCATCCTGCCATGATTGACGCACCCTGATATTATCTTTGTGGGTTTGGAATTCCCCTGAAGACCCAAGAAACCTAACCAAACAGTACTCTCCACCCAGAAACTCCAACACTGTAGCAATTGTCCAGGAAAAATCATTGAATACTTCTACCACGTCTCCAGTCATCCAACTCTTCGCACAGTCCACAGGAGGACAAGGCCTAATTGCCTTCCTTGGCACCCTCTCCATGGTCTTCTTATTTTTCCTGCCTGCATAATGAGGATATCCTACAGTGTAATTATGCCCATTACCTGAGATAATTTCAGCACACTGCCAAGCACCAGAAGGCACCTCACTTGTAAATACCTCAACTTTGTTACCTTTGTTGAATCTCATGATGGCTTAGAATATCTGCAAAAACCAACAATAAATCTATTTTAATCAGATCGAGAACAGTGACACAAAACATATTGTTGATACACTTTAGCTTCCAGAGATACTTTCCAAGGAAAAAAAAAGAGAGAGAGATTTCGGTGAGACCACAATTATCCCAATAGAGCTCCAGAAAGATAAAAACTGTAACACAGAATGTTTACCCGAAGGCAGAAAACATGTTCCATCAGAACAGAAACAAACCGTAGGAAGAAACAACTCGAACAGTACAAGAAAGAAGTACTGCTGAAATTGATCAAAAAATCAATTATCCTGAATATAATCAATAAAGATTCTTTATGCCTCCTCCCTAGCATCTCAGAGTAGATTAATTTTGCAATAAAATTTGATCTTTTTATTTTTAAAAATAAAAATCACTAAGAAAAGTTTAATCCTAACTATCCATTTTTCATATTAAGATCTTCACTAAGAATTCCTAAAATTAATTACTTAAATGACATAATATCACATAAGATCGTAAATCCAAATTAAAAATCAATAAAAAAAAACTTCAGATAAAACAGTCAATCAATCAAATTAAATTAAACCGAATTAGAAAAATAATCCGAGCTTGTCATATAGTCACAAAAATTAAAAGAAAAATAAGTTAACAACAAACAAAATTAAAATAAAAAATCTAACAACAAGCAAAGTAACATCAATCTCTTAAAAGAACACCTATAAATAAAAAGAAAGTAACCGCAGAAAATTAATAAAATTAAAGGTACAGTAATCAAAACCCTGGCCGACCTTTTACGATCCTACGAAGCTCGGTTGAAGGGAGAATCGCTCTAGATTTCTGTGTACTTCTCTTTAGGAGAGAACGTATGTGTTTGTTTTTTAGGGTTTCTGAATTGTAAAAAAGAAAAAACAGGAAAATATTTATTTATTTGCAGAAGATTAATTATAATAATAATAATAAATTATAAATTGGTTTTAATACGTGGGATTTAAGTTTAATCTCAACCAGAGAAAAGGTGGAGTGCGCAATGCGCATACCCGGGGGGTGACAGCTCTTATGTTTCACTCGCACTTTGGAGCGTGAACAACACGCTCTGGTATTGCAAGTTCACCCCCAACTGTCATTTTATTGTAATGTGGATTTTTAAAATTAATTTAAATATTATTTAATTTTATGTAGTATTTTCTCGTAGTTAAACTTTTTTTTTAATTCTTATATTAATAATTTAAAAATTTTACGTGAATTAAAAAATATATACTAACAGATGTGTCAAATTTTGCATTAAGACATGTCTGCTAGCAGTTCTCTGTTTTGATGCAAACAACTTGGAAAGATCTTCCTAGTAGTTCCTATAATGTTAAATGAATCACTGGAACATCAATATAATCCATCCCAATCAAAGGAGTCAAGCATTATGCTTGTTACTGTGTGTTTCATTCTCTTACAGGATGTTGTTTTGTGGTAGTTTGATATCAGTATTACCCTAATCGTCTGCTCTTCTCTGTCACCGACTCGTCTCTTATAGATGCCACAAATGCTATTGAGTAATCCAAGCCTGGTCCAAACCGTGCTGCTACTACTGATACTGCCGTTGTGTTGATTCTCATATTTGTATTTGTCACTTTGCGGATTTGATGCCATCAGAGGGCTACTCATTGATTAACTCTCTCCTGCTCTAGGACATTTAGGGGAAGCCCGGTCATTCATAGATCATTCCTCCTTTGCTTTTGCTAAAGATGGGATTCTATCTATTCCATTCGAAATGGAATTGTGCATACCCTATTTGTCCTGCATGGAAGGAACTGCCGGCTCAAGGGCCCAACTCTGTTGCTGAGAAGCAAGAGATGCCAAATTTTGAAAGTGGTTTATTAGAAGTAGAAGGCGCTCTGGTGGGATCCTCACGGACAGAAAGAGATTGCAGTCGGTTTGATAATGATCAAGTGACGTTGCTTCTTCGGCCCAAACCAAGGAATCCCTTAGACGTGATGCAAAATGGATCTTGTTCTATCGTTGATCAGAGGTTTCTCTATGAAAAATACGAATCAGAGTTTGATGCGGGGGAAGGAGATGGAGTCCTCGACGCACAACAGCTAGAGGAGGATTCATTCAATCACAGAGTCTGGGCTCCTAGAATATGGCGCCCCTGGGGCTCTGGCCACGGAGTATCTTCCACTACACAAAGATTGAGAAGCAACAGTCCACACAGCATTCATTTTCTCCCTCACCTGCATGATACAAATGTTCTGACTCGAGTAAAACATTATATCAAATTAGTTGACTGCAAATCTTGTAAATAAGACATGGCCAAAATATGTATTGGAAGAAAGTGAAGAGTGGAGCTTACCGGAGAGGAATGCTTCCTAGTCCGAATTCATGATTTTCCATGAATTTGCTCAGTTATTTGACAAAAGCACATTGTTTTGCTGCTACCTACATGCTCTTTAGTATTCCACAAACTGTGTATCTCCACACAAAGAGTACTAACAAGCACAAAACAATGTGCTTCTGTCACAATATTCTACATATAGTCAGTCACTCAGCTTCAATCCACTTGTTAGCAAATGACATGCTTAAATCAGTTATTTCAACAACATATTAATTGTTTGACCCAACCTTTTATTCCCCTCATGAATAGCATATGTAAATAAAGTTGAACTTGCTTTATGGAGAATGCAAATCTCATGTACACATTATCAAAGGCCACAAAATTTGACATTTTGTTCAACAAAAGTTGGAATGGCTCAGATACTTTAAATGCTGGCTTTCCTAGCAGTACCAAACAAGGCCTAAGGAACTTTGACAAGTATATAAAAAGGTAAGTATTAAAGAAAAGGACTGTACCTCAAATATATGGGGTTACAGGCAACAAAAGTTGCAATCACTTGTACTATAGTTCATGAAGTACTTGATAGTGAAAAGATCTAATCAAAGATGACAGGACTTTTTAAACCAACAGTTGATTGCTCATTCAGCCGTTACAAGAAGAGATTTTTCCCCTTTCACTTTACCATTTACCAGAATATCATAGGTAGTGTCATCCGGTTTAAGTCCTTTGTCAAGCATTTCGTTATGCAGTCTAAAAGCCTCAGACAAATTCCCCTCCTTAAAGTATCCAGCAATCAATGTATTATAAACAAGAACGTTAGGAGTCAAATGCTTCCGATCCATCTCTTCCAAAATCTTGCGAGCATTATCTAGCTGTCCTTTATTACATAGACCATTTATTAGAACACTATATGTGATTATATCTGGCACAATACCCCTGGAAAGCATCTCTGAGTAAAGATCTGATGCACTGAGTAATTTACCCTCTTCTAAGAATCCAGCAATTAATGTAGTATATGTTTGTAAATCACAAGGAATCCCCGCATTTATCATTTTCCTATGCATGTCAAGTGCTGCTTCCATGTTACTCAATTTCCTAAATCCATTAATCATGCTATTGTAGACAACTGCATTAGGAGACAGCCCAACTTCAAGGAGTTCAGAGAAAAGTATACACGCACTTTTCATGTCTCGTCTTCTGCAAAATCCATCTATAAGAGCACTGTACACAGTAACATCCAGTTTAAGACCCTTACTCACCATTTCATTACGCATTTTCAAAGCAAGATCAATATCATTGTTTCTGCAAAACCCATGGATCAAGATAGTGTAAGTGATAACATTTGGGGAAAGTCCACTTTCACACACCTCTCTGTAAACTTTCAGTGCAGAACTGATATTACCCCTTTTAACAAACCCATCTATAATGCTGTTGTGTGTCAAACACATGGGAATGAAACCCTTCTGAACAAACTTCTTCAAAACATCCCTGGCCTCAGATGGGCGACCAACTCTGCACAAACCATTAATAACTGTGTTGTATGTATAGTCTGTTGGAGAAATCTTTAGGTGCTCCATTTGGTCCAACAGATCAAAAGCGCGTTCAGCATCACCTTTTTTAAAGTACCCATCTATTAGAACAGAATATGTGATAGCATTGGGTTTCAAACCCTTTTCAAGCATATCTAAAAATACAGTATATGCCGCATCCATGTTTTTTATTCTGCAATATGCAAGGATCATGTTGTTGTAAGAAACTACGCTTGGTATCATGCTGCCGGAGACCATCTTTTCCCATAAACTGCAAGCTTCACTTACCTTACCCTCTTTAGAGAGCCATGACAAGAGATTATTATATGTGAAAACATTTGCAATACCATCATCCACTGCCTCATCAAAGAGCTCAGATGCCTTTCTCAGTGACCGAGCTTTCAAGAATTCCTGCATCAATGAATTCACAATAAAGACACTTGGCCGAATACCCATTTGTTTCATTTGGGTGTAAAGCTCATAAGCATTTTCCACCTTCCCATTCTTACAACACCCTTCAATCAAAACTGCGTAAGTAACCTTGTTAGGACTAGGACCATCTTCCTTAATCTTATGAAACAAATCCAAAGCACTAGTTAAATCTCCTTGCTTGCAATAACCTTTCATCAAACTAGTTACAACCACTATATTAATTGGCCTTCCGCAGCTCATCATCTCATCTTTTAGCCTCAATGCCTCCATCATATTTCCATGCTTTATACAAGCACATACAACACTCGTATATGTAACTTCTGAAGGAACCCACCGCATATCTCTCATCTCCTTCAACAGCCCACAAGCAACTATCAAATTGGGTTTCCTACAAAAAGTCTGAATAGCAATATTATAAGTCATTGCATCAAGTTCAACTCCTATAGCCTTTGCATCTCTATAGTACTTTTCAGCCTCCTCAAGCTTATCTTCTTTTAAGCATGCACTTATCATCAAAGTGATTGTTACACAATCACCACTCACACCTTTTAAAACCATCTTATTATGCAACTCTTTCACTTCATCAATCAAATTTCTCTTAACTAATGCAGACAAAAGCATATTAATAATTCGAACCAATGGAATTATATCACGCTCTATCATTCCAGTACAACACTCTATAGCGTCATTTATTTTACCAGCTCTAACATAACTACCCAACAAGTAACT
This sequence comes from Xylocarpus granatum, assembly GCA_019650275.1. Taxonomy (NCBI): domain Eukaryota; kingdom Viridiplantae; phylum Streptophyta; class Magnoliopsida; order Sapindales; family Meliaceae; genus Xylocarpus; species Xylocarpus granatum. The sequence continues at coordinate 101,781 of BNST01000374.1, read as the reverse complement.
GAAAACTCGCGAATCTAAATCGAAATCAAACCTTTTCGCACACTCGATCAAGTTATCAACAACAGCGATGGATGTGGGTCCCGAATCTCCTGAAACGTATTGATTAAGTAAATCACGAGCATAACGATCACTCTTCGACTCTTTCATCAAAATGTGAAGCAAAACGCAAAAGGACTTCAGGTTCTTTAGGAAGCCTCGACGCTTTTCAACCCGTCTAAAGTACTTCAAAGCCGAAATTGGTTCGTTTTTGTAGCTAAGAAGAGTGTTTATCACGTTCGTTTGAGTTAAATTTGTGATATCAGGAGCGTATAAGGTGAAATGAGATTGTTCGGATTCTGAGAAAGCTCGGTTGGCAGGAGAGTTTGGGGCTGGGATGATTTTCTCGGGAAAATTAATAATTGGATGAAAGTTCTCCGAAACTAGAGGTTCTGATGAGATGGGTTTGTCAGGGAATTGTGATTTTGAGCAGATTGATTTAGGATCTCTGAGAGAGCGGACAGCAAATGGCGGGATTGGTGAAGAAGTGAGCGAAGATCTCATTGTTCTCTGCATATTGCTTTCTAAAACCCCAGTGCTAACTGGTCAGAGTTAAAAACCCTTCAAACAGAAACAGAAATTTGGGCCTGGAGACCAAGATAGCTAACCCGGATCATTTTTTATATAAAATCAACCCGTCGGACCCAAGCATCGTGTCCGCACTGCAGCCTTTTGATTGTGACTGACATTACTTTTTTCTTTCACATTTCTTAAATTAATCAAAATAAAATCATCACCATCCGTCACTTACTTCTCACCACCGGCAGCACCGCTTGTTGCCGCCGGTGACATGTGATCGAAAATAATTCTATCCAATCCGATGTACATTATCTAGACTAGTCCAACACGACGCACCAAAGGAACCCTTATGGTTTCTTGCTTGTCTATGAATGGGGTTACCGAGTTCCGTGCTCGGAATTCATCTCAAAATGGCAAGAAAATAATTTGGAATTGGCATTTGCTAATTGCCTCAGATTTTTATTATACAGGAAACTTTGGCACCTGCAGTCCACAGAAAAATGGTAAATTACAATTGATATTTCCCCGAAAGATACCAACTGTTTTTGCAAAAAATTGATACAACGGGCTCCATAATCGAAATCCAGCTTCCTGGTCATCATGGTGGGTAAATTGTGAATGAAAGAGCCGCAGTTACGGAGCTATAAGAACTTGAAAAGCAGAGATATCTATAAGTTAGTTATTTGGCATCTGTCAATCCTGCAAAAATTGGTAACTTGGATGCATCTTCACGGGGAAAGATATGCATTTGCTGAATGGGGTAATTGATCGAAAAATCATGAAGCCTGGGTAAAGAGATACTGTAGTAGGGGAGCAACAACCGCTATACTTAAGCTGTTTCCCAGCAAAGCATAACTGCAGTTACAAGATCATTCATCAAACGGTGTTAGTTGATGCTCCAGATTTATGTTTGCGCATCACAGTGTGAAAAAGAAGACGAGAAAGAAATAGCATACCGCTGTCTAAGTCTTATGTGCTGTGGGAACCCAAAATCCTCCGGGAAAGAATGAAAATTTGCTACCTACATATCAATAACAACGATATCTAAATTGACAACAATGTGAAAATAATCAAATACTAGAGAAAGAACATAAGCAAAATCTACCTACCTCCCTGGGGGTAAAATATCTAAGACATTGCTCCTTCAGTGAAGATGCTTTCCCCTTATTCTTTGGCTGCATGTTAACTAAATTGAATATGAAAAAACCCAGGCAAGATACTGTTATAACCCATGAATTTCTAATAACAACTATATCGACCAAAATATAACATAGACATCAACGTTGTGGAAAGGACAACAATGGCATTGCAAACAACACCAGAAATTGACCAAAATGTAAAATACCAAATTAATATTTAGGAGCCTGGCTAAATTAATCAAATCAATTTTCCTGCCAAAATATGATAAACAGCAATGATGTTACTAGATATTGACAGATACCACATGATATGTGAGCACCTGACCCTACATGAGAGGATTTTACAGGAGATGACTAAAAGTAACATCTGCATTGGAGAGAACACAATAACATGAAGCAATTGTCCATAACTCTCCAATGGTAAAAAGCATTTCATCCAGTAAGCTAATTCCTAGGCCCAATTTGTACACACGATTCTATGAATAACTACATGTTTGAAGTGAAACCCTACCTGGACTGTAGCCAAAAGGGACCCAGTACCTTTCACAAATCGATAGTAGCTCTTTGTAAAACAACAGCATCGCTTTGAGTCCGGATAGACAATATCTAAACTCTCTATTAAGGATTTTCTAGAGAGAAAGGGGTCAATTTAGAAGAAAAGAAAAAGGAACAATAATGCCGTTAACAGACATGTATGCTATCAACTATTAAAAATAAGCAAAATCAAAAGGATACCCATTGCACTTCCCCACCTCTCTATCAAGCTAAATGGAACAAAATAATTGCCTATGGAGTCATATCCATCTACCTCACTAATTTCTTCTGAAGCTCCAAAATTAACAGCAGCAACAGTATTAGTTGACGAGAAACCAGTTTCTGTATTTACTTGGTTGCTTGGGTTATTGAATTCGAGAAACCTCTCTACCGGCTCACAAGACTGCAGCAACTTATCCCAGTTCTCTTCAGGTTCATTTTCTTTGGTAATCAAAATATCATCATGAGAAAACAATGGACTTGGAGACTGCAGAATCTGGTTATTAAAGAGTTGGCACCTAAAAGATAAAGGTTTTCTTTTTGCCTGTATGGTTAATGAATAGAAGTTACTTTTATAAATAATCTTTGTGAACATGAAATAGGATTATACAACAAACAATCACTATCAACACATATATCCACCAAATATTATATATCATCACCCATCAAGACTGAAGAACCAGACAAAGTAGTCAATTTCATGGAAAATGGAACTTTGAAACCAGCTGTGACCATCATCCATATAATTAACTTTAATGCACATACCATTGATGAAGATTATCCTCCACAACTCTAACAGAAATATTCGTTCAAATGAATTATTCGTTTTAATTCTAATTAATTCGTTTTAACAAGCAACAAATATGACAAAGGAAATACATGATATTATAAAACAGATAATGACAACTAAAAATGTCATAAAATCCAAGTAAAAAATAGCACAGAAGATTCACACATGTACAGACAGAGAGAGGGAGAAAGCAACTACCAAGAAAAAGTAGCGTGGCCTAGAATATGGCACACCAAATTGTACTGGGCTCAGGATAAACTCCTGTGTAATATAATCAAACTTGGACAAGACCTCGATCATTTTTGTACGTGTATCTGAGGTCTGTAAAGAAAAAGAACAGAAGACAAAAGAAATAAGCTAATAAACTTTTTTACTAAAATTTGGAAAGTAAATTGAGCTGATATTATCAAGGACAGACCTCAAATCCAACAACATTTTCCACAAATAACATGATGGGAGGTTTTGTAGTTTGTGGTATAAGTTCAAGAATTTTGAGAAATGAAAATGCCCGAGCATCGCCAGATTGCTTTTGTAGCCCTGATCATGGGATGTTCACCAATAAAAAATATTATCTATAGAAACTAAAAAAGCCATATGAAGAGCAGTTTCACCTTGTCGAGTGTAGGGTTGACAAGGAGGGGAAAGAAGCCATGCATGCGCCCCATATATGTCAAGCTCAGCAGCAGTCAGGCTCTGAATATTCCCCTAAATTGACCAGAACACTTAAGATTAACAACCATATTATCTTTACATCTAAATATATCAAAAGCTGAAGGAAAAAACTTTGAATACCAAAGCAGCTTAACAGTTAAAAGAGATAAAAAAAACAAACCTCCTACTTTTGAGCAAATCAAAGCCCAAATACCAAAACTTTGAAGACAGATATTCAGAAAATATCCTTATAAGTCATTTCTAGAGACAGCCACAAATTTTAAATTAAGAAAGGTTAAAAAAACATATGTTGAGCAAGCCCAGAGCCAGCCATTTGCGAATAGTGTTAAGGGCTGTCTACTCTTGACCACTCCAATAGGCAAACACCAGAGACTTAATACCAATAAACATTAAATGTTTATTGCTTTCACTTTGTTAATTTTGTTGTTGGCATCAAGAAAAATCAGCAGAACTTGATAGCTGCATTAACAGTTCCTAATCAACTTCCTCTAGCCCTTAAGCCTATCACTGGCTTCAACGTTCATTCTGGAATGCAATAAGAGCAGCCCCAAAAAAAATGCTAAACAAACAAAAAAAGGAGCTAAACTCTATAACACACACTCCAGAACTTGGCCTCCCAACAGAAAATAGAAAACTTTAATCCGGACAAGAAAGTCAAACAACTACAATTAAATTTAAATAAAAACCAGAAAAAGAAGAAAGAAAAGAAAAGAAACCTGGTAAGGACGGTGACCAAAGTTGTGATGATAAACATCATTAGCTTTGTCATTTATATCAAATGCTTCCACTACATATGCGTTCACGCCAGCCTTCATTAATGAATACCTCTAACAAGAAATACGAACACAGATATTCAATTATTCGTACATCAGAGAGAAATTACACAACAGATTACAGTAGGGCTTAGAAAGGAGTACCATGCCACCGATTCCACTGTAGAACTCAAGTACTCTCCATGGTTCGCCTTCTTTTATGGACGAATCTTTCTCCATTCGATCTCTCTGACTTCTTCAATCTTCAAACGGCAGGGCTTTTAAGGTTTAACTCGAAGAGTACAGCCTGAAATAACACCTTTTTCTGGATCTTAATAATGAATTTTAACCAGAATTGATATGCACTGACGAAAATACCCTCAAATCAACCACAGCGTCAGCAAGAAAACCCATGCGAAGCCTGTCGATTCGCTTTCACATTCTCGTCGTCTTAATATGCTACTTGAGATATCAACAGAAAAGCGTTTGAACATCAGGTTTGATCCCAGAAATTACTTTCGGTGGTGTCTCTAATTTGATATTCAGGAATGCTAAAGCTACATGAAGCCCAACAGTCGTATTACCTTGGAAGCAAGGAAGCAAGAATTGATCGGCCACGTATCTTGTTGTTAAGGTTTCCGTTCCGGTCGACAATACCTGGCCCACATTCCGATCAACAATGCTGGCTGTGTTTCGAATTTGTAAAATAATTAAAAGAATAATAAACTGAAATTTGAAATAAAATTTCAGCAAATTCATGGAAAAATTTTCAAAATGACTTTATTTTGAATCGCCCGCAAGTTTCCAATAATTTATTTGCTTATCAAGCTACAATTTTTTCATAAATATGTGACACAAGATTCAGAAGAATAGAATTATGAACAGTTGCAGAGTACGACCATACAAGATGATGATTAACCATATCGAGCCATAAGGCAGGTAGCTGGAAATGTAGCTTCTTTCTGCTGTTTGCCTCAACATCCATGAATCCCCACATGAACCTGGAAAGGCTTGAAAAAGCATCCAAACCTCGTGTAAATTAGTTGCCTACGACAGTTCGTTATTGTGATCAAGCTTGATGGCTTATTGATCTTCGAAACTCGGTTCTGCATGACAAGTATCGAGTCAAATAAAACGTAATCAATTCCCAGTAGATTTTAAATCCCAATCAGATTGTAAAAACGTACAAATTTTTTTCCCTTCTCAGGTTTTTCTAGTGATTACGAATAATTATACTGATACAGGCACAAAAAGGTACCTTGAATTCCATAATTCACCAATAATCCCGGCAAGAGCAGAATCCATGCTTGAAATGGTGGAATCTCGTAGCGTCTCGTCTAATGGATTCTCTGCCAAAAATTTCTGAGACGATCTTCAGAGCAGAATGACAATCACCACAAACACGAAGATTTTTGAATATCTGGACCGGAGCACGAGCTGGGCTGCTGAGGAGACCTTGTGAACAGCAAGTCTGTCATTTAGCACAGATCTCGTTCTGGAATGTAACCAACCTCTTTCATACGAGCCTTTAAACATCTAATCTGTGCATACATCTTATCACTGTCGTGATGAGATGTATCTCTAGCTTGATATTCAAATTATGCTGCCCATTCCCCGTTGCAGTTGTCCGCAACTATTCCAATTATACCCACTACAGTTTCCATGCTGCTGAAATGTGTCATACTGATATCCTTACCAGTGCTTTCCCGCTCAACCCCTCCATGCTTATAAACCTGATTTGAATTTTGCTAAAAAACCCTTTAACTTTCCCCAAAAATTCCATTCGATTCTGCTTTAAATCCCCGTCAGTTTGTCCATAATTCACTTTAAAGTTTCCAGTATGACCAACTATGCTGTTCTAATGTTCACCTCTAAAGCTTTCGCCATACCCACCAATAGATTCCCAATAATTCTCAGATGTACTCTGCGGTGAATTGTCGTCATTTTGCCCATTAAAACCACCAAAATTCCCATCTTCACCAACGGCGTTGTCTCCTTTATCATTTATAGGGCTTTCCCTAAAACTCCAGTCAGGACTTTAAGCATTTGACTTTTGCTGAAAATCTACAGAGCTTTGCTCAGTATAAAACCCACTAGCAGCACTCAGATTTTTCTATAAATTTAACGTTTTGATAGAATCACCCGAACTGCGAGAAGAACATGTCTGGGATATAACTGGAAGAGACCCTATTGTGAGAAGGGAAACTCTTTTTCAGGACATTGAAAACTGAAAACCAGAAATTTACAAAGACAGAAGATGGGTTTAGCCTTTTGGGATGTACTGAAACTGAAACTAAGCCGTTTAACGTTGAAACTGAAACTAAGCCGTTTAACGTTAAAACTTAACCCCCATTGGGCCCAGTTTTCAATGAGGTTTAGGGCTTTGGGCTTCATCGTCCCCTGGATTTTTCTTGATAACATGCAAGTGTACACGCCGATCAGATGAGCTTCTAATCATCCAAGATACTGCAGAAACAACGCTGATTAGCAGACAGCCTGGCCATGCTACAGAGGAACAGAAGCAAAATGCCTAGCGAATAAAGCGTCCGTATCTTTGAAATTATCATTGTATTTGGTTGGAGTACTTGCCAAGTTGTAAGAAAGTGCAGTAGCGATGTGGCCTATTAACAGATTCAATTCAAACAATATAAAAAATAGTTAAAAAAAAATGAGAAAGAGGATACTATCCTTGAGACAGGGTGGGTATCAGCCCACCAAAGTGGCACTTGAATATCCACCGTCATACCTTCATATTTATGTTTTTAGATACACATTTTTGCGGAGAGATAGGGAGTTGAAAATGAACAATACAGTAGCCTTTTATCTGTCTGAAAATCTAGCGCCGGACGTTGCCAGTCCGGGATGGACGAACGAAGGTGACAACGCACGGCAACTAACAGCTGCCACACTTGTTGGTATGCAGAGTGTCCCAGGGCGTATTATCCTGTATGGAGAAGCTGCGAAAAAGAAATGAGCTGAGAATTCAGCGCTCATGGCACTCTATGCATTTGCTTGTGTTCTTGTTTGTTGGGTTATCTGGGGATATAGAATGTCCTTTGGGGATGAGCTAGTACCATTCTGGGGAACTCCAAATGTTTCATTAGAACAAGAATTTCACCTTGAGCAGGCATTTCTTGGAAAGTTTCCCAATGCTACTATGGTGTATTTCCAATTTGTTTTCGCTGCAATTACTTTGATTTTGATTGCTGTAGCTGTGTTGGGTCGCATGAACTTTTATCCTTGGAAGATGTTTGTGCCACTTTGTTTAACCTTTTCATATACAGTTGGAGCATTCAGTATATGGAGTCTAAAAGGATTTCTATCCTCAAAGGAATAATAGACTACTCCGGCGGATACGTTATTCATCTGTCTTCAGGAGTTGCTGATTTCACAGCTGCGCATAGGGTATACACAATACTTCCTTTCATCAGGCTGGCTAACCATATATCTTTATAGCTTCTGATTTTTGTTCATAAGTGTTATTGCAGGTTGGTCCTCGTCTAACAAAAGACAGGGGAGGATTTCCTCCAAATAATATCCTTCTCAAGTTAATGGGAGCAGGCTTGCTCTGGATGGCTGGACAGGCTTCAATGGAGGAGACCCTTATGTCGTAAGCACTGATGCTTCCTTGGCAGTGTTAAACACTCATGTATGCACTGCAACGAGCTTGATTCCTTGGCTGATGTTGGACATTGTTGCTGGATCTTTTGAAGAACTTAAACCAATGTTGAATTGATAACAAGATTAACCAAGGATTTAACTCAGAAAAAGTACCTCTCAGTTAACCAGCAGAAGCAACCAGAATATCATCAATAAGCATGTAATTCAATGAAGAAATACTCGAACAAAGATCAAGAATGTAAGCAAGAACTCACAGCAAATAAACAGAAGAACAAGACATTCGTGGTTCAGCTATCAAGCCTACATCCACGGGCAAGAACAAGCTGATCTTTCATTGATCAACCACCAAGGATTACACAAGAACATCTGCACTAATCAACACTCCAAAGGACTTAGCCTTCAACACACTATTACTCAATGCAACCACCTTCAACACACCATTACTCAATGAAACCAGGCTTACTTCTGCAAGCTTTCCTCTGCAAACAAGAAACTCATTTTCCTGCAATCTTTTTTAACTCAATGTACATTTATACTAAACTACAAAACACTGACAAGTCTTGAAATCTTGATGCTAGCTGTATTTTGCCAGTTGTAACTTGCCAGGTATATTTAACTAACAAATTTTAACTAACTTCAACCGACATTGTAGCCATCCTTTCAATTGTATTTTTCGGCAAACCTTCTGTCATTGGTGTCGTTTAAGGCATGATCACTGGTTTAGTTTGCATCACCCCCGCAGCTGGTAGGAGACTTCAACCCTTCACCACTGAAAATTGTCAAACATTTGAAGAAATATTAATACTTCCTTAGCATATGCTACTATGCATCTAATTTGTGTTTTTGTATGAAATGTTTACCATATTCCTGCCTGCAAATTAAACTAAAAGAGAATATGTTTCTTGCAATTGGATATAGGGGTCGTGCAAGGATGGGCAGCAGTTCTAATGGGGCTAAGCTCGGGCTTAATTCCATGGTTCACCATGACGGTTATACATAAGAGATCTGAATTTCTCCAGAAAGTTGATGACACAATGGCAGTTTTACACACGCATGCTGTTGCCGGCAGCCTTGGGGCAATCCTAACCGGTCTCTTTGCAGAATCAAAGCCGAACTACTTGTTCTATGGTTCCTATGGTAAATACGTTGGCCTATTTTACGGTTTTGAGATGGGAAAAGTTAGTTTTGGATTTCGGCAAATATGAATTCAACTTCTGGGAATCTTATTCGTAGTCTTTCTTAACATCATCACCACAAGCTTAATATGTCTTTTCATTCAACTGTTTGTTCCTCTGAGAATGTCCGATAAGGATAGGGAAATCGGTGATGAAGCTGCACATGGTGAAGAAGCTTGTGCTAATTGGGGTGAAGGTGACACGTTTGAGAATTCAAGATATGATAGCGTATTGCCAGTGTCGACGAATAGAGCAGCTGCTCAAGTTGAGATGACATGAAATGAAAACTGTGCTTGTATCGTGTGTTTGTCTCAGATCAAGGACGTGCAAGAGAATAAAACCATTGAAGCAACTATCCTGCGGGCAACTCTATTTATTTTGCTTTTGGATTTGCAGAGAAGTTATATCACTATTAACTTCACTGGTATTTTTCGTTCTTCCCAGAAGTTTTTACAAAGAAACTGGCCGATGAACTTGGTTCATAATCCAAGATACAGTCTCATACCCTTGAACTCTGTCAAAGGATGATAATCTTCAATGGAAGAAAGAATTAAAATTGCTCGGTGTATCAAAGAACAACATGGAATATCATCATTGTATCAACAACCTATGCTGAAAACATGTTGAGGATGAAATAGTCATTGTAAGAAAAGTAAAGGGTAATTCAGACAAGCCATGTCCAAATTTGAGGATAGCCATATAATTTCACCGCCCAGTGTAAGGAGCTACTCTAATTTAAAGCCGACTGCTAGGTTCTCCTCTCCGAATCTCTCTCATCTGGTGCGTAAAATTTACGTGGTTCTGCGTTTCTCAGGTGATTTCTAGGGTTTCTTCCTTCATTTAATTTAATTAATTTTTTTTAATTTTTCATGCGTATTGAGTTACCTGATCCATAACCTATAATTTTATTGGATTTTTTTAATTTTATTTCTTGGTCTTGAATTTGTATTTAGAGCTTGTGTTCGGTGTATATCTAATTCGTGTTTAATCTGATTATCTTTTTCCTCGGTTCAGTCGCTGTCGCAATATATTTCGTTTTATGCAGGATTTTGGATGGGTTTATGTTTTAGTTTGATTCGATCCGTCTAGCATTATCATTTTCTGTTAATTACTTTCGCTAATATTTGTTTGGGTGTTTGGAGTGGAAAATCTGTTGACCTACCTGTCTTATTACTTTATTGTGGTTGTAGGTTAACTTAAATTTAGATTTGCAATTTTCTATTTGGATTCAGATTGATGCTTTTATTGTTTTTTTTTCTTTTTCATTCAAGTGCCAATGTCGAGAAATTTGGAGAGCTTTGATTTTTCATGTCAATCAACAGGTTATTTATGTATAATATGCTTGTAATGTCTAGTAATCAAATGAGATGTTGGTGTTCGCTCATGGAATCTGTGTTTGCACCTCAGATACATAATTGTTAAATTGGCTTGATTTGTGATATTGGAAAGCATAGATGGCGAAGAAGAAGAACACACTTGTGTTTATGGATGTTTCGATTGATGGCTATCCTGTTGAAAAAATGGTTTTTAAGGTATTATTGTGTTTGTATCCAGCTACATTTTAATTAGGTTTCTGTATTTTAATTTTTGGTGTTTAGGTTATTGCTTATTGATTACTGTGATTTTCTTTCAAAATTATAAGTCTATGGTTTAGATTAACAAATGAGCTTTGATTGCTCAGCTTTTCTCTGATGCCGCTCCTAAGACTGCAGAAAATTTCCGAGCCCTTTGTACAGGTAACTTGAGTGTGGTTATAACATGTTTGTGTGTGGAATTGTAACATTCTTAGTCTTATCTGGTATAATTTAATCATTTTGTTGTTTGGTTGATATTTCTCAAACTATTATTGCATCCTCAGGAGAAAAGGGAATTGGTCCTAGAACTGGAAAACCATTGCACTACAAGGGGTCCTTTTTCCATCGTGTCATTAAAGGTTCCATGGCTGAGGTTTGTTATACTGTCTTATCTTTATCTGATTTGTCTCCTTCAAAAATAGGTTTGAAATTCCCTTTTTTAAAAGGAGCATCGATTGGAAGTGGTCTGTCTTTCAGTTAGTACTTTGGTCAGTTACTATTGTTTATGCTGTAGGACACAGGGCTGATGGTCACGACTGCTTTTCTTGTGAAATTGTTTTAAGGTTGTACTTACTAAGTTGTTCATATTCAAAATTTTACTGAACTTTGCCATACCCACCCAGTTTTGGACCATGTCATTGTCTCTATTCTTACCATTGTGGTAATAATTTGTCTTTGTTTTGCAGGGTGGCGATTTTGTAAGAAGAGATGGTATGTAACTTTTGTATAGACTTTTTGTGTTGTCAATTTCATGCAGTTATTTTATGTGGTGTATGGTTTAGATATTGTTTTGCTGTTTCTATTAAGGTTATGCAGATAATCTAATTGTCTTTTATTGCCAGTGTTACTATAAAGGCTTTTAAAATAAGGGTATACATTATAAAGGAAATATGCTTATCAATTGTGTTACTACACACTGAACTGAATTGATTACCTGCTAGTGATGTTTGAATTTCCAGTTACTGCTATAGATAACAGATATGGATTAGTGGATTTGATCTTGAACTTTTGTTGGAGCTATTGTGAATCAGTAGCCAATTAAAATAGAAATTTGATAAAAAGGTTGGTGGTTAAACTAACGTAAAGCAGGTAGAAAAAGCTGTTCTGTCAAAAATGAATAATATATTGAGAGTAGATGGAGTACATGTCTTAGCTGGGAATGATTGCTATTCAAACCCTTTTTAAGAACCATGTCATGGGAGTCTATTTTGTGCTCATGCCATCTGTGCTTTGTTTTCCTGATTATCATTTTAGTTTCTTTGTTTCATTGTCATTAATTGTGTGGGGTGATAACAAAATGGTTTAGATTTTGATTAATGTGTTGACCAGCCAAGTAAGTGTGATAATGAACTTGTCTGGGATAATGCTACTGACAATTTCTCTTCACTTTTGAATACCAAATTTGGTTTTAGCTTGCCAATTAATTGCATTTGATTGGCTTAACTATTCACTCTTTTGTGCAGGGAGTAGTGGAGAAAGCATTTATGAGGGGAAATTTCCAGGTGAGATTGCATTCTTGAAATTCACTTGTAAGGTTAACTTCATGTATCAGGATGTAAGAATTTTGGGAATTTTAAATAAATTAATTAAAATGATGCATAATTTGCATTATGCCCATTGATATGTGCATTTGTAATTTTGATTTGTGCATATTAGTTTATCTGAGTGGTTCCTGGTTATGTATGATGAGCAGGTTGTGAAACGTTTGTTTGACTTGCCCCATTGCAAGGTGCTTGTAAATTGCTTCTTTTGGCTGCTATTGCATACTTGGATTTGATGTTGTTGACATCTCTAGTGTATATGTATGTGTGTGTGTGTGTGTGTGTGTGTGTATCATGTTGAGTTTTTTGCAAATTTTTGCCAACAGAAATTATATCTTATGATAATTATCAATTTTCCACGTAATGATTTCAAGCATTTTGAATTTTGGTTGCAACTGAAGTGTCTTTTTCCAGACTAATAATAAACAGTTAAATAAACTCTTCTGTAATGTATGAAAGATGAATGTCAGTATGCTTTTAAAACTTGATATTTGTGGTACATTGGGATGTTATCTTGGTCTTTTTCCTTTTTTTAAGTTACAGATTACGCAACAGGTTTCTTTTCAATTTTCATGGTTGGTAACAAATGGTAGTTATGACATAATTTCAGAAGAATCACCCAGGCTAAATCATGACGGACCCGGCCTCTTATCCATGCCTATTGCCAATCGTGACATGCTAGGTTCTCAATTCATCATCACCTTTAAGGCTAATCATAACCTTGACAGGTATGTGTACTGTGGATTCTTTTGTTTGTGGACTTAAATTTTGTAAACACTGGCTGAACTAGGTTCAGTAGTTATGTTATCTGTGTCTATCTCTTTATTATTAATATTCACTCTTTCAGTTTATTTGACATGCCATCAAGTTCCCAGTTTGCTTAGTCTCGTTTCTGTCATTTTTAACAGGAAATATGTAGTCTTTGGGGAGCTTGTGCAAGGACATGAGGTGTTGAAAAAAATTGAAAATGTTGGTGATGAACAAGGGAGACCGATTGTAACAGTGAAAATTATCAATTGTGGTGAATTTAGCGATGGTGGTAGAATATTCTAGCCCTTTGTGGATGGAGCTACTTGCCTTTTAAGTATTGATTGGGAATATGATATATTAAGTTGGTTGTTTCTTTCTGCACAGATAAAAGGAAAGGATTCATGTTGAAAATGGCAAAAAATGCTTCCCTTGATGGTAGCAACCATGAAGCCCGGAGGAAGGGAAAGCACAAGAAATCTTCAAGAAACAAGAGGAAGAAGAGAAGATACTCTTCTTCTGATTCAGTGACTTCCTCAGATTCTGAGATGGAATCATCTGAATCTGATAGTGATTCTGACTCATATTTGTCCTCGTCGTCTGATACTAGTTCTTCAAGTGATGATAGACGCAGAAAGAGAAAGAGATCTTCTAAAAGAGACAAACATAGACATAGTAAAAGAAGAGATAGACGACGGGACAAAAAGCGTAAGAGGCGTGATAAGAGATACAAGCGCAGATCAAGAAGGTTGTGATTACAGTATCTGTAATTCTCAAGTATTATGTTTAGATTGTTAATTAGCACAATCCCATCCAAATATGGCTGCATAGCGTGTCATCCCTTTTGCTGTCTTCTTCCATCGATTAATTTAGGCTGCTATGTATTCATAATATCCTCCTTTTTATTAGGTTATCGGATAGTCTTGCAGACACTAACAGTGATAGTACAAGTGATAGTAGTAGTGAAGATGATCTTGATGTTCGAGGAAAAGAAGAGAAAGAGAAAGAACCTTCTCAGAAAGCAGGTAATCTCCCAATTAGCTGATTGCTGTTACATTTTTATATTGATTGCTTTTGCAATATTAACTGATGTTAGACCTAGAAATTGCTTCCTTTTTATATTTGTAATCTTAGATTATTTTCTGTCTGGATCTCTGCTTAAGAAAGAAAAGGAAAAATTAAAGGAGAGAAAAAGGCCTCTGTGTGTGTGTGTGGAAGAAGAGGGAGGGGTGGTCATCACAGTCTCTGCTACATGGAGGACTAGGATGTGCCACTGCCTATGCAAACCTTGCACTAGGTCAAGGGTTGAGAAGATTACGCTGTCTGCTTGGCAATCAATTAGAACACAAATACATTCTTAAAAAGTTTTGGCTTATAAATGAAGCATTTCTTGAATTCATCTATGTTTTGGATATTTCTTTTGATGTTTCATTCTTAAATTACTTTTGTGTTTTATGCAACATTTTTTTTTAATAAGCTTCAGGAGGGAATAAGTCTGGTTTAGCTGTGGAAAAAGAAGCTGGTTCCATTCGTCATAAAAAGAGGCAGGATGATGATATATTTGCAGAAGAGGGTGAAGGAACTCCCAAAGAGAACGGAGAGCAGCAGAGCAATGGCATTGAAGCAGATGCTAAATCTAACGGGAGTACGGATAGAAAACCTGTTGTAGTAGATGATCATCCAGTCAAATCTAGGTCTACTTTCTATTCTTCTCACTCAGTTATTCTTTATGCTTACCAATTCTTCCCTATCTGGTATTTTATTTGAAGTTGATGAGCAGGAGCCGCAGCATGACTCCTAAGAGGACCATGAGTAAGAGTACGAGTATTAGTCCCCGGAGGAGTCTGAGCAAAAGCCCTAGTGTTAGTCCAAGCCAGAATATGGGCAGGACATCAAGTGTGAGTAGAAGTCCACCTCAACAGAGGACTGTCACAAGAAGCCTTCTTCAAGGCAGAAGTAGTAGGAGCCCTGCTAGAATTGTCAGTCGAAGCCCATTGAGGAGCAAAGAAAGGAGTATCAGTATGAGCCCCGTGAGAGGACGGTCTCAAAGAAGCTTGAGTAGGAGCCCAAGCCAAAGCAAGAGCCCTCCAAGAATGTTATCACATAAATCAATTAGCAAAAGCTGTGGAAAAGTTTCCAAGAGAAGCATAACCAGAAGTAAAAGTAGATCTTTGCGAAGAAGCGTAAGCAGAAGCCCAGTCAGATCTTCTCATAGAAGCATGAGCAGAGGCTCGGTCAGATCACGGAGAAGCATGAGCAGAAGCCCAGTTAAATCTTCTTGGAGAAGCATGAGCAGAAGTTCAGGCAGGGTTCCTAGAAGAAGCATTAGCAGAAGCCCAATTAGGGCTCCAAGCCGGAATATTCGTCGCAGTTTTTCAAGGAGCCCTAGCCCTGCACGGCGGGCAAGGTCACCTTCTTTGGATCGAAGAAGTTTGTCCAGAAGTGCTTCCCCTAATGGTTCATTGAAGCGCATTAGAAGAGGCCGAGGTTTCAGTCAGCGTTACTCTTATGCTCGACGATACAGAACCCCATCACCTGATCGTTCTCCTGTCAGACCTTATCAATATGGTAGCAGAAGTGATCACAACAGGTTATTAGCCAGTCAATAATTTCTAGTATTTAAATCGTTTCTTCTTATGCTGTTTCTGTGTTGGCATCGGCATTGACCTAAAAGCTTCTCAACTATTTGACACTGGACTATCATGTGATTGCAATCATGTTTAATGCTGATTATGTTGAATTTGCTTTCTTTCTAGGTATTCAAGTTATAGAAGGTACTCACCTAGGCGCTATCGGAGTCCACCAAGAGGAAGAACTCCTCCAAGGTATTTGCTCCTATAATATTTAACATTTTTGTTTTAACATGAATGGTAAAATATGAACTTGCGAACACTTTTTTACTACAATTTTTCCTTTTGCATGATTTGTCCAATAAGTTCTGTATGATTTTGACAATGGTCTGCTTTCTTCCTTTCATCTTTTTTTTTGGTCATTTTAATTATCTTCACTGATACACCTGTTTGCAGATACAGAGGCAGGAGAAGTCGGTCTCGAAGTCTCTCTGTATCATGTAGCCCCCGCTACCGAAGCCGTCGCTATAGCCGCAGCCCCATGCAAAGCCGTTCACCAGTTGACGCTTCCAGATCTCGCATCTCTCCACGGAATGCAAGGCAAAGATCACCTTCTCGTAGTAGGAGCCCTTCAGACTCCCAGTCTTCATTGGACTCCGAATCACCCAAGTGGATGAGCAAAGCACAGTCAAGATCATCTTCTGGAAGCCCAGATGGGAAGAAGGGCCTGGTATCGTATGAAGATGGCTCTCCCGATTCGGGACGGTGAATCAGAGGAAATTTTAGTGCTGTTACCTATGAGCTGAGATGTTATGTTCGTACTTTGAAGGATTGAACATTTTGAACGCTGGTTTCCGGTGTACTTCCTAGAGCTTATTTTTAGCAATTGAATACCTAGTTTGGTTTAGATTCAGATTTGGCGTGTTGTTAAGAACATGTTTTTGAGTAATAGACAGTGCATCATGTTAGGGATAAGATGATGGCAGAATTTTGACGAGGTGATTTGCAGATTGATTGTCACTACAATTTTGTTTGTGGCAGTTAGCTGAACAAAAATTCTAGCCTCTATGAATTCGATTACATGTCTTGAGGGAGTCTCCGTTCATGTTAAATTTGGATCAACAGCTTCCCATCTTGCAGATGAGCTCTAGTTTGTTGCTGGTGATTTTCCTCTCTATTTGAGTGACAAATAACGTACGGATGCAACAGAAAATTCAGTAAATGATAGCCAAATTTATTTTTTGAGTTCTAAGCTGAACTGAACACTGAATTGGTGAATTCAATGGAGCAAAATTCACCTGTAGAACTGTTTCTAGTGCGGGAAGAGGGTGAACCCAGACCTGAGATGGGACCGTTGATTAGCAGCTACTCACCTCAGCTTCTGGTAACACCCTGAAATTTCCTAACCATATAGACCGTGCCATCTGCAATGTATGCGATTATCGGTAATATAATAGATAAGAATGCGAGGAAGAAGATTGCAGGAGATAAAGTGCCCGTTGCCACAATGCCACCGGACATAAGCTTGAGGAACTTGAAGCTGAGACTGGGGTATTTGTGTCTAACTTGGACATGGGTCACAATTTTTGTTTTTCAGTTAACCTAGTTTTAGTGATCCTGCTTGATGTTTGGTTAAGGTAGGGAATGAACATTCTTGAAATCAATCATCCAGTTGGCCCTTTTGGTACCAAGGCGAGTACTGAGATATCCATTTAAATTCTACATTTGATCAAATGGAATATTGCCCTTCACTAATTATCATCAATTTTTTAGGCTAACTTTGTATCATTCAGTAGCTGTATGTATTTCAAAATCAATGGTTCCCAATAGTTGATCATGGCATTATCTGCGTGGAGGAAGCACCTGCTATTGTCGTGTCAGTTTACGACAAAAGAATACTCGGATTGGACGCCCTGGTGCCGAGGGAGGTAAGCCTCTCTCGTTTCATGCTTTTGTGTTTATCTGTCTGCGTTTGAGGTTTTTTTTGACTCTTTTTGCTATAATTTATACTTGTTGCAGTCTAACATTTGATTAATTTTGCATTGTTTAAATCTGATTCACAATTAGCCTTCCTTCTTAGCATTATGAAAGAAGGGATTGCTTGCTACATGCTGATTCTTTCCCATTAGTTTGCCTTGAATATTCTTTATATCTTCAATTTTCCATTGAATATTAAGTATGTGGCATTTGTTTCTTGAAGCATTGGAGCTATCGTTTCATCACATGTATTTGTTCGTAACTGTTGGATACTTGTGCTGGTGCGGCACAAAAAGACGGATGCTTTTCTTTCATTCTATTGAGAGTATTCAAACAATGATCCGGAACTTCGATGCAGAGGAACACTTGCATTCCAAGACATGAAGGATTTTCCAATGCTTGTAAACATTGGAACCATCAACAGGTTGTCCTGACTTGAACAATGATCTTAATCCTAGAACATACTGACTGACCACCTTTATAGATTGTTTGAGCATTGTCATTGCACCATGTTGTGAGAACATTTTTTGCACTTGAAATCATGTCAGCATCTCGGCTTCGGGAAACCATCAACAATTTTCTGTCTGAAACACAATCAGACTCTTATGAGGTTCAAGAAAAGGCTCTCCAAACCCTGGTTTCCATCACTACAGTCAGTCCGCAAGCCAGGAGCTTGCTAGCACAAACAGATGGAGCAATATCAACCCTTCTTTACCTCACAAAATCATCCTCCTCCACCATCCCAATTCTTTCATTATCCATCCTTTTGTATCTCTCCCTGAATCCTGAGCTGAAGCAGTCTCTTGCCGGGATCGAAACCATTTATCGACTCAATTCAATAATTCAATCCCAAATCTGTGAAGAAACCCTCAAATTAGCTTCCTCTTTGATCTGTAGCTTGGCTATGCTTGACAAAAACAAGGCAAAGTTTGGAGTAGCAGGTACCGTACAGGTGCTAGTAAAGGCACTCTCAGCATCGTGTGGTCTTGCTGGCCACCATATGCTTAGTTGTTTGGCAGAGTTGGTCCAGTTCCATGGAAATTGCACTCTAGCTGTCCGATCAGGAGCAGTCGCAGTGCTAGTTCAGGTAATAGGAAGTTCTGAAGGAGAGGATCTAGCCGGAACTTCACTAGCTGTTCTGAATCTTCTTGCCAGGTTTGATGAAGGATTGAATGCTTTAACCAGGACTGAACAAATTGTAAGTTCTATGGTAGATGTGTTAAAACGGAGATGCATGTTTAGCAAAGAGGGTGCAGCTGAAATTCTTCTTCGGCTGTTTGATGAAAGCGAGGGTTGTGTGAGGGATGCACTGAGATTGCCAGAGTTTTCAACTTTGCTAGCTGACCTTTCAATTAGAGGATCGTCTAAAGCTCGCGAAAGGGCTGGTCAGCTGATGAAGAAGATGATGGAGGCTACTTTGGATCCATATATTGATGGAAACTCCATGTTATGCCAATGGTAATTAAAATCATCAGTTTGAAAGATTTTCAGATATCAATCAAATTAGCAAAATTGTAACAGCCAGAATGTCTAAGAAATCAGTTCAAAATCTAGTAGGCATAGCTTAGCTAGCAGCCGGTAGCATAAATTAGTTCAAAAGAACTGCAATTGCATGCATGGTTCTGAACAATGGGAAGGCTTACAGGACTGATACATGCACACAGCAGCCATCTCTTTCATCATCTTTATACATCATCATCAATCATCCATGCTTAACCCTTCATATTTTCCTTCTTCATATGACTAGATACAAACTTCGTCTGATGAGCAGCCATCTGTTTCATCATCATCATGGTTAACAACATCATCATTGCTCTGTGTATTGTAAGTGCCCCTCAACGTCAACTCAACAATTAAGAGGTTTGCTGAAATAAGATATAATAATAATAATGGCGACTCTCATTCCACATAATTGTGATTGTGATGATGCTTAAGAAGGCATTAAAGTTTTAGATGGCCCAATCACGGATTGAAACCTGGAGTTTACTTGCATGATTTGAAGTTTGATTGAATCCCCACCTCGACAAATTGGAGAGCAAGTAATTTGTCATATGCTTTCAATTCGATGCTCTCGCTTTCCGAATGCCATCAAATTGACATCAATTGCAAATCTGACAAATCCCCACTTCCTTTCTGTGATTAAATCCCACTTGACATTATTCCAACTCTGAAAAATGGATTGCCCTGTACGGAAGAATTCTTGGATTCTTTCAGTCGTCACGTGAAATGTCAAGAGGGCAAAACCACCCAAATCATGGAGAACACAGAAGGAGGACGAGGAAATCGTTGAAAGAATCGAGAAATTCCCGACACCAGTTTAATAATGATTTGGAACTTTTTGGTGTAATCTTGAATTTGAAAGATTGTCATGTGGTGGCATCCGCATATGTTTGATTACATTTTAATTATATAATTCCATCAAACCCAAAAAGACACAAACAAAATCTAATGTAGGTCCATTTCATCATCATCATATATCATATCATATAATATTATTCCAAAGCCAATTGCATATACTTAAAAAAGGCAATAGCCACTATCATTAATCCTACATGTTCAAGGATTTCTCTAACCATGATTCTCTTCTTTTATAGCATGCATGTGTGTGTATGTGGATGGTCGTTACGTATATATTTATCATTTATTTTTATATAATATATAATATTTTTATTTTATAATAATTATCATAAAATTAAAAAAATATATTTTTATTATACGATTATTTATAAAATATGTATAAATAAAATAAAATAAATAATAGTGTGTAATTAGTGTTGTAGCGACGGGTAATTTTAGATAAATTAGATTAATGCAGAGGGATTAAATGAAAATGGGATATCTCTGCATACAATGTGCCCAGCTATGAATGAACATTGGAAGATCTCCATTATCCATGATCCATGTGATGAATGTGGAGAGAGAAGCGCTTTCCTAAAAGCACAAGCAGATGCGAATTTGGAAAAAGCTATCTTCATTTGTCCCTTCAAATACTTTCAAACAAACGCGGTCTTCTTTTTGCCGGGTTTACACTTGCGAAATGACAATCTTATCCTCCTGCTTTCCAATACTTGCCTTTTCTGTTTTATTCTGAATAGATTCTCTGCTTTGTTAATTAATAAATTTAAAATAATAATTAAACAATTACACGTCATATTAGATAAATTATTGAATGGTGACGTAATCACGGAGTTTCCTTCCATCTTGTGACGTAACGAAATTTAGCTATCATGGGTTGGGCCCCACAAAATATTCTCGAGCGTAGGAATAATAGATAGCATTGCAAGAAGGGCACGTGTTATTATGCTCCGAAGGGCGTTTTCGTCATAAAAGACGGCCAACGTAAGGACATAACTGGTTTATTTCTGGACTTTCAAGCTTGTCTGGGGTTTTACTGTAACTCTCAGCCAGCCAGTATGAACAAACAAAAAGGCAATACAGCCATAGCCCATAGCTGATGTGAACGGAAAGGCAAAAGTTATTATGCTTTAATGGTTTTTTCAGGTCGGTGATGGTACTATTACTCTGAAGCTCCCCCCCACCCCACTTCCTCGTATGTCTATTCAATGGTTATTATTGTTTCCATTTTCATCAGATCTTGCCCCGTGCTTGTAAGTTCATTCAAGCAACTTTTGTTACCACATTCAGCATGTAAATATTTTAACTTGTTGTTTTCTGGGCGATGGGAATCCATCAATCATAGATATTATGTGTTGAATTAAAATTTCGATTTCTTCTTTCTTTTTTTATGTGTTATATTCCTGGATTGTAGTTGAAGTGCTTTACTTTGTCCACTGTCCACATGCACAGATTCTCTTTCACCCGCTGCATTTCAAACAAACGATTGTGGTAACTCTTATTGTGCATTGATCGGTTGTGGATTCTTTGTTCATAAAGAGTGACAGCTTTTCTTTTCTTTTTTTGTCCCTCTCTTCATCTCTCTCACTCCTTATTTTTAGGTGCCTTTCGCTTTCTTGGTAGTTTCTTTAGAAGGTTTCAGGTAGTGTCTAACTGGTGTAAGAAAGAATAGTTGACGTAGATTGATAGGTTATATGCCACTTTCACCCATTTATTTGATTATAAATAGAGATATTCAAATTTAGTTTTCTTCATTGCAGGAAGTCCGCCTAAACATTTGCAACTAGTCCTTTGCTTACTGTGACTATCTTGGTAGATCATAATGAGTCACAATACCACCACTGTGGGTTCTGGTTAGTCTTTTTTCTAGTCGTGGTGTTTATTCTTTGTTTAGGTTTGGCTTATTTTGCAGTTAATAAGTAGTAACTCTTTGGATTCTTGGGGCTCCTTTGTCTTGTTTTCTGAGGGTTTAAATTGCTACATTTCAGGTAGTAGAACTACTAGAAGAACATTTGAGTTTGGCAGAACCCATGTTGTTAGGCCCAAGGGGAAGCACCAGGCTACCATAGTTTGGCTGCACGGTCTTGGTGATAAGGGATCAAGGTATATAATGCTTAACTTTTATCAGTTTTTTCTCTCTGGCATTATCATATTTTTGGTTCCAAGTTTAAGATGACAATTTTTCACTCCTAACTTGCATTTGAAATTTTGCCTTTGGCAAAGCTTGATCTTTTAAGTTGACTGTTTTATGGAATTGGAAGTCATGTCTAAATTATTCATAATTTTAATTGTCAAGTTTATGTAGTAAAATTATCATTTTCTTTATCAAAATTGTGTCTGTGAACATGCATGGATCTACAAATTACAATATTAAGAATTTGTGCTGTTAATAACCATCTGCACATTGTGTTTGGATGTTTAGTTATGAAATTTGATTCTTTTTCTCTTTGTCTGGAGCATATACCTTGTGTGGGAATGGTAGACTTGCTTTTATCCAAAATAAAGAATAGAGAATATCAATGCCTTGTCCTATTGTGGTGGAGAAATTTGTTGTTCCATTAACTTGTTGAACCCTCTTTCCCTTTCTAGGAGATTTGCGCAATGATTAGATTTAATGGGAGAGGACAGTACTGCTGTAAACTAAACAAAACATGATTAGTTGTCGCTTTCTTCCATCCTCTCCACTAATTCTGAGATATGTTGGAGCAACCTCAAATTCAAGACCTATGTATGCCATATCTTAGAATAGGGGACCACTCCTTCACTACCTTGATTGCCCTTTCAATTTAGCAGATAGCAATATACCATTCCTTAATGGCATAATGTTTTTGATTTGAGTAATTTATTCTTATTGTTGTAAAATATGCAAGGTCAGTCTTGCAGAGACAGTTGTATTGTCATTTTGTAAGAGAATGATTGTTAAAGTTCGTGCTAAACTTTGAATGTGGTCCCAATATTAGATGGATTAGTTATTGTGTTTATAACTATATTATATTGTCTTCAAGCTTCTTGAAGTAGCGATAGCAAACCCTGGTTTCTGCTCATGTTATTGTTTCAGCATGTGAATGCCAGTTAAACTCTTTCAGATGGTATCTGGTAATGCCTAATGTGGATTGCCCAATTTTGTGCCGTTGTTTTGCAGCTGGTCCCAGCTCTTGGAAATCCTTCCTCTTCCAAATGTAAGGATAAGCTTGTTGTGTGAGTTAGCTGCCGCTATTTCTGTACATGCATCACTGTTTATACTAACCTTCCCCCAGTTGGAAACATTTGTTGGTTGATGATCCAACTTTATTTATCTATTGAACTGTTAATGTTGCAGATCAAATGGATTTGCCCGACTGCTCCCACCAGGCCAGTAGCAATATTTGGTGGATATCCTTGCACTGCTTGTAAGTATTTCTTACTTTGAACTGCTTTGATTATCTCTGATTCAGAAATCAATTTGTCTTGAAAACTTTGAGTTTCTGCTAGTTCCAACATCAAGATTATCTGACGATAATTTAATACCCTATCAAAGAGAATTTAATGTATTCAATTGATATTCTTTTTTCCGTTATTTGAATGAATATGATCTTAGTAGCCTAATGTCATTTATTTCAGGGTTTGATGTGGGAGATCTTTCAGAAGATGCTCCTGATGATCTGGAGGGATTAGATGCCTCAGCAGCTCATGTGGCTAATCTATTATCAACAGAGCCTGCTGACAGTAGGTTTCTCTCTTGTTAGCTTTTAAAACTCTTAAGCCTCTAGTCTAAGATTTAGGTCTTCTTAGGTCTTGTCTGGATAAATAAAGTAAGAAGGATTTCCAATGGATCAGTGGAAAGTTATAAAATACTTCCATGAAGCATATGTATAGAATAAATGGTTTCTGCAGTTTTGAACACTTCGAGGACTTACTTCTTATTGGAAAGAAGTGTGGAAAAGTTGAAATCATATATCTTTTTATCATCTCTCTTCAGTTTCCTTTTTTCCTTTTCTGCTCTGACTCTCCTGAGTTACTTTTAATCAAGTGAATTGCGTTGTGCTTGATTTTCAGTGTTTGTCAGCTAAAACTTAAAAGTTTCTTCTTAATTTCTTTCATCTCTTTGGTTCTCACATTTGTTTTCCCATGGAACTGAATAGGTTCATTCCAATATTTTGAATAGACTGAGCCCATAGCCTTTCCAATACTAATAAAGTGAGCTATTCAAATTTTCTTGACAATAGTTTTCAGTATTCGGGAGCTTAATTGCACCTTACCTTTTGATGTCTATTATTTCATTTTCATGTGGATTTCCAGAGCATCACCAAACAAAAAACATTGCTAACATTCTTTTATTCGACTAGCAAAGACATTGTGACACTATGATTGAGAATCTTAATTTAGTTCTTTGTTTATGAAAAATATTAAGAGAGAGAAGAGACAAGGGGATAGTGGATTCCTTTTTTAGTTTTATTTGTCAATAAAATTAGGAATGTATCTAAGCTTATTCTTCATGTTTGTTAGCTTTTTATAATCACACCCAAGTGTGATGGATTATACTGTGTATTATAAATCTTTATTACAACCCTGAGGGATTAGTCAAGTTGCCAAGTCTGAGGTTCAATTCCTCAAGGCCACTTACCTAGCAAAAAGTCACTAGTTTCTTGCTTCCCAAAGAGGAGCCAATTTCTAACTTTAAGCAAGTTCAGGGTTGTTAGAATCAAAGGAAAAGTACTTATAATAGAACTCATTTAATTGTATTGATGTTTTGTAGTCACAGTTGGTATTGGTGGCTTCAGCATGGGTGCTGCAACAGCACTCTACTCTGCCACATGCCGCATTTTAGGACAATACGGGAATGGAAACCTGTACTCGGTCAACCCAAGTGCAGTTGTTGGTTTAAGCGGCTGGCTTCCATGCTCAAGGTTTGGCACCTCTTGAATCATGCACACATTACCTCACCTGCACACAAGCATTTAAACAATACTGTTGTAGGGGTAGTCAACCAATTCATTGAGCTCAGCAGATTTTTTCTTCTTTCCCTTTTAGGACCCTGAAAAGCCGAATGGAAGGATCACGTGAGGCAGCAAGGCGAGCGGCATCCTTACCCATCTTGCTCTGCCATGGTTCAGGTGCTCATTTATCGCCAAAATTGAAATTCATTTTGTTCTCCATAGACACGTCACGTATTTGATATTACAAAGTTGCACACTGACTTGTATCCTCGGCATTACAAATTCCCGTGTAGCGAACAAGCTGCTTCTAAGTCTGGGTTTGTGAATCATATAATAAATTTAGTGGTCATCAAAAAGGAAATCTTCACTTGTTATGTCAGATATTTTTCAGCAACAGCTCCTTGTTCAGCTTTTTGAATTAGATATGGACCAGAGAATCAAAATTTTGTTTAGACCTCTTTCAATCATGATATTTTGTGAGTGCTCAATGCCTATTCAATGTTGACAAGAATTAGGATAACCTTTTTGCTATTCAAGCATTTCTAGACAACCTTGAGCCTTAAGTATCTATCATGTAGATAATCTTTAACTGGGTGCTCTTCTTCATTTACCCTATATGAAAAGTAAACAGTTAATGCAATATCTGGAATTTGATATGGTTCTTAATGGCTTTCTCTGTGCATACATTTTACAGCTTAATTACCTGCTGCAGGTGATGATGTGGTTGCATACAAACATGGAGAGAGATCCGCACAAGTGTTAGATTCAGTTGGATTTCGAAATCTTACATTCAGAACCTATAATGGGTATTGAATTCCATTCTTCTGTCCTGTTGTACACATATATCCGTTTATCACACGTGGCATATAATTCTCAAAATGCTTAAAATTCTTTCTAATGCAGGGTAGGTCACTTTACGGTCCCCGAAGAGATGGATGAAGTCTGTAATTGGCTAACTGCTACGTTGGGGCTGGAGGGTTCTTGAGGGGATACAGATGAAGGAAGTCAGGTTCCATTATGTTCAAAGGTTTAGAGGCACTGTAGAATGGATGTCTGGTGTGGGGTATATGGTATAGCAGGCATGGTATGGCTTACAATTCCATATTAATCTTTATATATATATGTTCAAATATATATATTGAGAAGGAATAAAGTTTATGGAGTATGGGTTAAGTCTTGTTTGATTTTAGGAGAAAGATGATTCTCCCTTTGGGTTTGGGAGAAATGTTAATTTAAATATCCGAGAATCTGTATTTGTAATGTGCCCTGACATTGGATGTATTCTTGTTTCTTGTAATAAAAAGTTGGATATGGTGAGTGAAGAAGTCCAAGTCTAATGGATTTTTAGCCTATTTATATTTATAATTTGAGCTTTAAATTTTTTTATATTTAAAGTTAAAATTTTAATTTTAAAACAAGATTAAATTTTAATGATGAGTTGACAAAAATAATACCAATTTTAATGCATTATTTATCATATTTTAATAAATTTTGTTAAGAATAATTATTTTTATATTAATTTTTTGACAAAATTTTATCATAAAAGCATTATTTATCAACTTAATCATAGGGATAATTATGCCTAACACAATACCTAAAATGTTTTAACCAGTTCAAAATACAAAATCTCCAAGAATGAAGTAGTGAATCCCATAAATCATAGGAAGTGTTTTATAGATTCTACCTGCTTGAGTAATCAAAAGAGGGAGACACAATGCTGCACCATAGCATGATAAACCTTCCATGCCGAAAAATAATAAGTTTAAACTTTCCAAGTTACCTGATGTAAGTGATCCCAAAGGCAAGTTTTGAATAATCACATAATACGTGGCAACAAATGTTTGGGATGCGGAAAGCAGATGCAATAACATTGTAAATCAAAAGTAGACAATAACAACTGCAAAACTCACTCATAACATTTATGGAGAACGGAAAATTTTTATTTTTGACCTGGACTGAATCTAAAATCCTCGACTATTGAAAAATTAATAAAACAAATATGAAAGCTACCGGAAGGACGATTACAGTTGATGAGTCCGCAGCCAATATCCATTCTTCAACTAGGCCTGGCTCCATAGAAGAAAGGCTACATCCAGCACTCTATATGCCACAAGAAATGAAATTCGTAATTACACAACTTCCTCCAAAAATCCACTTTCATGCATTAGAAGATTGTGTATGTTATTAGAGAGGAAAAGTGTGTAATTAGAATATAAGTGAGATGCCTATAGCAACATTCCGCAAAATAACTAACCTGGAGAAATATCTGAATTGATGATCATAACTTCTGGGCTCAAGAGCAACCCAACAGCAGGTAGCCTACAAATGTTTTGCTGAAGCCAGTAACAAAATGAAACTTATAAAAATGTGATAAGCAGATGAGGACCAACCTTGCATACATTTTGCTATTGTTGTTTATTTTTCTTGAAAATAGCTTCTTTCCTGATCAGAGGTTTCTTTGGAATCAATGCAAGGGGTGAGAGAAGAGAAAGATGGCATAGCCTTTAATATGAACTTATGACCACTTTTCGAGGCTCTGGAAGAGCTCAACCCAAGCTGATTTGCGTGACCATGAGGAGGTGAAACTCGCTTGCAACTAGGGGAACTTACTTTAACTGACTTAATGGGGGTAGAAGCCTCTTTCCATATCTCAGGTGTATCATCTTCCAAAATGCTGCCAAGCCAGCCGCCAGAGTGAAGTGACTGAAGACTTGTGGTCCCACCTAGCTGAGACACTGGAGTAATTGGTGAACTACACCAACGAAGGGAACCTCCTGATGAGAGGTTACCACTTCTGGGGCATAATTGAAGTCTTGAAACATTTGTCCAGTCTGTTGCCTTTGATGAAGCTGAAGACACCATGGCCCTTGAAGGAAAATCAGGCACTGGAAGGAAATCACACAAATCAGCAAGTTCATGACATCTTGAAAGAGAACTGGTCTAACACATAAGTGCTGTTGTAATTCCTTCCCCGACCATAAGCATCTACATCCAAAATTTCTTTACTTGTTTCCAGAAGCATTTCATTGCTCTCCAAATTTTTCAGAGATCTTAGGGATTTTGCATAGGATGATAAGATGGTAAGATCAGACACAGGAAATGGAACATATCTACTAGAAAGAGAGTGGGATTTCAATGCATCCTCCCCATGGCTAAATAAAGAAAAATAGGCTGATTAATAAATAAAAAAGTTAAGACCTCACTTTGATTATCTAATCTTTCTAGCCAAACAAAAACAGATATCATGACCAAAGATACTTTACTCTGAGCATTGGAATGACAGTGTTGGTGGTGTCTTCTCGTTGGCATCATACAACTCAACATGCAAGACATCTTTCTTGTTTATAACCATTTCTAGTTTGGCATCAGATGTTCCCTCTGATATGGCTCTACTACTCATCATTTCTTCATTTCCAATATATTCTGTATGAACAAGAATAAAGATTACTCAAACCTTCATTGTTCTCTTGCTACACATGACCAATGTATTTCTTTATTGGCATGCAAATCTGTGTGCTGTTATATTTCAAGATAGTCCTAATCCATGACTCAAAGTATACAAAATTTTCCTTATTTTTTATCAGCTGAAAAGGTTCAATAATAAACATGATCGACAACCATAAGAAAACCATAATTATTTGACAGAGGCAAAACCATAAACCTTTATGAGTATGCTTGGTAATATATATTAAATTGTATTACTTCAAATGAATTGGATTATAATGGATTAACTACGATCAACTAAATAAAAATTTACACTATATTTAATATAACATGTATTGTACTATATATTATGTTATAATATAATATATTTATAATATTAAATTATTTATATATATATAATATTTTATTTTATGATATATTTAATATTATTTATTGAATATATAAATATGTTATTATATTATATTATATTATATTCATAAAATAAAATAAAATAAAATTCAAAGACTAAATGATTAGTTTTCAATAATGCGTGTTGGACACTAGGGGATCTCCGTAATCCATAGAAACGCTCATTAAATTGAGCATTTTTACAGCCCAGCTCAATGCAAAGTCTACCAAAAACAGTATTCCACGCATTTAATGCACTCCACTTGTTTTATCCCTACCAGTGCGGGCCACCAAACATGCAGTATATGCCAGTTGAAAGTACAATCAACAGAAATTAGCTTTGGCAGGAGAATATCTTTATTCTTCTTTCGATGTATAGGTGATGACTCACACCACAATTTTAATCAATACAGATGACTGATGATGATGCCATCATAAGAAGATGACATAAAGATCATACGTGTGATTTCTTACCTTCCTTCCTGCCATAGACATTTTTATAACCCTCACATCGACATCCACTTAAGCATCCAACATTAGCCTATTAACATAAACCAGAGCAAGTGAAGTCAGCCTTTTATTAGATGGCAGGTAAATAATTCACATTAGGATAAACTGAGTGACATAATGACATGTAGAATAATACAGGGAGTGAGAAAAGATGTTGGACCTGATAGCATTCACAATACCTTTTCAGACACATCGACTTTTTGCAATTGCAACCTCTTTTGTGCCTAGGTGATGATGGCATGGCAAGGTTTTCATTATCCTGTAGAGGGCAAACACCACTGAAATTGCCAAATCAAACAACAGTGAATCAGAGAAGAATAATATGATTGATGTTGAACTTAAGAGGGTCCAATGGCTCAATATTTACTGGAAACTCAGGGCGCCGCTTAACAATCTTGGGAGCAAAAGCTAGTGGATCACGGGATTCAATTTGTTGTCGCGTATCAAGTACAGTGTCATTCATATTCTTGTCTGTTAGAGCACCCTTGGCAAGCACAAAGTTCAACACAATAGAATCCAGCAGCAAAACAATCACAGCAGCTGCTTAATGGTAAAATGACAAAATAAAAATGTTTAGAAGGAAAGCATAGGAAATTCAACAATAATGGAAGTAAGATTTCTACCACAAAATTGAATGCACTTACAGTTTCAAGCATCTTGTCTTCTTACAGTTACAACGTTTGTAATCATCGCCATCAACAGTGCTTGATGATTTCATCCTGAAGAATAGTAAACTCTTTAGGAAGTGAGAACAAGATATGAAGAGACTTGAAACAATCAAGTACAAAAGATGACACAAACTTTGCCTTTCATTTGTGGGGCTCAGTTGGCTGTACTCCTCAAAACTGTCAATTTGCTCTGAGGTGAACTTCCTCTGAGTGTGTGGAGTTGCATTATGGTCAACTTGTGGCAGCCAATTCAAAGATACTGTGTCATCAAATGATTCAGAAATGAAAGAACTCGCAGTCACTGATGCCTTATTTTCAAGCATCTGATGTTCTGCAGTAGCTAATTTTACACCAACAGTTGTGCCATGACCCTTTGGCAGAGGGTTGAGAATGCTGTTGAGATGCAAGCCAGAACCCAATGGCTTGGAAACAGTCAAGGGAGACTTTCCAGTGTCACAGGGAGGAAACATGGGAGTCACAGGTTCGGGCAAATTAGTCAGCTGCATCTTACCAGAAGATACATTTAAATCTAAGCTCTCTGATTGTACAGGAGTAACAGGTGATCTTGAACCAGTTACATCATTTGACTTTTTTGAAGGGTTGGTGCTGTCAACAGTAGCTTTAGATTGAACTTCTGCAAATTGAAGGCAGCACTTACTCATGCCACGCTGTTGTTTTCTAGCCTACATTGACTGTTGCAATCATTCCACAGAAAAAGGAAGATCCTAGAAGGATTTGATAACAAAAAAGCGGGAAATAAAAGGACTCTCCTTGTTGTCCTAGTCATATTACAATATGTCAAATGCAAGAAGCTCCTTGCATTAATAAGCAGACAAGGCTACTGTGGAAAAAATGCAAATTCTAGGACCAAAAAGCACATTTTAAGTGAAACATCAAAAAGTGATTAATAGGCAAATGAAGTCTCCATTGGAAGATTTTTCTATTTCTTTAAAATAGATGATAAATTCTTCCCTCAGTTATCATCAAGTCATTGTTCAAAATTTTGATACATAGGGCTCTGATAGATTCTTTTTCACTCTGTGTTCAAGCCTGAAGAAAAGTCCCATGACCTTTACCACACAGAATGCAGGTTCAATATTATTCCAATAATCACTAATCTTCGCAAAGAAGTTTATTTGAATCTTCTCTAATATTTGGTGACTGCATAGATAAAATATTAAAAGGTTGGCTTAGAGAAATTCTTGTAAAGCTTAATTGTCAATTTTTAACCATTTCTCTACACTTTAAATAGCCCAATTTCCTGATACAGTTATTCAGCTCAATCCTATAACACATGATAGCCAACAAATCTTGCATTCAGTATAAAACCAGAAAGAGACAGCACTGAATTTCATAGGTTACACATACTACGATACAGACTCAGGGACAGGATTACATGTAGATCTCAAGTAACAATGACAGAACTACTGGAAACAATTTATCACAATTAATCAATAATAAGTTTACTAATGCAAAAGTCTTTATTTACTGTAGGGTAGACATAAGAAAACATATCTTTACTTCTTTTGTTCATCAGTATCGAAAACCAAACACCCGTCCAAACAGTCAATTTATCAAGATTTTCACCGAAATTTACAAAAAAAATATATATATACACCAAATGAGATCCAGAAAAATAAAAATGGTGTAACAAATCTATAAAACTGTTACGGATGAGTGAACAAGGACATAAAAGACAAAAAAAAATTGTACGAAATTAAGTTACCTGAACAGGAGGAAGAAGTGGCCGTGACGGTGGAGGGGGAGGAGGCTGCTGTGTTGGTCTTGGCAGTTGTTTCAGGAGAATCCACGGAAAGAAAACACCCTAATCCAACGGTTCTCTCTCCCTAACCCCCCTGAAACTGATGCAGAAAATAATGAAAATTAAATTTTCAATTATCTTTTTGTTTTCCCCCCTATCCCCCGCTCTCTTTTTTTCCCAGCGTGGGCGTGAGACTGTGAAACTCAGAGAGGCGTACGGCTAAGAGCCTAGGCGGCGGGCATTTAAAATCCAAGCGGGAAATTTAAATTGGGCCGTTCCAAATCCGAGATCTTGGGCCTGGTCCATACCAACACCAAAATGGATCAAATCTTATCCCAGATTTAGAATATACTAATTCTAAATGGACCCTTAATATTTCTTAGTACCCCCTTGCATTGCTTGCCCATTGTTGTGTTTAAGCTTTGATTAGGTTGTGTATGCGTGACCGGTTATTTAAAATATATAATATAAAAAAAATTAAAATAATTAATATATAAATTTAATTTTTTTTAAAAAAAAAGAATTTTCAATCAATTAGATCCATTTAGGATGAGGGGTAAATTGAGGACATTTCAGAAGTCACCGTGAGTGATTAAAAAGTAGAAGAAAGAGAAAACTTTTATCATCAATACGGTGACGTTGTGATGGGGCATTCGCATTTAGAAACATCACGTGCGTGCAATGGTGCGCATTTATTAACCACGCATTACGAAATAGGTAACACACAATGTATATGGGTTTATGTCATTTGGGTCCCTGAATTCAATATATTTCCAAATAAAAAACGTAATTTATTTATTTATACCAAATAGATCCCTGATGCTCTCAAAATGACAGATTTATCCTTATAACATTAGTATCCGACAACTACAATAACTTAACATTCGAAAGTATTTTAGTCATTTCATATAGAGAGACAGTAGGTGTAAATGTAATGTAATGGGGTTGTGGTATGGTTGGAAATATAAATCACAATACAAATGCTTGGAATTGAAGCAGTTCCCAAAGAGAATCTCGAATCAGTCCCCTTTCCTTTTGCTTTTCCACAGTTTGCCACAGCCTTCTTTTCCATTCCCCGAGGAAATTTTGTGGGTGGTATCTCTAGCCTAGTTTTTGTTCATATTTTGTAATTTCCTAGTTCATCTACAGAGACACAGGGAGAGAGAATCACTAGATATTCATGGAATAGAAACCAGCAGGATGAAAAAAGAAAGAAAGTGACAGAGAAAAAGCCATTTGCAGTAGTGAAGGGAAAAAAGAAAAGAAAAAAAGATGGTCAAAATTTGATGAAACCTCGAAGACTTCTCTTCCATCATCAGCTTCAGCTATCTTTATCGAAACTCTTACCATTTCCCTTCCTTTCTTTGTTCTTGATCATGAGCTGATCTCTTAGGTCTATCTCTACTAATATTCTCTCCTATTTTCTATTATTTATCTCCTGAACACATTCGTATACAACGGAGATACTTACTGTAAACTTTCTCGGAGAACACAGAACTTCACGTTGAACATTTCTTCAATCAATAAATTTGAAGAACGTTCCTTGAAGTTACAGCCATGCAACTTTTACTTGAGCATCGGCTACGTCTTTGGCCATGCTAAATCCAGCTACCCACCCCCTCTAAAGGACCAAACCTGAGATGCACGAGTAAACCCAGATAAAGTACTATTATACGGCCATATACAATCCAATGATTTTTCTCTCTTCTATAATTTTCATGGCGTCTGGTGAAGTGACCCAAGCAGCTAGCTAGAGACTTACATGCATTGTTTGAATTAATTAACTAATTCAATTAATTAGGGTTTAACTTATATTCAAGGAAACACTTTTTGCTTATTAGTAAAATTAGGTAGAGATTGAAGTACAAAACAAAGGAATATTCAAAAATGAAAAGGAAGCTCCATTTTTCTGTAAATTACGAAGTATATTAGTGAAAGGAGACGTGGCACCTCCTTCAGCTTGGTCATTCTAAGATAAGAACAAGGGAGTGGGGTCCTTCTCCCTTCAGGTTTTTCATTTTTTTGAAAGCATTAAATTCTTTGAATTTTTGGAATATTCATGCTGTGTGGTAAGAAATAGTGAATTCTGTTCCTCCTTATCTTTTCCTGACTCATAACGAATACATCAAGCTTGCTAGGCCATACATGTACTGGCATGAACTAGCAAATAAAGGCCTTCAAATGTGCCTCGAAAGTCTATAATTTTCTGTGGTTTACAGGTATGGGCATTTGTTTATGCACTTGCCACCTCTTGAACTAGAAGCCCTAAAAGAAGAAGTTGTAGTTGTAGCTTTACTTGACTTTGAATTATTATTATTTTTATCTGGAATCCCACTTCCAATTTGCTTTATTATCACTCTTTTTTTGTAATTTTAGTTTCTTGTGATTCCATTGTTCCAAGGGGAGTGAAGAATATGAAAAAGAAAATGTAAGCCTTACACATGCTTCGATTCTCGAGGTCTTAGCTAGCAGCTATCAAATAATATATAAACCCCTTCAGCCCCCAACCCGAATTCACAAGTTCCTTAGAGCAAACTATCTCGTTCTTCTCACATCTGCTTGCATTTCACTGCTACTCATAATCCTCCTTTTTGACTTTCGGCATTCTGAAGGTGAGCCTTACGTTTCCCACTCTCTTAACTCTTACCTTCCCTTGCTATGCCTGCAGTTATTAAGGATTTCCTCATGTAATTGCAGTTCTTTCAAAAAGTTTTACGTAGAATCATAGATATGACACGTTTAATTTCTTCATTCTTATAACGGTTACCTTTTTCTTTAATTGCATGGGAGTTCAGATCATAAGGTACGATGAGCAGGCCTGGAGATTGGAACTGCAGGACATGCAACCACTTGAACTTTCAAAGGAGGGACTCGTGCCAACGATGCGGAGAGCCAAGACCTGGAAGTTTTGGAGGAAGAGGAAGTTCATCTTTTGGTTTCAGCACTGGCCCTGATGTTAGGCCTGGTGACTGGTATTGCAGTGTCGGCAACTGCGGAGCTCACAACTTCGCAAGCCGCTCCAGCTGCTTCAAGTGCGGCGCTTCAAAGGATGATTCTGCTGGTGGATTAGTCGAGGGTGGCGACATGCCGCGAATGAGAGGTTTTGGGTTTGGCGGTGGCAGTTCTAGTCGCACTGGATGGAAATCCGGAGATTGGATTTGCACCAGGTTGATTTAAGTTTGCAAGTTTGTCCAGTTCGTGCATGTTTAATATCACTGTGTATCAATTTGAATGGACGTACATATTGGCATAAAGTAACACCGTTCTTAAATAACGTGTCAAATATTTTATGCATCAGCATAAAATAACACTTGAATTGAACAGGTCTGGTTGCAACGAGCACAACTTTGCAAGCCGTATGGAATGTTTCAGATGCAATGCACCAAGGGATTCTTCTGGCAACAAGTATTCATATTAATCCGTGGGCTTTCCATTTTGGGTAAGCATCTAAGTTTCCCCGATAGAAATCGTACCCTAACATGCAACTTTCATCTTTCTGGATATCCTAATTAATTATCTTCATGGCTTTAAGTTTTAGCTACTGCAATCCAAGGAAAGAATCACATGAAGAAATTAAAGAAGATGGATGGATCCACGAAAACCCAGATCACTCATTCGTTCCTTTTGGTCTCTACCGTTATTTATTTCTTTATTTTATATATCTATCAGTTATCTTCTGCTAGGGATGTTCGAGATGAATCATGGCTGAAAGCTTAAGTTCAAAAGAGATCGACCAATGGAGCTAAACCTACTAAGCATTTTGTTACCTTTCAATTAATATCAATTACACGCATGTAGTACTCTGTGCTAGCAATCCAATTAGAAAGCAACTGATGCTTTTTCCTGGGATGGTTTTAAAATCAATTGTTCCTTCAATTTATTTCCTCTCCCTCGACGGATATGTTTTAACATTATCTACAGTTCAAGATTGCTTTTTTCAGCAGTGGTTCAAGGATAATGTGTGTGTGTATCCTTGCCCATTTCTGCAAAGCAATTAAAGGTGTTGTTCATATGGACCATACCACTGGATCTTGTGTTCAAACCAATGCAAACTATATAAAAGAAAGGTTGATGCTATATATGTAACTTATAAAACTTAACCAAATAATATTTAATTATATCATTTACTCACAGCAGTTATGCATTAAAAATCACGAGTAAATAAGCATCATGTCTCTAAAAGATGAGACACTATGATTTAGGGGAATCAGATGCATGATCTCTTCAGTTGTACGTGCCATTCAAATTCAATATTAATTGTCACAAATTCCCACTTTCAAGTTGTTAAATCATATGCTTCTCATGCATGATATATATATAGTCTCGAAGGCGGTCGCAATTTGTTTCATTAATTTATAAAGGTGAGAGAAGTGTCAAGACTCGCTCAAATCCCAGTCTGTACCGATACTGGGTGCAGGCTTTGAAGCACAAGGCCGAGATATCACTGACTAAAACTGGGGTTAACCTGGTGATGTGGAGCACAAACCAGGGACTGTATATCTCCATGAGGTCATAAAGCCAGCACATAAATTGAAAACCAATTGCTTAATTGGTTATGATTAGGAAAGGTCATCGACGCTCAATACTCCTCTGATTAATTATCATAATCAACTAGCTTCTTGAATGCGTTCCAAAGAAATTTTATCACTAGCAGTTAATCTCCATGTCATGTTTAGAGGATGGGGTTCACTTCCGAAGACCCAATGAAGAGTATCTAGTTGAAGAGATTTAAAAGCATAATTCACATAGGATTCCAAAACCTTTTAAGCTAGAAACTTTCATGATTTCCTTCGTTGACCTATTGGGTTTATGTACATATAAGAGCAAATGAAATTTATTTGGTCAAAAAGTAACCACACATTCATTAGTGAGTGTCTGCTACTACACTCCATTACTTAGCTTTTAGCAAGATTCTTTGTTTCCCTTAAAGCTTAGCTTTATGTTCCTTGCTTTGCTTTGCCTTCTTGATTTTAGTGAAGTCAAGTACATCCCATTTAATCATGTCACCCCCCATATCCAATGCCCTAGTTGAAAAATATACCACGTCTTGCTCATATTTTAGAATTTCTTTTCCATTTTTGCCATTACCAGTGCACCATTAACATGTTTCTTTGCTCGTCACTTGGGCAAAAGCACACGCGCACACAATGAAGATATGACTTTCTGAGAGATTAACCATTGTATATAGTTTTGGCCAGATTTCATTAACGTATCATAAGCATGTAATCGATATGTAACAAAGACAAGGCAATGATGGAGTCTTGCTAGAGAAAGAACAACATTGGCATCTTTCTTTAATCGTGATTTAAAATGTCAGTTTGGGCCCCAAAATCCATTGAACAACTGGGGAATTCAGAGAATTTAACTACTTAAGTCGACACTGTGATGGTCAATGCTATCAAAAACAAGACAACTTTCCCATTCGTTCACCAAAATCTGGTAGGATCCTTCTTCATTTTGTGCTGAATTTCTTGCCAGCTTTCAAGTTTCGATCCTTACATCAAAACTGAAAATCCTTTTGCCGGCATTAATGAACTCGCCACTTTATTATTATCAGGATTATTCTTGACCCTGGTTTCCAGCACAAAAAATTAGAAAGAAAAGAAAAGCAGTGTACCATTCATTTCTTCTCAACCCAAAAAGGAAAGGTTCTTGGTTTTCTGCAATTACAATTTACCATGTAAGAACGTACCGAACAGCTTTGAGCTTTCAGGGCAACCAGCTTATATGCCAATCTTGTCATGTATCACGTTCGCATATAGCTTTGACAGTGCAAAGATGGTGATAATACTAGTTACTGACATGGCGCTGCCGCTATCAGCGTGAATATTTGTACAGTTTTGAGAGAATGCAAATTACATATGAGATATCAGATTGAATGGTGTGAATGATTTAGCAATGGATTTTTTGGTATTTGGTTTAGAGAATGAAATGATATAAAAGAAAACGAATGAACATAAATATTTTTATTCGGTAGCTGACGTTTATTCAATATATTACGTAGCCAACATTCACTAATATTTGATCACCAGTAATGAACATTGTTAATTATGGCTAAGAATCATGGCAGCTCTGTTCCAATCATAACATTGAATGCTCGAGTAAAATTTTACTCATTTCAGATTCTCACTGCTCTTTTCGCTTCAAATTAACAAGTCAACCCATGGCTGCATTTAGACACTATTCTTCATATTTAAGAACAATCAAACAATGAATATGAAGAAGCCAAAGACTAGTTTTCAAAGATGATTTCGATAGAAATAGCAACACTTCAACACATCAACCATGAAAAAATTAACAAAAATGAGAGTTAATGTGCTAGAATTATTACATTTCAATTCACTTCCGTTAAGCTCAGCTTTATGTTCCTTCATATGCTTGCCTTGCTTTGCTTTGTTGATGTTAGTGAAGTCACGTACATCCCATTTAATCATGTCACCCCCAATATCCAATGCCCTTGTTGAAAAGCATACCACTACTTGCTCATATTTTAGAATTTCTTTTCCACTTTTGCCATTTTCAATGCATTATTGCCAAGTTTCTCTGAGAGATTAAGTATTGTATATAGTTCCTAGCTAGATTTCACTAACATTACACAAGCATGCAATTCTATATCTAACAAAGACAAGACGATTGATGGAGTCTTGCTCGAGAAAGAACAATGGGCATCTTTAATCATGATCTAAAATGTCAGTTTGGGCCCCAAAAGCCATTGAACAAACAGGAGAATTCAGTGAATTAACCACTTAAAGACTTTGAAATTTAATCCACACTGTGATGGTCAATGCTAACAAAAACAAGACAACTTTTTATCCAATCCAAGCCACAAAAAATTACTTAAATACTTTTTTAAAGTTTTTTCCTTTTGTAAACTTTATATACCAAGCATGTTCATCATCTTTAAGGTATATATTTTCCCCTTTCCTTTCTCACAAAACCAAGAATATTGGCTTAGTTCATAATCTCACGCGCGTGTGTGTATGCCAAGAAGAATTTGGTTTTTTTAAAACAATGTTGATGATCGATAAATCCATGAATCTAAAATTTTATTTTAGACAATTGAACTTTCTCAAAGTATTTTTTTTTAAGAACAAAAAATATTTGTGCTAAAATAACACATGCCAAAAAGAACAAAAGACCTTGGACATCCAAAGGATTTGAAATACTATTTTGTATCTGTCTAATCAAATCCACCTATGTTAGAATTACTTCTTAATAATTAATCAAGTTTTATAGATTGACCCATATATATATGTGTGTGTGTGTTGTTAAATACAATAAAAAATTCTTATTTAACCGAATGAAACCAAAAATTTAAAAAAAAATTATTATTATTATTATTATTATTATTTAAATTCACGTGACAAGACTCATTATCTAAACCCTTATCTTTAAGTTTAAATTTTTCAATGAAATAATAAATTTAACAATAGATAATAATAAAGAAGTTAAGAACAAAATCTTTTATTAAAGCAACAATGATATGCGTAATTAATACTAATTATTTTGAGATAATAAATACTAGTAGTTTTGAAATAAACATTTTTATTTAGTTTTAAATCTATTAATTATATATGTACATGCGCATGTGTGTATAGGAAAAAATCAAAAATTTTTAATTTATATATAATTTTTTATACTAATTTTTTAACTATTAAATCAATGAGCTCTTAATAGAAACTAAACTTTCAAAGACATTGGGTTATTCATCACCATGCTTGTTTACTCTTTTGTTGTATTACTTGCGAGGACAAGTTAGAGACATCGAAGTGGATGTATGCGGTGGGATATATTCAAATGGTGGAGACAATGCATTTTCCTTATGCACGGGAAGAATTCTTTCGTGATCAGAAGATGGTTTTGTGCGGTGTTAAGCAGTTGACAGGACTCTTCGGCTCTTCAAGTTTGTGTGGGAAACAGCCGGCATGGAAGGGGATTTGGATTTGCAAGGACACTTAACGGTATGTAAGGGCTTCAGAGAGATCACTTACATATAGAGGAAATGCTTCCTTTTTACATCGAATCAGTATTTGATCAAAATCTAGCTCATAATTTAATTAATCAATATACGAGGCTTTGCTAGTAAAATTTGGTGATATAAACAGTTGATAGAAATAGAATGACGTGGAAATTCTCTTTAAGCAGCTGATACATTCGCAAGCAGGCTTTATTAATTCACATAAAGTGTTCAAATGCCGGAATGTTAAAATCATTTCAACTTATTACATGGATATGATTGAAAACGTATAATCTGTGAACTTAATTTTTAATAAAAGAAGCTGCAGTTTCTATGAAAGTGAGGACAAGAAGTATTAGTGCGGCTATAGTAGAAGCAGATCTCCAATGACTGCTGAAATATTGGTGCTTCCATTTGTGCCAAGATTGCTCATACTACCTGTCTAGTTCTGCACAGATATGAGAGTAGTAATTCAAATCAAGATCGACAGAATATGACTGCCGAGCTTGTTAACAAGAGTAACAACTTCATCATTGTTGCCTAGACCATTGTCGATAATTTAGTTTTGAATGAGTAAATCAACAAATTCAGTAGTGTTGATTAGATAATCCAGGAGTGTGATATAATCACAGATGCTTTTCTCGTTCAGGATCATGGCACTGCTCCGGAGCCATTAAATTTCGAATTACTGACTCTGTTTGGTCTTCAAATACAATCTGCGCCATTCGAAGCGCGCCTTTCTCATAAAATGATACATCGAGCAAGCAATTGCTGTCGCTCTTTACGAACCTCACTCCAGCCTCGTACAATTCTGATGCGCAATGTAGATTTGTTATTTTTCCTCTTCGGTCAGGTCTTGAACTTGGCAATGGATATGCATCTGATCGTAGATGGAAGCACCTTACCAAATCAGTGAAATGTTTTGTCTTGAAGACAAATTTTCCCTTACGATTGTATTCCTCGAAGTTTCTACAAGACAGCATAAAAAAATAAAGGATTTTCTGAAGCCGGCCGTTGGGGAAAGCCTAAGTTATAGAGACTCTCAAGGACAAAAAATGGAATCTGATTCTCAAGCAAGACGAGGTCACCATCGATGCTAGACGTCAAACTCAAATCCTCCATCATAAGCTTATCTTTATCATCTTCAAGAGGGTGATGATTCCTGCAAAAGAGTACGATAATGAAGGCAGCATCGAGAAGAATCATCTTCACGAATACATCACTGCCGAGGCGTGGAAAAGTTTCTGCGTAGCAACTGCGGATGCTTGTCTCCAATTGCTTTACATTGCAAACAAGATCAACCAAGCTCTTCTTAGTCAGTCGAATGAATTTGTCTAGACATCTTGGCTTCTGCTTCTCCATGGACTGTAATTCTTTTCTGCCGTGGTGGAAAGGGTCGATTGAAACTGCCGATGGAGTGTAGGCATCTTCGTTTAATTTGCCAAGTTTTTTTGAAACCCTGAAGTTGCAGGAGTCTCGATAAGGGAGTCTCCAAGCATTCTAACATCGTTTCCATTTCGTTCACCAGGATCCTGTACGATCCTTCTCCATTTTGTGCTGAATTTCTTGCCATCTTTCAAGTTTCGATCCTTACAGCAAACTAAAAATCCTTTTTGCCGGCATTAATGAACTCACCACTTTATTATTATCAGGATTATTCTTGAACCTGGTTTCATGCACAAATCACAAAAGCAGGATACCATTCATTTCTTCCGAATCCAAAAAAGGAAAGGTTCTTGGTTTTCTCCAATCACAATTCACCATGTAAGAACGTACTGAACAGCTCGGAGCTTTAAGGGCAATCAGCTTATAGGCCAATCTTGTCATGTATCACGTTCACATATTGTTTTGGCAGCGCATAGATGGTAATAATGCTAGATACTGACATGGCGTTGCCGCCATGAGCATGAATATTTCTTCAGTTTTGACAGAATGTAAATTACATATGAGATATCAGATTGAATGGTGTGAATGATTTATCAATGAATTTTTCGGTATTTGATTTATAGAATGAAATTTGTATTCGGTTGCTGGTGTGTTAATCCGATATTTCCCAGCCAACATTCACTTACATTTGATCACTAATGATGAACATTACTGATTATGGAGTAAGAATCATGGCAGCTTCGTTCCAATCTTAACATTAAATGCTCGAGTAAAATTTTACCGATTTCAGATTCTCTCTACTCTTTTCGCATCGCATCAAATTAAAAAGTCAACCCATTGCTGAATTTGGACAACATTCTTCATATTTAAGACAAATCAAACAATGAAATTGAAGAAGCCATAGACTAATTTTCAAAGATGATTTTCTCAGAACATAAAAGGTACTTCAACTCATCAACCATGAAAAATATAACAAAAGTGAGGGTTGTTGTATCAGAATTATTACATTTCAATTCACTTCTGTTAAGCTTAATTAGCTTTATGTTCCTTGCTTTGCTTTGTTGATGTTAGTAAAGTCAAGTACGTCCCATTTAATCATGTCACCCACCATATCCAGGAATCAGACACACATCGAGGATATAATTTTGTGAGAGATTAACTATTGTATATGGTTTCTAGCTAGATTTCACTAACATAACATAAGCAAGCAATCAGACATCTAACGAAGACAAGACAATGGATGGAGTCTTGCTGGAGAAAGAACAACATGGGCATCTTCAATCATGATTTAAAATGTAGGTTTGGGCCCCAAAAAGTCATGAACAACCAGAGAATTCAGTGAACTAACTTGTTCAGATTTTGAAATTTGATCCACGCTGCGATGGTCAATGCTAACAAAAACAAGACACCTACAAAATTAAGCATGTTGGCTTAGTACATAACCTCACATCCATACATACATACATACATACATACATATATATATATATATATATACACACACATACACACATAAGAAAGAATTGAGAATTTTTTAATCATTAAATAAATACAATTTTTAATAATTAAAATTAAAATTTTAACATATATAATTAATATATCATAATTTGGGTTTTGCTAGCAAATCATTGTACAACCAAACGTAATGGAGCTGTGCATTTGAACGTCGTGTTATGTCACTGGCTCGGAGATTTTGAGTTGGGTTTGATTGATGGAAGGCTGGTCAATATGGCGGATGATTCGGTTATCATTGATGATCGTATTGAACGAAGAATGCGAACTTTGAAATCGACATCTTCAGTAGTGTTGATTAGACAATCCAGGAGTACAAATTAACAACAGATGTACGTCTCCTTTGGATAATGACACTGCTCCAGAGGCCTTCCATTTTGAAATACAGGCTCCGTTGCGTCTTCAAATTCAATCTGTGGGATCCGAAGAACGCCTGCCTGGTTAAGTGATACATCGAGCAAGCAATTACTATGCTTCTCCTGGAGCTTCTCTCCAGCCTCGTGCAATTGCTACAGTTTCCGGCAATGGCAATGGAAAACGGTGGTACATGGAACAACATTACCAAATCAGTGAAATGTCACATTCACATATTGCTTTTACAGTGCATAGATGGTGATAATACTATTATATACTAACAAGGCATTGCTGCTATCAGTGTGAATATTTCTACAGTTTTGACAGAATGCAAATTAGATAATGAGATATCAGCTTGAATTGAGTGAATCATTTACCAATGGATTTCTGGTATTTGGTTTAAAGAATGAAACGGTATGAAGAAAAGGAATGTAATGGAATGAAATGAAAAATAGAGAATTTTGTTATTTTTATTAGGTGGCTGATGTTTCACACATTTGCCAAGCCAGCATTCCCTTAAAATTGATCATTAGGAATGAACATTACTAATTATGGACTAAGAATCATGGTAGTTCAATTCCAACCGTAACATTGAATGCTGAGTAATTTTAGTTCAATTGCAACCATAACATTGAATGCTCGAGTAATTTTATCCATTTCAGGTGCTCTCTGCTCTTTTCGCATCAAATTAACAAGTCAACCTATGGCTACATTTAGACACCATTCTTCATATTTAAGAAAAATCAAACAGTGAATTTGAAGAAGCCAAAGACTAATTTTCAAAGATGATTCTGTCAGAACATACAGTACTTCAACTCATCAACCATGGAAAATTTAACAAAAATGTGAGGAGTTGTATCAGAAGTATTACATTTCAATTCATTTCAGTTTAGCTTTAGAAGATCTCGCCATAGGTTTTGCAACAGGTCGAGCTGGTGCAACTCTCTGTAACTTCTTCATATCATACTTGATTGATGAGAAAGCACATAGCACAGCAATCAACATTGTCGGATAGACATAAACAATTTTGGTAGGATCTGTGCTCCCTGGATTTCCCAGGATGCCTTCCTTGATGAGGCCCCAAATTACCAGAAGTGTTCCGAACATGCTCATCCTC
This sequence comes from Xylocarpus granatum, assembly GCA_019650275.1. Lineage (NCBI taxonomy): Eukaryota > Viridiplantae > Streptophyta > Magnoliopsida > Sapindales > Meliaceae > Xylocarpus > Xylocarpus granatum. The sequence continues at coordinate 57,766 of BNST01000374.1, read as the reverse complement.
CCTGGTTTCAGAATACCCACAAGGGCTCCCGCCACAGAGAAGTAGCTTCCTGCAAGAACCTGGTAAAAGAACCATTACAGACATCTAAAATTAGAAAAGATTCTCAAAATATAGACAAAACATGGTAAAATTTATATTTAAGGATTTGGAGGACAAATATTGAAGCTGCAGTTACCTGTTCTCCATACTGGTAAACATAATTATAGGGCTTTGGATCAATTTGGTGTTATCTAATTGAAATCTGGTACCCTAGCCAGTAACCTTAGCAATCTCAAGTATCTGGCTACCCTAAACTGCCAGATAAGTTTCATATTCGAGAAATAGTTTGCAAACAAAAGGACTCCATGACAATGTCTGGGTAAATTTGGGAACCAATTGCTGACTTAGTGACAAGAAACAATTCATCATATACTCGTGTTCATATGTCTCTCTGGAAAGAAGAAATTTAAAACCCTGATAACCCTAATTATTTCACAAAAGGAAAAAATTATGTCACAGAGAAGAACATGAAAGTAGAAACAGAACCTCCAAGCGCTGAAGATCAGTTACTGCAGAGGCTTCCTTCACTGTAGTCAAGTTATAGATGTTTAACAGGTTGTCCCAGCGTGGAACAGTCATGTTGGTGACAAGACCATTTACAATAGCTCCAGGGTAGAGAAGGGCCTTCACCACAGGAGCAGGAAAGATTTCACTAGCAATCAACTGGGAAGATGTGACATGGATGGGCGTTGAACACATACCAGCTCTGCAGGGAACCCTGTGAAAACAAAATTGGAAGAAACTAAGCCGTGAAATAGGCATACGCTTCTACATCTTCCTCATTTATGTATTTCCAGTCAATGCAGCAGTGGCTGATAATCTATATGTTTGTCTAAACCACAAACTCTTTGTCAAGCATGACAAACCTTTACAATATGGCAGATTATAAATTCAACATTTAGGAAAAGCATGAAAGTGGAAAACTAAAGAGAGTTCATAGTTTTAGACTTCTATATTTTTCTTTATTAGAAATTCAAACCAAAGCACACTATGCACATCAATTATAGAATTGTTGGAAGGTAAAAAAGCAAACATGATAACTTTAGATTTAGGAAAATAAAGGCATGTTAACTGAGGGGGACTTTAACATAATGCAAGTAAAAGAATCCGCACATCTAGTAACCAGATTCACTCATTGTTGATTACCTTGACTTAAAGCAGCCCACTCTTTCATAATTTGTGCAATCAAACGACTAATTGAGCTCTAAGTTAACCAATCTTCATGATTATTAAAAAGAAAACCAACAGTTTATGATTTATGTCTCAATACTCAACTAGATGTGCTTAGCACAGTTTGTAAACAGCTTGCAATAGCTAATCATGAACTTAGGGATCCTACCTATCAATGTTATTGCATAACAAGTAGCGATATAAATTCAAAAGCTAGTCTGCAGGTCATGCAAATGCTAGCACATTGCAAGCCTCGTACTTGCGCTAAATATCAATCAACAGAACGATAACTGCATCGAGATTAATCAAATCAAAATTTAAAAGATGCTGAAGAGCTGCTAGATAAATGGGCCAAGAAAACGAAAGACGAAAACTTGAAGTACCACACAGATCTCAACCTAACAGATTTTCGTATATTTCTTCAAAATTCAACCGTATATCAAATTATTGACAATCATAACCAGACAAGTAATCACAAGGCCATGATTTGGCAGCACTTCATGTAATTTTAAGTTTCACTCAAGACAAAGACGGAAGAAAACAGAACGCCTATGACATGACTCAAACAGAACAGCTGTTGAAAAGTATCTAAAACCCAGAAAATAAAACAAGAAAAGGAGCAAAATTGAGCAACACCCAGGCTGAGAAAAGCAAAAAAATGAACGAAGAAAGCAGTGAATGTTTGATTGAAATTACCTGAAAAGAGGGATCTGGAGAATGATTAGGAAGAAGTAAACGCGAGATGCTATCGATGTAATATTGCTCATCCATCCCCTTCCCCTTGATGATGACGAAGTTGCCATTATTCAGTAGACGAGAGACGCAATAGATAGAGGTCGTACTGTACTGTAAACTAGAAAGGATCTGCCATTTTATAACTGACCCACTGTACTGCGATTGTAAAGTACTCTCTCCATTTTAATATTCATCCAACGAATTGTGAACAAGTCAATACGGACTTAAATTTCTACCAAGGTAACAAGCAATGAATCAACAGGCAAATATATTTTTTAAAATAAATAATGAATTTTGTTCAGATTCGTGGACCGAACTCAACTAGTTACTGGAGCATCATGTTGTAAGAGCCCAGACGGAGAGCAGGCAGGCCGTGCTGTGTGTTGGCAATGCGAGAAGTAAACAGAGTGAAACGACATCGCATCGGGATCCACAAAACCTTTTTTTGTTTTTTTCTGTGTCTAGCCCCCTAAACCAGCCGGAAGTGAATAAGAGACAGGGCAGACTGCAGAGCATTATGGCATTAGCCTTGCCGACGGGTAGTAGTAGTTCCAGGGCGGTTCACTGTTTATCACCTTTGCACAATGAAGGGCTCTTCGCTGGCCACCTTAAACCGCTCAATCTGGTTCTGCCACTTCACTCTCTGTCCCGCGTCACTCTCGCTTTTTCGTACCGTCGAAACAACGACCGAGCGATCACCTCTTCTTCTTCTTCAAAGAAAAAGAAGGTAAGATTAAAAGGACCTAGGACCTTACCTTGTTTGCTTCCAGAGAAAACACGAGGAAGTTTTAAAACTGGATGGGGCTCTCAAGTTTAACATTCTTTTGCTCTTTTTGGCGGCGCCAGAATAGAAAATCTTTCTTAAAAATTGGATTTTTATCTTCAAATTTTCATTTATTTCCATTAAGTTGCGATTATTGGCTTGATTTCTCAATGAAATTGTCACATAGTGGCCCCATTCTTCATCTTGAATTTGTCAAGTTAAAGCTTAGCTTTTATTTTCTTTTTGTTCTATTGAGGTGTAGATAACTTTCTATAGACCTTTCGCTTTTGTTTTAATATTTTCCCTCTCCCATTTTGATTTAAAACCGTGCTCATGGGGTTTCTGACTTATTTATCATTTGATGTTAAGAAATTCTGTATTAGTTATTACGGGATATGAGTATTTATTTTGTTGTGAGGACTTTCTTTTTTCCGCAGAAAAGTATGTCTCGGAAAAATGATGATGATTTGGAGGATGATCCTTTTGAGGCACTATTTAGCCAGCTGGAAGAAGATCTTAAAAATGACTCAACGGTAGATGATGATGAGGAGATTAATGAAGAAGATCTGGATAAGCTCGTCCTTGAATTAGAAGAGGCACTAGATGATGTTGATATGGAAATGTTTAATAAAACCGCAGAAGACAAAGAGGAAGAACAAGATGATGATGACGAGGAAGAAGAAGAAGAAGGGGAAGTGACGCTTAAGAACTGGCAACTTCGAAAATTGGCTTATGCTTTAAAGAAGGGTCGCCGTAAAGTTAGTGTAAGTGTCTCAATTTAATCTATGTGCTATGCAAAAATAGGTGATAGTTCCACCTTGAGCCTAAATGTGATTGAATGTAAACCATCCACCAGCTGGACAGGCTTCCTCCATTTTTCAAAGCCAGATTATTCAGTAGCTTGATTGTTTCATTGGAAGGAAAAAAAACAGAGGCTTCTAATGCCAAGTTGGAGAGAATCACCTAAAAGATTTGATAATGGTTGGTTCATTGTTTACATGAAACTTGCAAGTGTTCTGACCTAGCTGGACAACTAGTATATTAGATTGTATCCTTTCCACTTGATGGTGAAATTGCAACCCTGCTTTGGGTTGATAGGATTTTATCTTAGGACAAATTGCTTTGATTTGGTTCATTTCTTTGGAAAGACCTATTCAGGGTTTCCCTTTATGTAAAAAGATAATGCTATGTTGTTTGAACTGTTGGTGTGATAATTGTAAGCAGAATAGCAAAGTCAACTGAGTGTTTTTCACTAGCACTTTTTTATGTAAGAAAGATAGGTATTTGGCATATGCAAGCGTTGCATCTATCTGGATTCATCAACATTTTTTGGTTTTGCTCCACTTGAAACTTTTTGGCATACTTTTTTTTTGTCTTGTGTTATGTAGATGCATGATCATGTTCTTGATTTAGTAGACCTTTCAGATTCTGAAGCTACTTCCATTTTGTTGTGTAGATCAAAAGTCTTGCTGCTGAGCTTTGTCTTGATAGGGCTGTTGTTCTTGAAATGCTTCGGGAACCCCCACCAAATCTTCTTATGATGAGTGCTACTTTACCCAATGAACCAGAACCTACAGCGGTAGTCCATGAAGTTGAACGCACAGAAATTATTATGGCGGAAACAACCACTCATGCTGTGGAACCTAAGACTAAGGTAGATGAGTCGGTCCATGACAGGCAACACAGATGGTCTGCTCAAAAGAGACTGAAGAAAGTACAAGTTAAGACCCTTGAAATGGTTTATAGAAGATCCAAGCGACCCACTGTGAGTAAATTTTTGTCCATATTGATGTTGCAATTTGTGCACTAGAAGAAATTTTTTTCTCTCTCTAAGAGTTTTATGGATTTGCTGAAAGAAATTGCTGTTCAAGTTGTCAGAAATAAATCAAGTATTCTCATGCTGGCTATGAATATGAAAATTATCTATTTTGAGCAACTGTTAGAACATTTTTAGAAGCAATATCAAGTGAAATTGATTTTTAAGAAATTCCAAAGTAAAGTAGTAAATCATGTCCTATGTAACAACTATTGTCAAATTCACTGGTAAATAATTCATGGAAGAAAGATGGAGGTGTCACTGTTTCAACAACATAGAAAAGGTTGATTCACAAGGTCCAAAAAAGAAGTGCTATGCTTGAACCTATATATGGAAATTTTTTGAAGGTTAAAAACAGGAAAATAAAAAAAAATGCCATTAGATATTGTTCCATATAGAAGCCATTCTACTCCGGTTATCTTCTGGTATATACCTACTTTTTAGGGCCTAAATTATTGTGATTGTCTATGGATTATTTTTTGATCAATAGTGAATAATAGAAAGCATGCAATTTATTATGCTTCCCCAGCTCAACATGAGTTTGTTTTTGTTAACCTTATCATCTCCTAGTGAACAACTGTGCTGCATTCCATCAAGCAACTTATTTATTTTGAGCTTACAACTGTTCTATGTTGGAACTTTGTCTTATATTTTGTTTGCATTTGCAAACACTGCAGAATGCTATGATAAGTAGCATTGTTCAAGTGACAAACTTGCCCCGCCGAAGAATTGTGAAATGGTTTGAAGACAGACGTGCTGAAGAAGGGGTACCTGAACGTCGCATGCCATATCAACGATCTGATCCTGAAACTGTTTCTTCCAATTGAAGTAACCTGTAGAGTTTTATTATGTTTCGTAATATCATGTGAGTAAATTTTATGCTTTATGCTCTTTTTTCTTTCTGCTGTTCACTTAACTACAAGTTCCTTGATACACATAACAAGTTTGTAAGTAAAAACCTTTTCTTCTTTCATATGCAAATGATTTATTTACATGCGATGAGTTTGCCGAAAATGTGTTCGATTGTGCATTTTCCAGACAAAGGTTTGTATCTGAATTGGGTACTTGTCGATGCAATTAAATCAGCTGACAGTAGACAAGTATCCTGTTAGTTCAAAGCTTGCACACCCATTGCAATATTAGGACATTTTTCCAACAGCAACAGTTCCAACAGATTGAAATCAGGATTCTTCATTTTGCCTGTTATTGCAGAACGGAATCAAACATAATTCAACGTGATTTGGAATTCTATCTTCTTCCTTTTTCAGGTCAACCTAGCTTTTAGATAAGAGCTATAGACATTGAATGTAGCTTCCTGAAGATTCTGAGGACAAAATACTGGTAAAAACATCCCAATTGAGTCAACTAAAAACTGTTGTCAATTTTTTGTTTTGTTGTTTAAGAGCTGAAAGAATTTTAATATTCTTTGATAATTAAAATATATTTCTTGTTTCTTGTTCTCATTGTCCCGATCATATTATTATATAGAGCTGAAAGAGCTTAATCAACTAGCGTCTGTGATCCGTTGTTTATCATATTCATAGCAGTGTCAGAGAATAAAAAAGTGAGGGAAGCAAAGCCATGGCTACATTCCAGAGGTCTGAAGTTTGTTTCAGAAGGCAAGGATCATCAGGTTTAGTGTGGCAAGATCGGTTTTTCTCAGGTGATCTAAAACAAATGAAGCGAGAACAAGAGAAAAAGGTGGCAGACCCTCGTGAGCTAAGGCATTGTCAGATATTGGTCATGGTGGAAATATTATACACAGAACCACATCCAAAGTGTCACCGGACGTTGATCCGCCGTCCCCTAAAGTCTCTGGATGCTGTTTTTTTTGGCCGAGGAAACCTTCAAAGGTTCATCAAAAACAGAAGTTCTGATGTGCGCAACCTCAGCTTACATGTTCTGGCTCGACCTGTCATCTTATTCTCAATTCACACACACACACACACATATTTTATTGGGATATCACCAGTAATAAAGAAAATAATAGATAAATTTATCTGTTTCTTCTGCGTAGCAGTTTGAATGAACCTGTGATGAAGCTATAATTGGGATATCACCGTGATTTCATATGTATTGAGATATAAACAAAAATGAAGACGACCGAGCCTTTGTAGTCATCACTATTCACCGTGCAAAGCTAGATCCAGATTAACTTACTAATTTAAGGATCATGTTCTCTAATCAAATGGCTGATTATTTTGATTTCGGACTTTCAGAAATATTCCCTATTCTTTCCTGAGATTTCAGAATAACCGTCCGACTACAGACAAGGGATAAAACAACAGCATATGTTTGACAAATACATTGATTACTTCACTCAGATGCCATCTTACAACCTTGTTGCCTTAATTCTTCCGTTAATGGTTTTCCCTCCCCTTCCTAGCAAATAAATATGCATATGCCTGCCTGTAGCTTGAATGATTAAAATTCAAGTTTATAGAATTTATTAGCAGTACAACGGGAGAAGAAAAGAGAACGAGAATGGTAACTTTACAAAGGTCCGGAGTTTCGTTTAGGAGGCAAGGGTCATCAGGGTTCGTGTGGGATGGCAATACATTTTGGGAGAAGATGCCAAGGTTGAAATCACAGAAGATGGCAACTGGCATCAATTATGTATCAAACATGGCTGCTGCATCCACTGCTTTCCCCTGGAGTCTTTGTCAACGCCGGCAGCAGCCAGCAATAAGGTGTTTTGGAGTACTGGCCATATGCATTAATTTGCATGTGTTCGTGCATGCATAAAGCCATCCACCATAGTTACGAGTCTCACTGTACAAATCGGGTAGTGGGTAGATAACAATACGATAATCCAACAAAAATAAAAAAATAAATCATGCTCATTCCCAACTCGATTTACACCTCGAAATGAAGGGTACCTAGAATTTGAATTCCATTAAGACGGGCCGACACTTTTTCCAAAAATCAAGCAAGCAGCAGTTTTCGGCAGCCGGCCAGCTGATAGATGGTCCCAATTCAATGTATTTCCTCTTCTAGCTTTAATCCGAGGGTTCTCAATTCTCCACGCTTTCATGCCACATACATTTGATTCTACCAACTCCTCATGACTCATAGGCGTCCACGATCATACTCTATTTACCGTACGATCTGACAAATATGCAACGGTAGTCGCTACTCTAAGCACTGCACACTGTAGCAGCAATATCCCGCTCTTTTTGTCTCTCCAAAAAGGACCGTCTCGCTCATTCTCTTTCTTTGTTGTCGACGAAGAAATGCAAAAACAAGCTAAGAGTTCAATTGCAGCCAGTTCTCTGCCATCTAGCAGTGAGAGATCCTCGAGTTCTGCTCTTTAATTCGAAGTCAAAGAAGGTGTGCGCGATTTTTGTTCCTTCTGTCTTTCCTTTTTCCTTTGTTTTATTGAAAATTAAAACTTCCAATTACAGAATTACGTCCCTGCAAAGTTTGAAACTTTTTGTTTTTCAACGATCAATAAATCTTTTTTGAATAGCTGTGGTTTTTTTTTCGGTCTTTGTCAAGTTTCTTCCTTCTTGCCTCGTAAAAGTTCGTAGCTTTTCGGTTCGGTTTTGTAGAATGTAGTCTTTTCTCATCTGGATTGAGCTGCTCTTCTGTAATTCATTAATTTTTTTTTGGTTTTTCTTGTTGGTTAATCAAATCAAAGCATCTCGGGATTCGCCATCTGGGATTTGTTAAGCTTTTGATTTCCTCCTTTGGGTTCTGAATTTTTCGCAAGAATCGCTTTTCCCGAGAAAGTTATGTGAGATCAGTTCGATTTTCCTCATTATTTTGCTTTCTTATCGAGGGTAGCTATGGAGAGTGATGAAGAAATCAGAAGAGTCCCTGAGATCGGCGGCGAACCAGCCGGAACCTTAGCATCCGGTAAAGACAGCAGTTCAACGGCCGGTCCAGACCGAGTTCAGCCTTCTGGGGAAGGTCAAAGAAAACGAGGTAGAAGCCCAGCTGACAAAGAAGGCAAGCGGCTAAATAGGTAAGCTAGCGCTTGGTAGATTTCACTGTTTTACCCTTTGAATCGAGTCCTGTGAGTGCGGTGCGGCTTTCCTGCCGTCTATGGCATTTTATTGACTATGCATTGTTCATTGAAATGGGGCGGCGCAGGTTGTTGAGGAACAGAGTTTCAGCACAGCAAGCAAGAGAAAGGAAAAAGGCATACTTAAATGAGTTGGAGTCAAGAGTTAAAGACTTGGAGAAGAGCAACTCTGAGCTCGAGGATAGACTTTCGACGTTGCAAGCCGAGAATCAGATGCTTAGACACGTACGTTCATCTTTCCATGATGCCCACATTTGTCAGGGCTTTTTAGGCATTGGCATGAAAATTTTTCCCATTTTCCCGTAATATCATGAACAGAATAGACATCCATATATTAATCCATGTCCATTTCTGACCCAACCAACTTTAAACAAAATATCCCCTGTATTTCGTCTATATTAGAGGGTAGGAATGCGCCAAAATATATGAAAACGAGAGGGCCCGAGCTTATTATTAATGGGGTATGTGGGTGAGCCCTCCATGCCGTTACTTCACAACCAAATACCGAACGCTATAGTAAACAATTTGCTTCCGCGTCTCTAATTGTGACGGATGTATTGCGTAACGATGTAGTTTTGCTCTCCTGTCATTTCATCGAACAAGTTGTGGTCATTGCACATGCATTGGCCCAATGGGCCTGGTCCTGCTTAACTGGCAACACTGATATTTTTTGGTACTCATGCATTGATTACTACTGATTACGTCGTTTGTGATGGCCGCAGATGCTGAAGAACACGACGGCCAGCCGGAGTGGCGGTGGCGGTGATACAAATGCTGATGGGTCGCTGTAATGGAATAAGATGATGATACTATATTTAGAAGAGGTAGAGATTGTGAAGAACGGGAGATTTACTCTTTGAAAATTTTCCTTTTAACATGGAAATAGACCCCGCTTAGCTTTAAGATCAGTGCGCAGCCCTGTTGTATCCCACACTGAATGATGTCCGTTATTTAATCCAATTAAAGAATTATCATGTACTGAAGATCACATCAGCTCTGGTTACGACGGCGAAGCCGCACGGTTGTCGGTGCAGTCGTTGGCGGGCTTGCTTGGTGGCAAATCAATCTCCCACCTTCGACAATTTCATACTGTATGTCATACAGAGATCACTATTTATAAAATTATTAATGATTATTCTCAAAGAAAACACTGGTGCACAGACAGCCACGGGAGTGACAGGAGGCAGCTACCGGCAACAACCGGTAGCTTTTGAGCACTGCTGTTACCATCAAAGAAAATGTTAAGCCACCGTGCTTCCATTGAAAGATACTTCTCAACGGGGGGATATGCTACGTGGCGGATAATGATTGGATTAAACGATATACAGTCAAACACTTCTGTTAAGATCAGTCAATACTTCTTTTGCCACGTATTAATCCCACAAACAAGAGTGCATGGATCGGTTTTGTACCATCTGACAATGATTTCGTAACGGTTGTGGCTTACCGGCTTCTGTTAGCTCTGCTGATTAAAGCAACTGAAGATATTGGATATTCACATTCAGATCCTTCACTTAATCATTTATTTTTCTTAAAGCAATGAATATTCTATTTATCTACATCATAACTCTCTAATCTTATGAAATTACTAAATTAGTATCATAGAATTGAATATTGACCACAATAGTAAAGTATGCAATTTAATAGTAACGGGTATTCGGTCATTTACTGAAGCCGATTGAGGACCTATTTGATATAAATGGAAACTTATCTTATTACTTAACAAACTGATTAAAATTAGCGGTCTATATGTTATTGTCTATTTTCTTTCTCGATCGGTAGGAATATACATAGCGTGCCGAGCCAAAGACAATCCTGAGAAAACCTGGGTTTTGGTAACGGCGACCGGTTTACCGGGTGACTAAAATACAAAGACAATAAAATAATCAGTAAAAAAGACAGGCAAAGAGTGACCGCCAGGGATACTGAAGCTAGTGCTGGAACGAGTGTACACGGAGAGATGGCGTATTGAATGGATGAAGAATTTACTTTAAATCTTCTTGCCCATTTCGTCTCGCCGATCTCTTTTATAAGTCATTGACAACGTAGTTTTAGGACACGGAGGATTCCACATCATGGAAGCAAATGCCGGTTTGGTCGCCGGCTCTCATCGCAGGAACGAGTTGGTCCGGATTCGACATGATTCCGACAGTGGGGTTGGTTTTTTTTAGTTGACTCTTTTAGTTTCGGGCCACAGATGCGTCAATTTGTTTGTTTGTGATTTTTATGCTGGCGTGAGTTGTGGTGTGGATCTGAGTGTTAACTGTGTGAAAGTGAGATGGGAGCTTGATCTTGATAGTTATAATGGATTTGAAAGCTGGATTGTGATGGAGTAACTATGTTGAAATCGATTTTCTTTGCATATTTTATGATGTTTAGATCTGAGTGTTAGTTCTGTGAAATTGGTTCTCAGATGAAATACATATATCTTTATGGGTGGATTGACGAATGGACGGTCCTTATTCTTTGATCTTCAGACTTCATTATTAAAAAAACATTTTGGAGATTGTGTTCAGTAACTTTTTAAATGCTTTTTATTGTTTGGATCAGAGTGACAAGTGTGTTAGATTTGATTTCTAGCTCAAGGTTTTGATTTTAGTGGCTATTTTAGGCAATTTTTTGGGAGTTTCTACATGGATTTTGGAGTTTAGGTCTGTTGGCTGTGATCTTGTTATGCGTTTGTGATTCTTTGAATTTTGGAAATACGTTTATCACAACTCTATTCTGATTGTTGGATTGAAGAATATTTAGTCCATATGTTAGTTGTTGAATGATAATTTTGGGTTGATCATGAATCACTTTGTGGTTTCATTTTGGTGCATTACATTTGAGATCTTCGTGGTTAATAGGTTATCTCATTTGGATTTTACTGTTTTCAATCATTTTGATGCAACATGCTTTCTAAAACTAAATGCAACTCTAAAATGGGATTGGATTTTCCCTTTATTTGTCTCCCTCTCACCTGCTTGATGTTTGTTTCAATGCTGGTAGTTGATTTGGTGTGTTTTCAGATCATTGCTATTCCAAGTTTGGTTTGTCGTATCAAAGGACATAATGATTTTATTTAAATTTATGCCTGGTTGACGATTCTGGTTTAGAGTTTAGTTGGAATGGCTATATTTGTTCCTTTCTCTCTTACAGATTTGTTTGCTTAAATGTGAAAGTTCTCACTCCATTTGTATCAACCTGCTTTAATCAAGAATACAAAGAAGTATATGTAGTTGCGGGAACTCGTCTGTGCTATATTTTCATTTCTTTTCAAATACTTTCTAATTCATAAACACTTTTCTACTGATTACATTTCTCCATTTTGGAATTTTAACAAGTTCATTGTTGTTGCATAATGCAGCCCAGACCCCTGAAGAATTTGAACGGTCAAACATGCCAGATCTGTGGGGATAATGTTGGACCTACAGCCACTGGAGATACCTTTGTTGCCTGCAACGAGTGTGCCTTCCCTGTTTGCAGGCCTTGTTATGAGTATGAGCGTAAAGATGGAACTCAGTCTTGCCCCCAGTGCAAGACTAGATATAAACGGCATAAAGGTTTGCTTTTTGTTTTAATTTCTCTGATATCCTACTTCATAATTTGCTTTGCAGTTGTGTCCTTAAGAACAGAGTTAGCAAGATCTGTACCTTTTAGGGAGTCCAAGAGTTGACGGAGATGATGAAGAAGATGACATTGATGATCTGGAAAATGAGTTCAATTATGCCCAAGGAAATAGCAAAGCAAGACGCCAGTGGCAGGGTGAAGATGCGGAGCTTTCTGCTTCTTCTAGACATGAATCTCAACAACCAATTCCTCTTCTGACAAATGGCCAACTGGTAGGCATCTTAATTTTATGCATTCTTTTTTCACCATTGATGTGGATTTGTTGCATAATTTTTGGCTATGTATACAGACTTTCAGAATTTTTTCAAAATTCAAAATCAGTCTTGATATTTTGCATCTAATTACAGTAGACACCGAGTAAGTTGAAGCTTTCTTTAGACTTTCTGCAATGTTCTCTTTGAAAGTTAATCTCTCCTTTGTGCTAATTTTCTGAAGAGTAGGTGTTTAGTTTGAACAGTTACTCTCTCAATTGCCAAGTTGTTGTAGATAAATCAGGTATTGTTCGCCTAATGTCTTGTAGGCTGATGAACATAACAGGTTCTTAAACTCGATGAGTCATTGAAATTGGCAAAAAAATCTTGCCTATGTCCTGCCTCAATGACTGTTCTTTTCTTTTTTTTTAAGATTCTCAATGGTCGATTTTTTTAAAGCCAATTGTTGTATATCCATTTTTCCCATGACACATGAGCGTGTGAGATTTTATGAATATCCTTGAGAAAGAACCTTGAGAAAGCTTGTTTGCTATTGAAGATATGGCTTCTTAGATTCTAGTTTTTCATTGATTGACAAAAAACAATAATGTTTTTGTGTAGCTATATATGTGATATTTTAACTCTTATATCACTAAGTGATTATTTGAGAATAATATTACACTTTTATTTTCCATACTCGATTAATTGTGTCTTGTGTATTTGTTGTGCAACTTTCAGCTTTGTGATTTTCCTCATATTTTCAGGTTTCTGGTGAAATTCCTTGTGCTACACCTGACACACAATCTGTGCGAACTACATCAGGTCCTCTGGGCCCTTCTGAGAGGAATATTCACTCTTCTCCTTATGTTGATCCAAGGCAGCCAGGTACCAATTAACCTGAATTTGTTTGTCCAAGAATCCTTGAGAAGCTTCTATATCATTACTGTGGTCTTTGTGAATTATCACTTGACTATGCTATCTATTTACTACAGTTCCGGTGAGAATTGTGGACCCTTCGAAGGACTTGAATTCTTATGGCCTTGGAAATGTTGACTGGAAGGAAAGAGTTGAAGGCTGGAAACTCAAACAGGACAAAAATATGATGCAGATGACCAATAATAAATACAGTGAAGGAAAGGGAGACATAGAAGGAACTGGTTCAAACGGAGAAGAACTCCAAATGTAAGCATCTTTGGAGTTTATTAGGATTCTCGTTCAATTTTCGAGGGTTGAAGCTGTTGTCACTGGTTTTGATACCTGTTTGATTGTGCACAAGAATTAAGATATCTCGACATGTTTACTAACATTCTTAATGTGTTCTGCTGTAACTCTTTTTCCTTGCATACCCAAAAGTTTACATTTAGGATATGTGACTGCCTCATGTTGATTTTAATTGTTACATTATTGGCCCTTGTCCTCTTATATCTTTTTCAAGAACAACTTACTGACTTCAAATTTAAATATAAGATGGTATTATTTTCATTTTCTATGTGGAAAACCATGAATTTTGCCATCGTTTTTCTTTAATAGAAAAGAGTCTTTTTCCTATCCTGTGTGCTCAACTAATCTTTGTGCCTATTATATTTTCATTGAAGTTGATGGTTCCTGTGTGTCACAGGGCTGATGATGCTTGGCAGCCATTGAGCCGTGTGGTGCCTATAGCCTCGTCTCACATGACCCCATATCGGGTTGTGATCATTCTCCGTCTTATTATTTTAGGCTTCTTCTTACAGTATCGTGCAACTCACCCTGTGAAAGATGCATACCCACTGTGGCTAACATCAGTTATCTGTGAGATTTGGTTTGCCTTATCCTGGCTGCTGGATCAGTTTCCGAAATGGTGTCCTATCAACCGTGAGACCTATATAGACAGGCTTGCATTGAGGTCAGTTTGATTTACTAGTTTTCTTTTAAGTGGTTGTGCTACGTGGTGCCCATACCTTCAGTCGCTTTTGACCCCTTCTTATCATTGTCATTATTTATTTATTTGGCAGATATGATCGCGAAGGAGAGCCATCACTGTTAGCTCCAGTAGATATTTTTGTTAGTACAGTCGATCCCCTCAAAGAACCTCCACTCATTACAGCAAACACTGTTTTATCTATTCTTGCTGTGGATTACCCTGTGGACAAGGTATCCTGCTATGTTTCAGATGATGGATCAGCAATGTTGACCTTTGAAGCCCTCTCTGAAACTGCAGAGTTTGCTCGGAAGTGGGTACCCTTTTGCAAGAAGCACAATGTAGAGCCTAGAGCCCCTGAATTTTATTTTGCCCAGAAGATTGACTACTTGAAGGATAAAATACAGCCTTCTTTTGTGAAAGAGCGTCGGGCAATGAAAGTGAGTCTTGAGTCGTATAATGGTAGGGGAGGTGTGCGTATTGCCATATAAACAGAAACTATGGAAAATAAAGTAATTATTTTAGGGTGTTTTGAGTACAAATGTTTAAGTGAATCTAGCACACAGAATATCATATGAGCTTTGTGCACTGCAGAACAAATTTTTGTTAGGTGTATTATAATAGTTCTATGAGGCTTTTGGAGATGTGTGAATAAAACTCATATTTTTAATTGTTATTCCTTGTGCTAATCAGCCTAAAACTTTCTCTAGCTTTTGATTATTCTACTCTTGAAAAAGGAATAATATGTGATAATTTTCTTCTTTTCAGAGAGAATATGAGGAGTTCAAGGTGCGGATCAATGCCCTTGTTGCCAAAGCACAAAAGATGCCTGAAGAAGGTTGGACCATGCAGGATGGCACTCCTTGGCCAGGGAATAATCCCAGGGATCATCCTGGAATGATCCAGGTATGTCATTTGTCCAAGTGTGTTGAGGATTATATTTTTATTTTTTATTTTTTTTCCTTCTTTATGGTGTTATTGTAATAAGTTTCATTATAATTTTCTTGTTCTGTGGAAGAACAGGTGTTCTTAGGCCACAGTGGGGGCCTCGATACTGATGGAAATGAGCTACCTAGACTTGTTTATGTTTCTCGTGAGAAGCGTCCTGGTTTCCAACATCACAAAAAAGCTGGAGCCATGAATGCATTGGTTTGGCATCCTCAAACCTTGTCTTATTTAATTTCATTCTGTGTTCTCCTGAAAAGATTTAGTCAATTTGTTTTGAATTTCTCCACTCTGGTTGCTGCAGTCAGTTACTCATGCTGTTGCAAATCACTTTACCTTCCTTATTTACTAACTAACTAGTGTACACCTGTGCAGATTCGAGTTTCAGCAGTCCTGACCAATGGTGCATATTTGTTGAATGTTGATTGTGATCACTACTTTAATAACAGCAAAGCTCTTAAAGAAGTCATGTGTTTCATGATGGATCCTGCCTATGGAAAGAAGACTTGCTATGTGCAGTTCCCACAACGTTTTGATGGCATTGATTTGCATGATCGATATGCCAATCGTAATATTGTTTTCTTTGATGTAAGTCCCTCTTGCTCCATCATCACTTTGCAAATATATGATTTTCTATTTTTTTTATAAAATCAATGTAGTAGTTGTTGAATTTTGGCTTGTTAAAGGACACCAATGTTGCTCTTATTTTTTTCAGATTAACTTGAAAGGGCTGGATGGAGTCCAGGGTCCAGTTTATGTTGGAACTGGTTGTTGTTTCAACAGGCAAGCTCTGTATGGGTATGATCCAGTTTTAACTGAAGAAGACTTGGAGCCAAATATTATTGTGAAGGGTTGTTGCGGTCCTAGAAAGAAGGGAAAGGGTTCTAACAAGAAGGACATTGACAAGAAGAAGGCAATGAAAAGAACCGAATCAACTGTTCCCATCTTCAATATGGAAGACATTGAGGAGGGCGTTGAAGGTTGGTTTTCATGAGAAATTATTGTTGTTATTATTTTTGTGATCTCTTTCTTTTAAAATAATGCACTGGGAACTGAATTGAGTTTGAGTAGTGTGACTTATCACTTAAGTTATGGTGGGGTGATGGTTTGTATGCATGGGTACTAAGTTTTGGCAGTTGTTTTAGTTTCTAATTGTTGAATATTTGTTGGTGCTTTTTCTCTTTTTTCCAATGCTAACCTTCTTTGAACTAACTTCTGATTTCAAATATAGCTTTCCATAAATCCATTGATTTCGGATCTTTTACATGTTTTGATTTTGACTCAATTAGCAGTGAAATCAGATTAGGTGGTGCTATATAGTGTCAACTGCATTTCTTATGTTCTGCAGGATATGACGATGAGAGATCACTGCTTATGTCACAGAAGAGCTTAGAGAAGCGTTTTGGTCAGTCCCCAGTTTTCATTGCAGCAACCTTCATGGAACAGGGAGGCATTCCACCAACAACTAATCCTGCAACTCTTCTCAAAGAAGCAATCCACGTTATTAGCTGTGGTTACGAGGACAAGACTGAGTGGGGCAAAGAGGTCAGTTTGTTACGTCATTGTTTCTTAGTGTACGTATATATCTACATTTTTTATACATGTCACTGATTGACTGTCTGCTACCAGATTGGATGGATCTATGGTTCTGTGACTGAAGATATTTTAACTGGGTTCAAGATGCATGCTCGCGGTTGGATTTCAATTTATTGCATGCCACCCCGCCCAGCTTTTAAGGGGTCTGCTCCCATCAATCTTTCCGATCGTTTGAACCAGGTTCTTCGATGGGCCTTGGGATCAATTGAGATTTTGCTCAGCAGACATTGCCCCATATGGTATGGCTACAATGGTAAATTGAAGCTTTTGGAGAGACTGGCATACATTAATACTATTGTCTACCCCTTGACCTCCATCCCGCTGCTAGCTTACTGCATGCTTCCTGCCTTTTGTCTTCTTACTGGAAAATTTATTATCCCTGAGGTAAGTAGTAGTTTTGCACTTCATTTCAAACAATTTGTTGTACGAATCTTTCAATTACATGTGTGGACGAATCTGGTTACGCTTTTTATCCGAGGTGTTACTTTGGGCTATTGCATGGGCTCAATATGTGACTAGAAAGTATTCTTCAACATCTTAAAATCTGCAAAAATAATATCTATTCTGCTTTCTTGCTTTTGAATGAGAAACATGTTCTACCATTCCAAGAATTTCTGGAGGTGTTGATTTTGCAAGTAAAAGTTGTTTGAAATGCTTTAGCAGTTGACTTTTTTTTGTCAAGTCACGAATTTATCTGCTGCTATTTGTTTCTTCTTGCAGATAAGCAACTTTGCTAGCATGTGGTTTATTCTACTTTTCGTCTCTATTTTTGCTACTGGAATACTGGAGATTAGGTGGAGTGGGATCAGTATTGAGGACTGGTGGAGGAATGAGCAGTTCTGGGTCATTGGTGGTACATCAGCACATCTCTTTGCTGTTTTCCAAGGGCTCTTGAAAGTGCTTGCTGGGATTGACACTAACTTCACTGTCACTTCAAAGGCTTCTGATGAGGATGGAGAATTTTCAGAGCTTTATGTTTTCAAATGGACATCTCTTCTCATCCCTCCAACTACAGTCCTCATTGTGAA
Source organism: Xylocarpus granatum (assembly GCA_019650275.1). Classification (NCBI taxonomy): domain Eukaryota; kingdom Viridiplantae; phylum Streptophyta; class Magnoliopsida; order Sapindales; family Meliaceae; genus Xylocarpus; species Xylocarpus granatum. Next base: position 39,944 of record BNST01000374.1, on the reverse strand, counting down.
CTTGGTAGGCATTGTAGCTGGCGTATCTTGGGCCATAAACAGCGGATACCAATCATGGGGTCCACTCTTTGGCAAGCTATTCTTCGCCATATGGGTTATTGCCCATCTTTATCCTTTCCTGAAGGGTTTGTTGGGTCGACAAAACCGTACGCCTACAATCGTCATCGTGTGGTCAATACTTCTTGCTTCCATTTTCTCCTTGCTGTGGGTGCGGATTGATCCGTTTACCTCAGATGCCACAACCACTGCCTCAAACGGTCAATGTGGCATCAATTGCTAGTTCACCTAGGGATCATATTTTGCAGGAAATGTCATCCCTTCAACAAACGGTAATAGGTGTATATAAGAAGAAATTAAGGTACCAAAAGCCATTCGAGTGAGGATAAGTTATGCACTCTTTTATATATCTAGTAAGGAGTTTGATAATGGATTTTATTTTGGTTTGGAGCTGAAGGACAGTCGTAAAATCCCCTTCTGTATCTCAATTATCTCTCATTTGTGTCTTCCATGGGTGTTTTTGTTGGGCTTGGACCTGAGTTGTGTGGCTCTATGCTATGATGTTCAGAGCATTTAGAAACTATGTGTACAGCCGCTTGAGATAATTTTTTTTTAAAAGAAAGATGCCATTCTTTTTCTGTTTTAGATTTGATCAGAATATGAATGTCTACATGTTATGAACTCTTGATGGTAACTCAACATCGATTTCATGGTCGAGCCCAAATCTGCGGTATTAGTTGATTGTTAATTCGGCAAGCCGGTTAAGGGGTGGGCTTCCCTGTTCCCAAGTCATCTATAAAACGACGTCGAGTTTGGTGTAAAAAATCCCTCCCTATTGTGAGAACCCCCAGTTGCTTATAAAAACAGAGGTGGTGCAAGGGTTTTCGAGCAAGGTGGCTTGTTTGAACAACATCCGTCTCTTTGTATTTCTGCTTCTAGACGCTAGAGAGAGCGTGCGGGAATTGTGGATTAGGGTTTTATCTCTCTCTAGAATTGCGATACAATGGAGGTCATTACAGAGGGAGTGAACAGCTTGAACATGACGGACTCGTCTGCATCTAACAAGAAGAACCGAATTCAAGTCTCTAATACCAAGAAACCCCTCTTCTTTTATGTTAATCTCGCCAAGGTACAATCTCTCTTCGTCTATCTCTCTTTCACGCTCCCTTCGTCATGCTTTATGTCTTACCATTGCTCGAACTCAGAACGATGATGGAGGAAGCTAATATCTGTTGAATCTATAACTATTATGATCTTTTTTTCCCGGTTCGGGTGCTTAGAGTATAAGTAAGATGTGTCAGGGGTTTGCTGTTCTTATGTGCTTTCTATTCGCCTGAAATATTTTGCTCTTATGTTTTTGTTTACTGAGAAAATTGAAGAAAATGATTTCGTTTAAACACTGTATTCTTTTAGTTGAATAGTTGAGGTGTATCTGCTGGTCGATTGGTACGTGTTATAATGGTTTGTGCGTTTCTGGCTATGTTTGTTTGGTAATTTAGTAGTTGACTATTGTCTTTTCAGAGGTACATGCAGCAGCATAATGAGGTGGAGCTATCTGCTCTTGGAATGGGTATCTTTCTATGTGTCTCAACTCTTCCTATATATTTTCATAATATTTAAGCTAGTAACTAAACTTCATCGTGATCAATAGCTTCTGGACATTGTTAACTTACACATGTTTTCCTCTCATCCCCTATGTACGTCATTAGGAGTGAGGAAAAGACATCTTTCACTTAGATTTTTATTCAATGTCTTCTCATCTGTTATGGTGTCTTGACCTAAAGCACAAAGCAAGCAACTGTTGTAATAGACATTATATGTAGTTAACTCCAGGAGTTTTTGTAGATGGAAATTGTATTGTTGAAGGTTTTACTTGGTTCCTAAAGCATTGACATTGAAATTGAATCCTCCAGCTATTGCCACAGTTGTAACTATTGCTGAGATCCTGAAGAACAATGGGCTCGCTGTTGAGAAGAGTGAGATGCTTAGACTCGTGTCTTTCTTTTTCTTTGAAGTATATAATTAGCACTCATTCTTGTTATATACAATTTATACAGAAATCACGACTTCTACTGTTGACATGAGAGAGGAAACAGGAGGACGACCTGTTCAAAAAGCTAAGGTATATACACTTAATATCTTACAACAATCTTGCCTGATCAGACTTTACAATCATAGTCTACAGTAAATGCTTGCATGTTTGTGTGTTATATGACACCTTAATGTGAAAAAAAGATAGAAGCACAGGATGTAGTTTTTGCTCTATCCTTGAAAAAGGAAGGCTTCTAGGTACTAGATTGGTAAATGGAGTAAGTACCCAGGCACTTTGATATTTGGCAAATTTTCTCTCTTGAGGAGGTTGTGTCATAATTGTTAGATCCTTGTCTGTTGGTCAACTAACTTTTGACTCCCTGGACTTGGATATTTCACTTGCAATCACGTACAAACACTAGATAGTCTGATTTGACTGTTAGGCCACTGTTGTTAGTGTAGAATCATGGAGTAGCCCATTTGAATTGCTTACCTAACTGCACTTATTTTAAAACATCTGGGAACTCACCTTGAGGGTGTACGAGTAGAATTTGGCTTCTGTCTTTATTAATCAAGTTTCGGCTAGTCCAGTAATTTTGTCTCCAAATTTGAGATGCTGACAGATTGCTTTTTGGCAGATTGAAATATTGCTGGAGAAAACAGAGAAGTTTGATGAGTTGATGGCGGCTGCTGCTGCTCAAGAGGAGGCAGCCATGGATAATGAGGAACAGAGATGAGCATTTCATACGGTTCCTGGAATTCAGCATGTTCTTAAGTTAATTGTGGACATCTGTAACAGTTTTATCATAGATGGACTTTTATTTAGTTTATTAATTGCTTCATATTTCGTGGAATTTTTGTAAAAAACTATGATGCCTCCCATTTTCTTAATTCAAATTTGTTTGAAGTCTTCCTTTGATCTCTCATGCCCCTCCTAATGGTGTGCACTGTTCTGTTATCGTCCTGGGCAATTTTCTGGTTTTGAAAAATTCAATCTTATTGTTGATTTTTGGTTGGCCTTGCGCATGATTAGAGTAAGCAGGACACGGTGGCATAACACCCACCTCTTTATGCCTGTAAATTGCAGTTCTGTATGGATTGCCTAAACTCTCAGAAAATATGGGTTCACAAGCTGATTTATGCAAGGTGGCCTCGGTACTATAAGTCAGAGAGAAATCATGATTTATCCATTTAACCTTACAATTCAAACTTCGCCTTGGATGAATTACCTATGTCAACAATTGTAGGAAGTTTCATCATGGAACATGGAATGTGGGCAAGCAGAATGAATCGTTCTTCAATATAGTTCTTCTGGAGTCTGAAATAAAATGGATAACTGGGTGGAAACCTTATATTAATGTATTTTCAGACAGTTTTCCAATTCAAAAGGAGAATAATCTATTCCATTTTCTTGTCAAATATAACGAAGACAAAGGCCATTCAGAAGGCTTTTCAAAAAACTCTTAAAGAGTACTCAACACCAAATCACCACCTCGAACTCAGTTTTTGATGTGCACGCATAGCACGCACAAAAATAACAATAGAAGAAGTGCAAAATTGTTCAACCTAGCGAATATAAGTAAGAAAGCCTTTCCCCTTTAGCCAAAAACTACTTCCAATTGAGAACTACAACGTTATCTCCTATGCCTCCTCATTTTCCTCTACCAGTATTCTCTTGCAGGCTTCATAGCACATAAAAGAAATCCCAGCAGCAGGCACCAATTTCATGCAACTTGGACCCAACCCTATGTATAAACCTGGGATCCCTTCTTGTTGAAGGATGCTAGCTAGTGCATGGAGTACATTCTTGTATACCTGCCTGCCACTCACTGCACCTACCTGCATGTGCTTGCGAGCTACCTCGAGAGGGAAAGTTGCAGTGCTTGATATCGCACCAGCCAATGATCCAATTAAAAGGGTCTCAATGTTGCCAATCTTCTTTTGCTTAAATACCTTTCGATAAGCTTTTCGTAAAGTGTCATAAGCAAAGTAATTGGTTGCAGAATAGGGAATTACTCCAATTAGACTGGGGGCAAGACCTCTGTAGAGCTCTGCAGGGCCTTCTTGTCGCATTATTTTTATGAATGCATCCAATATACCTTTGTAAGCATCTCTCTGCAAAATTTAGAAAACCTTCTGCATGTGAATGATACTCCACCTATACTCCAAGACAAGAACTCAGTTTATTGTTGAATTTCAATACCTGTATAGTTAATCGAGTCTTAACCAACTCAAGCGGATAAGTGCACAAAGTCGAGGAAACTCCAGCGCAGGCCCCTGCAACTAATGAGGCAGGAACAGGGATTTTTGGCTCTTCACCAAGTTTGACTGACAATTTCTTGTTGACCGTATCAAATGCAAAAAGCTGCAGAGAGAGTAACATTCAGAATTAGTCCATGTCAGAGTAAATCTCTGAAAACTATGCAGTTTCATTAATAAATAATGAAGGTCACATCACCTAATAACTTGACAAAATGATTAGTATGAGTACAAGTAAAGAAACCGTATAAGATGAATGTTTCTATGCTCAATGAAACAGTACCTTGTATCATGCGGGGTTAACAACATCAAAGCAAATTAAAACATGGAATTCAAGAATCATGGAGAGCTAGGTTCATCCTAATAGCCTGCTGGTGAGTACAAAGAGAAATATCATTCCCTTTTCTTGTTCTTTGCCTACTGCAAAGAGATAAATTAATACACATTAAAAGAAAATGCCAAAATCATTCAAGCAAAGGACTCCAACATGTAGTGAAGACAGACAAGAAGTTCTGAAACAACATATAAACCTTTTCAAGAAAAAAGGATGAAAAGTAGGTCCAACCACAAGCAGGAAAAAAAATTTCTTTTCAATGTACCATACATCCCAATTTCTGCAGTGGAATTTAAGCCAAGAAAATTAATAAATTACTCAAGGCAATTCATTCTTCAGTTGTATTGAGGAATAGTACAAAATGAAAGAAAGGAAGCTGTTATTAAGTGGCAGTACTGCACTATTCATAATGACAGGTACTCTAAAGTAGCTCCTTATTGAAATGATGAACACTATTCTATCCATCCAAGTTCTCCACCCATGTACCACAAGAATGATAAAAATCAGAATTATAATGGACAAATAGCTTCCTTGAGGTCATAAAATGTAACATCTTTAGAGTGACAACTTGAATTACCAACAATGAAGTGAAACTAGATGTCCAATATTTTGGATGGTATAACTTTATGTTTTTGTTATTATCCAAATAATTTATGGAGATAATACACCAAAAAGACTTAAATCAGAAATGCTGAAAGTGAAGGTTCTGAAAGGCATGTTTAAAGCATATACTAATGCAACATATTTCCATAGGATAAAGAGAAATGAATAGCAACAAAAGCATACATCGACTAATCAAAGATTTTTGCTAACATATCAAGTTTGGCAATCATAATACCTAAATTTCAAGATTAGATTCAGAATATGAACATTCATAATCATTAACCAATAAAATATTGTCCACAGAACCCCATCAAGATGGTCAAAGCACATAATATTCAAATAAAGGAGGCAATGTGGTGTACAGCTATCCTTTGAAGATACCTAACTTATACATCAAAAATTAGTTTCAACGAAAAATTTGAGATTTGTTTCTTATATAAAATCATTCTCAACTTCTTCAAAGTCAATGAAGCATGACTGCACTCTTTAATATATATGTGGGCAATGCATTAGGTTTAGCTTCAAACAAAATTTTAAATTTTGTTGCTCTGCTACATTCTTCCTAAACAACCTAGTTTCCCTGTTCCACTGATCATGAGTAATCTATCACAAGTAGACTAACAAGAGCAAAATTTTTTCTTTTCTCAAAACTTCTTAAAAAAGTTTAGAAGCTCTCACAGGATACAGATTCAAACTATAAGGAATTTATTGGGTTTCAACACACAGACAAAGACAGGAAGGATTGCCTTGAGAACCTCACCCATTCTTCACTAGATCAATAAATTATGTAACTTTTCATTTAAATAACAGACCAACAATTCTTCAGCTCAACCATATAATATTATTCCAAATGCAAAGTAACAAAGGGCAAACTAAACAACTAAAGTAGACCACGAACAAGAAGTTACAACCCCAGGAAAAAAGAAAAGAAATTCAATTACGCCAGGCAACCATACCAGTATTCATTCTCAACAGACGAAAAAAAGGAAAGACATCAAGAAGAACGGTGAGCAAATAACTATATTAAGACCCTCATTAAACAATATTTAAGCATAAACAAAAGAAGATGTGTATTTTAATCAATTCTAAGTATTAATAACTAGTTCAGACCAAAAACTAAATCAATGAAAAGTTTGATCCATCAACAAAAAAACAATCAATCACCCAGAGCATTGCATTTATACCATTACAAAAACCATAAATGCAAAACATTTGTCAAGCAAATTCATTACCTCAATGGCCTTGCTAGGCGCAACCCGAATCACATTAACCAAATTACCCCTAAACAAGCCCTTCCACCCATCGGTCTTCATTATATTATGAAACACCTCCGCTGTGGAATGTCCACTACTCCCAACCATCAAATGTGTTCTTATAGTCTCCAAGGGTGCCACAGCTGTCCTTGAAACTGCGCCCGCTATTGCACCGCTAAACAACCTCCTGAGGGATGGATTCGCAATCTTGATTTTCAAATTCAGTCCACCCTTCTTCTTTTTCAGAGTCTGTTCACCTTCTGGGACCTCAACAATGCGTGCACTATCCTGAGATGGCACGTACTTTAGGTACAAATCGTTGTATGAAGATTTTATGCCACCATTGTTGTTGTCACAGGAATTCGAAGAGTCTGGTGATACATCAAAATTCATTCCCACTTGCCCCACACTAGCAAACAACCCACCTGGTTGATATTGATATAGAAAGTTCTCTTCTTGGATGTTCCATTGAGGGGCCAAATCACAAATTGAGAAGAACCCATCTCTTCTATCATCAAATAGTTTAACTGCTCCTCTTCTCCCCATTCAAAAAATATATTTAAAAAGTTAGAAAAAAAAACTAAAGTAAACTTTTCTTTGTGATTATGAAAATACCCAGATGAGATTGTTCATGGTTTAAACAAATAGACAGTGATTGTTGAAAAGAATCAATTTTGGACAAACATGTACCTCAATAATCCATTTTTCACAAATGAGCATGCGAGAAAATTTGATCAAAAACAAAAATGGATTTGTTAATGGATATGCGAGGGCTAAAATTTTTTATGAAGAATCCAATAGCAGAAGGCGGTGAAAACGAGAGAAGGCAAGAAGCAAAATTTTAAGCTAACAGTGAAAGATGAACCTCTCTCTTTCCCCAACAAAATTTATGTTTGGTTTAGCTCTAAATATTGAATGGTGGCTTTGCCTGATTCTGCGGAATTAGGTTTGGCATTGTTTTTGCAGTGGCATGGCTTATGGTATTTTAGATTTTAAATTTGGTTTATTTTCAATTTTCTTTAGAATAAAAAGGAATCCAGAGGTGCCCCCTCCTCACCTTGTCCTCTTTCCCACAGCAATGAGAAACAAATAAAATGAAGGCGGCAAGGCATCGACTGATAATATTTTGATGACATAAAAGCTGTACATGGATCCCAAACCATATCATTATTCAGTGAGCCTAAATGCACCCCACCTTTCCTTCCTCAGCTCATCTATGCTCATGTCATTTGAGAGTTGCTCAAAATGAACAAGTGGCATAAGAACATTAGCTCTGTGTTTTTAGCATCACCCATTTACAGTTCTTCAATGAGGGTCCAATATCTACACCTGAGGCCACAAAACCCATCCTAAGGAGGTCCATTTTCTCCCTCTGGCAGCAACCCAAATTTGGGAGAGCAAAGTTGATTCTTAATAACTACACTCTATCTTAATATTGTTTTTTTTTCTGTTTATTTAATTAATTACTTCCTCTATGACCTTGCATGGAAGCAGCCATAAGAATCATCGAAAGGACTCAGGTTAAAAGTGAACAGATTTAAGGTTGAAACCATTCCAATAATTGAGTTTGATTGTGGGCACCTCTTCAAATCGTGCATGGTCTTGGGATACTTAAACATGCACATGTTATTACTTTGTTAAACATACTTGGGATATAAACACTCCTTTACACCAAGGAGAAGTAGGATATAAAAGATTTGATGTTAAGGAATGAATAGTACAGATGTTGCTTCAAAATATTAAATTTTTTATTAAAAAAATTAATTGAATAGTTAAGTCGAATTATTGAATCTGTAAAATTTTAGAAAAAATTATTAAAATAATGAGTGATAATTATAATTTATTTTAAAAGTATTAAAATAATATTCAAATTTAAAAAAATTAATAAAATAAAAAATAAAATTTTTTTTCTTTTTTCAAAAAAAATTATCCTCTTATTTAATTTTTTTTTCTACTCTCTCTTAAGTTCATATTACTTTTCGTTTTTAAATTTATTTAGTTAATTCTAATTCATTAACAGTAATTTTACTTTTTTATATTCTTAGTGGTTAGAACTCATTGGCAAAGCTCTAAGCAAATCAACCTTTTAGTTTTCAACACATACTGTAATAATCTTAGCCTACAATCTCCGACAGAGGTTTTTACTAGTTGGTTAACTCCATAATCGCATTAGAGAAATGAGCAGATCCAAGTTGAGTCCCATACCTTGGATTGCATGATTTCATATGTACGAGTTTAGTTGTATATTGAGTTTTCCCTTGTTCGCTAGACGGGGATCAAAGTTTACCATTTGTGAGAGCTGCCGACATTGTAGGAAGGCACAGGTAAGCTGATTGCTTAAGCTATAGTGCCATGTTTGAGAGATTGATATGAATGATCTTCAGAATGAATGAATTGTCCAAGTAAAGACTTGGAAACTTCCGTTGCTTAATTATTCTATGGATCATGCGTACCAAAAAAGACCTTAATTGGGTAGGTAAATTATGGCCACACATACTCACATCCCAATTGCGAAATGAAACCAAAGCCCGGTAGCTTCCGAACAGTGAAATTCGGTCACAAATATTTAACTGCTATAAATATATATATATATATATATATATATATATATATATGTAAGCAACACATGCAGCACTCAAGCCATATCTGTGTTTTATGTGGAGTCGAGAACAGATCATTGCCAGAGGCAGCCTTGAGTTCTTGGGCTTTTGCTGTAGAACTGATTATAGGTTTAGAATTATAATTGTTAGTCAAATTCTGGGTGTTCTAACCAATTGCTTGCATGGCCTGTCCAGGACAACATTTCCATGTGCTGTTAGACAGAGGAAAGATGACAGTAGGTAGATTTGTACCGTCCACGTATAACTCCCACCAATTAGGAATAGTATGTATGCAAGAAATGTCTGCTTTTCTTAGTCCACTTCAGGGTCCATTAGCCATGATAAGTGCTGCTTACCATAAAGAAAACCAAATTTATTCTAAAAGAGGCCAAAACTATGCATACTAATTACACTAGATGAATTCAGACAGTGTGGTACGAATGTGGAAATCATACCTAGATTATCAGCTCCTTCCCGGTACATAAAATATAAATAAATTAAAGCTGCTTTGCTCATCAATGTTTATCATCATCACTTTCCTGGGATTCCACATAACCATTACCCTTTTATGTAAGTGATAAAATTTGCAGAGGGTTTAAATCCTAATAATACTCCACTCAGCAAGAAACCACGACATGTTAGTAGTTAATTAGAAGATGATCATCTAGAAGGACACAACTGATCGACACGGAATGAGATTGTCAACCTGTACACATGATCATCCATTTCTGTCAATACTAAATTAGGATTTAATTTCATTCAGACAGATGGATGAGAGGTAGGGTCATCCCATCCCATCTATAAATAGGGTTGCCCGCAGGAATTTTGTTTTAGAGCATGCAGATCACTAGCAATTACATTAATTCCATCGCTAGCTAGCTTTGCAAACTGCTAACGATCATGGCAGTATTCCAGGTGTTGGCAATTTTATTAGGTTTTTTGAGCAATGAAACAATCCTACTTGTTCTCGGGGATATTGGTACTGCTACTTCTTATCATCCTCCATATTTACGTGAGTACTAAATCATGATGTTGCCAAATTTGCTTTTAACAATTACCTGAAGATAAGTGATGACCATTTGTAATTGTTTATGCAGCAACAAGGTGTAATGGCAACAGACAAGACCAATTCCCGCCAGGAAATTTGTTCGCAGCTGTGGGAGAAGGTTTGTGGGATAATGGAGCTGCTTGCGGGAGGCGTTATCGACTGAGATGCTTGAGTGGAAATAAAAAACCCTGCAAACCCTGAGACTGCAATATGTGAAGGTGGTGGATTTCTGTCCCAGGTCACCATGCCCGTCCACAATCCTCCTGTCTAAAGATGCTTTTGCAGCTATTTCGCGCTCTGATGTAAAAATCAACGTTGAATATGTCCAGTATGTATCTTCTCTCATCATCACTTCATTTTTCACAAACACATGACCAGTCTTGTTGTAATTCATCAATCAACTTGTGAATCTATGGCTGCAGGATATGACACGAAGAATCTGCAAGTATATGAAATGCTGAGAAGAAGTGTGATATATATACACATATATCTAAGAAGATAAATAGAGTTAATTACTGTAGAATAACAACATTTGTAGCTAGAAGTAGATCTACTCTTCCTTGTAACATTGTAATAATTGAAGTCTTATCAGTTTCATATGAGGTATGGACAATTGTTGTCTTTTTCTTATTTACCTGGAATGACAATTCATCGGCGATGCTCATACACTGATATAAATATGTTGGGGACCTTACTGAACACTGAAATGATGATGTATACATGATGATAAATAGGCTACAATCACATACTGAAATTGATTCTAAACGGTTTCGTTTAGAACACTCGAGTGCCTGCTATTTGATGCTGGAGCACTTTTCAGGTTTCTTCTTAGTCATTCATTGATTCTGTGCCGCATAAAAGCTGCCCACAAACAACACATGTTTCCCTGATTCTTAACTAAAAAGCAAAGCCGAATAACATGTCACCCCGACTCTACGTTAAGCACTGCCGTCAGGTTTATTTACGACTGCAATTGTAAGACCGTAATTGTCCGTATAACAGACGTGGGAAGGGCAATACATCACTGCCACAGCCTCAAAGAATAGCAACCAACTCTAGCTTTCCAGGTTCAGTTAACTACACTGACCCGAGTTGTATATCAGGGAGACGTAGGAGGAGTGTTTCGAATACTTCCATTGGAACAGCTTTTGGGCACGGAAGAGAACTGTACCTTTGAGTTAATTACACGGCACCACGTGCATTATCGAAGCAATTACCAAGGATCAAATCTTTCACGACACTAGCTTTAGGTTTTAGCTGCCGGCGGCTGGCCTGCTATTGCACGTATAATATAATATTTAGTTGGTAGAAATACCAGATAAAACAACTGCTTTAAATATGTCTTTTTAAGACACAACTTCCCCTTAACAAGTGGAAGTCGAAGTCTTTCCATTCTAATTCTAATAACTCCTACAAACAAACGAAGCTGTGAGTCGTGACTCGAAATCATGAGTGGGATGGAATCCATTGAATTAAAAAAAGAAAAAAACAATGCAATGCTGTTCTAGATAACCCTGACTCAAAGTCATAGAACATATCCCTCCTGGTATTTTTCCCGCACAAAGTAATGCATAATGGTGAGTGGAGGTTATCAACATAGTATTAGGTTTCTAGGCATGCCAGTAACCTTCCACCTGTGCAGCCGCCCACGCTTTCCTTAATGGCTCTACATGCATAAGTTCACTTTTTCTAAGTGATCTTATCACGCAAGTAGTGGTAAAATCGTTATCTCCAAGCGATACATTAAAGACAAAAAAAAATAATAATAAATTTCCACAACATAAAAAACATTTTAAACATTTCACTCATGCACGTACAGAGAGACTGAGAGAGAGAGAGAGAGAGAATGTCTTAAGCATATGCACCAGTGTTAGAACAAACAATGAACAAGATTAAAAGTGGTGAGAGGCTCATAAAACTGAAGCGTTTTTGTACATTCATAAAAATGAAATGGAAGTCCTAAAGAGTTCAGTTGGGACTTATGCGTTATAAAGAAGTAAATTGTATTCCTTTGTGAAAATATGAAAAATTAAAGATACGAAGTTTTGGGACAATAACATCTGAATCCCAAAACTTATATTGTTTTCTTTAATTATGACTCAGATTAGAAAACAGCTGAAAATGGCCATGATTGATCTGGTTTTCCTGCAAACTGAACCGAGCTTGGTCACTGAGCTCGCTTGTTGCTTGCTCTTTCCTTTTGTCTTGAAAAAAAGTCAACTTATAATGAATTATTGTTTCGCCTAGCCTACTTATTCTCAAACTGTTGAAATCAAACGGGAGACTTATTTCTGGTTTGTGCTTCATGGTGCAGGAGGAAAACAGTTAAACAGCTTCCAGAGATGGAGATTACAGTGAGAAGTTCCTCAGCTGAAGAGAAGCACTAGATTCTGTCATCTATATTGTGATATCAATTATATTCTTTTGTTCTCTTCTTGCAACTTGCATTTGAGTTGATTCTTTTTACCAGTGTAGTAAGTGCCCGAGTCATAAAAGCACTGACCACCACTGATTTATGCCCATTAAACATCAAGTGAAAATAAGTCCTCCAGTAAGAAATGGACAGCCAGACTTAGAACAATTTTATGGTTATCATTAGATAATGAAGATTAGATACCTAATAGAGCATGAAAATTCAGGCAAGCAACTTACAAAGGAGAGGGACTGGGTGCATTTCTTTCGGTCTCTAATGATATTACCACCACGCCTACACCTAGAATGAAAAACCCATTCTTTCCTCACCATGGATGAAGTGGGCTGCACCAAATGTTTTGAAACTTAAAACTTAATCCAACTTATGATGATTTTCTTGCTCAATGCAGCTAACTAATTAACTTATTTATGGATGAGTCGTCGCAATAAAAACACCTGTTCTCTTGCCGCAATCAAATTTCACACATCAACTACCTGTTGCCCGACTTAGTCGGGGAAAGGCTCACGACGGGAGAAGGTCAAAACTACAACTGGACTTGAAGTCGTTCGGTTGGTCGACTAAGTCGGGGGAGATGGCCCAAGGCTCACGACGAGATGGAGTCGAGACTACTAGCATTTCAACAACTACATCACTTACTGCAAGCTTTCGTCGGTAACTAAAACAGGCGGGCAATGGTGCATGGATGATTGATTCAGGCTTAGATCTGTAAGTTATATTGCTGATTGGGTGCCTGTCCCTTTTGGGAGGGGATCAACATTTCTGAAGGGATCTGACAACCCACATGAACAATTTATCAGGGTGGGACAATCGGTTCAATTCATTTCCTTGCATGTAGGAACATGGTGGTCCAGTCCAGGATCAGTAGAAATGACTGCTCTCATTGTATAATTTCTCAATCAATTAATGAGAATAATTACTTAAATCACAAATCAAAGCAATCGAAAATACATTAGAAGACTACCAAACAATTTGACATTAACTCCCAGGTGAAATGCAGTGGAGACAGAACAGCCAGAAGGAAACAACTAGTTTTTGCAAATATCGGTACGACGTTCAGTTTCTCTGCCAGCCCGAGCATCCAAACTACGCCTGATAAATAAGCATGTTAGGGCTTTCTCTGATGCTGCAACTGGTAATACAGACAAAAAAAAATTGAGAAATATGTTTACAGATTACTGTACAATATCTTTACAGATTACTGTACTAAAATATGTTTTCTAGCTCTGTTACTTGTACACCTATGTGGCTTCAAGAAAGATTTGTAAATCATAAAATCTCATCAGCCAGCCCACTAATCACAGTCGCATCACTGAATGCCGCAAGGGTATGGTTTCAAGGTGTTCTCAAAGCATCATTCCGTCCCCTGACCCACCCAACTGATTTGCTAAAGACAACCAACCATAGCAACTACAACCATAAACCAGATCCCAAGGAATCGTGCAGAAATGTTGGTGATAAACAATATGACCGATTCTTGGTTTTAAGTTCGAAGGTCATGCGAGCTGTAGATAAAAACCTGGATTCAAGATCTTACGGCACAAAGCGAAAGCAAAATGATCAACCTCGATTGGTTACAAAGAGAAAGCTCGCCAGATTACACCCAGAGCAGATTCAGATTCAGTTTCAGTTCCCAACAGTGGATGTCAGTAGCCCATGACATACAACCTGAATAGCCTTAAGTAAGAAGTTGGCTGCATGGACCAAACTGCTCTAACTTCATCGAGTTCGCTCACAAAGACAAAATTTATCAAATAAAAATAATGTAGATATGCCCCAAACAGCACCATAACCATACTCTCCGCCTCACATGCATCTTTGGGGAATACAAAGATTTCACGAGAACTCAGGCGACGGATTGTTCCAACACATGACCCTAGGATTAGAGTAAACTCAAGCTCATAGTTTAAACACAATATATGCAACAACTGATGAAAGTTAAGTTTTACGTTACCCCCAATAAAAATAGTAATAACAATTCGCAGAAATGATGCAAATCATTGTATGATTTAGCTACAATACAAACATACCAGATTCAAACATTAAAAATAAATCCCATAAGACAAAAGAAATATATATATATATATATGAAAAAATAACCATTTAAACTCCATCAATGAAAGCAGTAGCACCAACAGACACACAAGTAATTAAAATGAAAAAACAGAACGACAAAAAGATACAGGGCATTTGAGGTTCTTACTCTGCTAACATACATGATTCGACAATTAAGCAACAAGACATAAATCTCAAATCCCTGAGACTATTAAGAAACATCCATAATAACTAACATATGAAACCGAAACCTAGAAAGCAACATAGCGAAAAAAAAATGCATCTAATGAGCAAAAGGAAACCAATACCCTCAATTTCTTTGCCCCAACTCGAAACCATTTTCTTCATCATCCTCTCCCATGCACTGTTATTTTCATACTTTCCTTTCTGTTTTTTAATGCACTTCCTAATCTCGCTCTTAAATTAATCCTGTGACTCATTCTTCTTCGCCGATCCTCCCCCTCCCTCCCCCTCCCTCTCCTCCAACAATTTCCCAGCTTCTTCATCGGTCTGTGAGGCTTTCTTCTGCGCCTCCTTAGCCTTCAATGCCTGCAATTTTGAGTGATTGTAATATGCAACACCCATAAACGCAAGCCCGTATCCAAACAGATTCACCGGAGTCACGGTATCCTTAATCACAGACCAAGAGAACGCGATCAACAACCAATCTTTGACCACACCAGCCACATTCATGGTCAAAGCAGACGTCTTCCCAACGAGCAAGAACACGGCAAGATTCAAGGCGAAAGCGCAAAGTGAATTAGTCCCAAAGATGAAGAAATCAAAATGAAAGCTTGATGTCTCCCTCAAAATCGGTAGCTCCACAAAAATCCACGGGACAACCAAGAAAGCCAAACAACAAGGGGCAACGTAATACAAGGAAGTAATGGGATTCAAGGTAATTCCTTTAGATGTAAGCAAGATTTGAATCATTACCAATCTAGTAGCCTCAAATGCAACAGCACCCAATTGCAGAATCACACCCCATGTGTCAAATTTAGCCTCGCCATAAGCCGCAATGGCGACACCAAGAGAGATCGACAACATGTTAGCCATAGTATCAGTCTTGAAACCCTCTTTCTTAAAAAGAACCCCGATTGAATAAACAGCGACAGGCATCAGAGCCTTCAACATCTGAATAAACGACACAGAAAGATAAATATAAGCAGAGTTAGAGAGCCAAAGACTGAGAGAATACAAGGCTCCTATAGGAACAACAGACGAAAGATAAAGATCTCGCGACATGCTGACTGGCTCCACGACTTTGAAGACTTTGATGAGGAGAAACGCGAGTGTTGAGCAAAACGACATGTGGATCATGGTTAGAGAGATGGGGAAAGGCCAATTGTACATCTTCTTGTCGAGGATGTACTTGTTGTAGACGATGACGGTGAAGGAGAGGAAGATCCATATGGCCACGTAGGTATAAGAGAGGAGGATCTTCTTGATGACGCCTGCGCTAAGAGAGCCACCCTTTCCCATTGTTGAGATAATGGAGGGTGCGTAGGATAAGCAGCAAGAAGTGTGAAGGATAAGGGTGTGTGGTGAAGAGACGGAAGAGAATCGATTCAGTGAAAGCTGTGCTCCTTTTCGCCACTGAGAGAGAGAGAGAGAGAGGGACGAGGGAGGTAATGAGATTAGCGAGCTTGTTTGGACAAAAACTAGTTACGGAATTTGATGCCGCCCGTTTGTTTGATGGAATGGGCCTGATCCTGCTCGGGTTGGGCTGTTCTTTTTGTTTCTGTTCACATTAGTTATAAATTTTGCTGATTCGCTTTTGGTTTAAAATTCAATAGAAAAACACAAATGGTCATTATTGCTATTTACTAAGGAAACGGAGGCTATAATTGCGAGATTAAATTTAAAATATTAAACAAAATTGGAATGCGGATTCAAATCCGGAGTGGGGGATGCCTAGATTCGGGGATTTTTGTAACGCGCGTTGGCCTCTTGACGTGACAAACGCGGGTTTGTAACAGCTGACTCGCTCCTTCGCTTTCCATGTCACTTTCCTTATTTCGAATTATTTAAATAAATAAAAAATATTATTAATACCACCTTCAATTTTTTTTAATTTAAATTAATCGTATTCTTCATTATTAAATATTTTAAAATTATATAAAAATATTTTAATTTTAAATAATAATTTTTTATTATTATACTAATTTAATTATATTTTTTAAAATTTTATTTATTTATTATTAATAAATAATTTTTCTTACGTTAATATAATCTTATGTAATAAGTTCGTCTTGAATAAGTTTTTTTTTAATTATTGTAAGATAAGAAAATTAAAATTATTAGTAGAATTATTTGAACAAACATAATTATTTATAGGTTAAATGAGGATAGGTAGGGTTAGACAGAGATCATATGTATTTAGTTTAAGTTATTTGTCGGTGCGATGTCTTTACCAAAATAAAGTCAGGTTTGATTAAGAAACACATGGGCAGCAAAATTTGATTTCTACGATGGAAGATGGGAATTGAGTCGTGTCATCTTTCGTGTTACTTATCAATGGGGTTTGCTTGATTTATTCTGGTTAATTTAACTTAGGAATCTGATTAAATGGACATTTGGGTTTTCCTAATTCATGAATTCATTTGAGATGGAAACAAGATGAGATACCATCATTTTATGTGCCACCGTAAAATCTGACGCAAACCCAGTTCTCAAATTGTGGTTTCACGTTATCAGGGAGCTTAAAGCGAGGAGACACTGGGTTTAAATCTGAAAATTTTGAGCTATGGAAGATGAACTAGTCCTGTTTGATAAATTGTCGGTGAGAAAGAAGGCTACAGTACCGCTAACTCTACACTACTGCTGAAGACTGTGCCGCGGATTAAACGTTTCACATGATATTATTGCTTGAACTAGACCATAGAAATTGTGTTTGATGACCTAACACCAGACAATTCCGTCCTTTGTTGTGTTGTGACTTCCGCAAATGCCTCTCCAGGATCATGTCGACTCGCAGCATTTGACGGCATCGAGTGCTAAAGTTTACTTTTAAGGTCTCTACCCTTCTGTCTTCTTTACAATCATTGATCACCCCCTTTTGGGCTGGCAAGTTATGATTTTTTAAAGATTTTCTTTTTTTGACTTGATTTTGGTCCTATTCTCTTTGGACCAAGTTATTTCGGTAATACTAACTTAAATGTCCCCTTAATCAGAAATGGAGTGGGATCAGACATTTGGCGGGTATCAAAGGTTCCTCTACTGGCAATGCGGATCAAGTTGGTGGAATTTTGAGTTTTAAGGCTCATAGTGCTCAACCGGGCTAAAGCCCACAACACCTAATAGATTTCTTGTGCTTCAGAATTGAATTTCAATGAAAATAAGCGACAGTCGTGCAAGAAAGCAATTGGATGAAATGCTTCCATTGACAATAGTAATCTATTCATTAACATGGCATGGAAGTCCGGAAACAAGGGGATCAATGTGACTGAGACAGTTCCAAGATTAATGTCATGAGCTGTAACAAGACTCCATTTTCTCCCACTCCTTGGATGAGATCAAGATGTGTGCAAGACGGATCACAACATTTGACATGTCGGGTCGCCTTTTCCAGTTATCATCCACGCAGTCCTTGGACAAAAGTGCCATCTTCAAGAAGATGAAAAGAAGAAGCGTACAACGCAATGAGAAGAACACAAAATCAGTAAAATTTTGGGATAAGAGTACATTTCGCATTGAAGAGCCGCAAGTTAAAATCACAACTATTGGAGAATGAAATTATTAGGTATAAGTAAGTTGATGCGGTCCCGTCCACAGGATTTTGTTCCTACCCTCCCAGGATTTCAAGTTTTGAGACCAAATGATACAGTACTAGTTGAGGGGACAGAACACTAATAAGATACAGTCGAGGCTCACTCTCAAGCAAATGTAAAATTTCACATCCATTTTCCAGTTAATTTTAGTTTTAACTTAACTGTTGAATTGGACAGGGAAACAAATAAAATAAATATAGATACCTGAAGGATTGAATCTTTGTCGTAATGCGTGAGGTTAGGGTCCAAGCACTCTGTCAGCTTGGCCATAAAATCGTGGTTATCATGTAGCATTGCTAGCATCTACCACAATAAAGAGTGAGTAAATTTAGTGTAAATATTAGCTTTACACATATAGGATATTCATTATCTCAGATGATGAATATTGAGCTATTAGCATCAATATGAACATTCATCAGCAGTGAATTGCTGACCACAAGTACACTGAAATATTTTCCAGGAACTGATACATTTCGTCTCATAAATCTTTTGATAACCAGCAAATTGATTTGAAGGCTTGTTCATACAATAATTATGAAAGGCAAAGCAGCAACTACCATAAGATGATTGACATAAATGTGATGCATACTTACATAATCAACCAAAGAGCGATGTTCACTGTACTGATCATTTCCAGGGTTTGCAACTCTACTAAGGGCTTGTTGCCCAGTAATTAATTCCATGAGCACAACCCCAAAGGCATAGACATCACTCTTTGTAGTCACACACCCATCTCGTACATACCTAAACAATGAATGAAATGATCTTCCTCTTATAGACTGCTTTACTCACGGTAGACGAAGACAAAGAAATCAACTTTTAGGACTCAAAATGTGAAAAGAATGACTTTTAGAAATTGATTTTTAAAATGAACCAAACAACTCACTCAGGGGCAAGATAACCAAATGTGCCAACTATTGTAGATGCTGCAGCTGCAACTTCAGGAGAATGCTCCAGTAATTTCGCCAGTCCAAAATCTGCAACCTGCAAGACACAAGAATTCTCCACAGCAGTATCAATAAGTGGCATGTTATATACCACAAAAATTTGAATATAAGAGTATTGCTTTGATTCCTTTCTGACACACTCCTTTCTAACATACAATGGTTAATAGCAACAAACAAAAACTTCCACTCCAAGCATATGATTTCATCAACGACATCAAGACTCACCTTCACACGAAAATTAGAATCCAAGAGAATATTGCTTGTCTTCACATCTCGATGGATATAATATGGTTTTGTATGTTCATGTATATACTCCAGACCTTTAGCTGCATCAAGAGCAATCTGAACACGAGTAGTCCAAGCAAGAGGCTTGTAACCTGTAGATTATCAAAGCTCATCACTTGAAATAACAGGCATATGTTTCTCTACTTTCAACTCATTTTCGGAAATGCAAGGGTATGTTTCGGAGAACGATAGTGTACACCACATGAAAAGATTTTATACAAAGTTGACAGACACAATTTGAGAACCATGGTAAAATAAATTTGTCACAAGGTGCAGTGTAGCTTTTTCTCCTAGACCAAAATGCAGTTAATGCTGTACAGCTGAGACTCACTTGAAATTGCACTAATATACACTGATTATAAATCCAAACCTCTCATGCCGGGCCTGTGAAGATGATCACTCAATGCACCATTTTGGGCATGTTCATATACAAGAAACAATGAGTCTCCGCCAGCTGCATATCCAATAAGCTCAATCTGATTGAATTTTACCAGGGAAAGGAATGAAAAAAGAACAGTTCAGGAAAGAAGAAAAATAGCATTAACAGAAAAGGGTAAATCCATACAAATTAAACACAGAAGAAAATGGGATAGTCAAAAGAGAAGATAAGGAAAGTTCCTTTGATTGAGAAGTGTAAATTCTACCAAGTTTGAATGATGAACTTTGCAAAGAATATTCAGCTCTGCTAAGAACTCTTTTGATTTTGTGTTCTTCATCTGCTTGATGGCCACATCCTAAATCCATAGAGAAAGAAGAAAATGTTAGAGCATATATTTTATGAGAAATCAATAAACAAATGCCAGGACAACTTTGAAGGATAACTCGTACTAAAAAAAGCAAAAAGAAAAGAAAAGGGACAGGAAAATATCTCCTCTTACGCACAGTTCCTCTTAATTTTCCAAGGTAAACAGCCCCATAAGATCCTTGGCCAATCTTTAAAGATGTTCTAAAATTGGAAGTTGCATCACGGACTTCATTGTAAGGAAAAACAGTTGCTTTATTCGAACTGATCGAGGAAATCATGCTTTCTTCAGATTCTACAAAGAAAGCTCCCATAATCAGCTTACTACAACATGCTTTATCATAAAGGCCAAATATATCCAAAAGAAACAGAAATCGTTTAAGTTTCAAAATGACTCTCACTTGTGTGGAAAGGACATGAAGTGAGACAGCCATTCAAGCAATCCATTTTCCTTGAATAGACTTTTGATCGTTGAATTCCCTTCCCCTTATAATGCTTCCAAAACATAAATGCAACTGTTAAAAGTATGAACGTAAAAGCAGCTAAAGTGCTTCCAACCACAAAATGGATTCGAGATTTGGATCTCCTTTTGATGACAGGACCTGCAAAGGAGATAATGAACATATAAGATACACATACAATGAGTACACATCTCATGTTCATTCCTCATTTTATTAATATCTTGAAACACTATTCTGAGCTGAAAAGGACATAGCAATGCATTTTGTCCAATATGTAAACAGAGCCTAAAATTTTAAAATGATAAGAAATACGTATGCAAAGATGTTTGTTGATGCATTAACAAGTTGAAAGATATTGCAAATGTTAAGAAAAAGGGAAAAAAATAATGACCAGTTTGGGAAAATAGAAGTTTTGCCTGACCTTTATCTTCAATCAAGGTAAAATTTTGAAGGCCTGCTATCCATAATACATGTCACAAAAGAAAAAAGAAGAATCAATTAAAATCATCGACGCATCAATCATCAACACACAGATAGTCAAGTGAAAGTTAAATTTCCCTTGCCTGGGCTGGGGATAAAAATGACTTCTCCGGCATGGATAAGATCTTTATTTTGTAGTCCATTCAAGTTGGCAGTCTTGTTTACATCAGCCTTAAACCGTGAACAAATTGTAAAAAGGGTATCACCTGTTTCAACCCTGTATGTCAGGACATCAGAACTCTTGGAACAACCACATAGGAGATCTAAAGTAACAATCTGTGATTCAATTAAAGACTTGTCTCGTTTTTCCACTACAAATGACCCAAATTTGGAAGAAATCTTCTCCCATGTATCACCACGTTGGACTGTGTAGTCCATATGCCAAGTATACTCATCATGGTAAGGTAGGCAGCCGCAATTTATTGCAATCAGGAATCCATCAACGGTTGTATTAACTACATCAGACTTCACATTGAATAAAGAGGCTGTTTCTTCGATGGTTTTCATGGTCTTGGGGGCGTAATATAGCGAGGCAGGACAAGATTCAATTGAAGATGCATTACATGGTATTGAATTCACATGAAAACTCTGACATAAACGCAAAAAATATATTGATATGACAAAAATTGTACAAAAAATTACCTGATGTGCTTTTTTTCCAATGTTCATAAAGCACATTTTTTTTCTTACCAATTTATGTCAAAGCAACTTCGTCAAATCCAAAATCACTTTTTAAGTAAATGACAAAACTTTGAAGAATTAAAAGAAGTATAAATGTAGTAGATTGACATCTAATTTGTTTGGGATTGTGTTGAAAGGCAGAAAAACACTAACTCAATTAACTATATACTAGCGTAAGCCTTAGCTGAAAGAACTGTATCTGGTTCTAAATTATGAAAACATGAACACTGAAACCTGGATTTTCCCGTAACCAAACAGCGCCATATACTGTAAAATCACATAATTGAAGTTTCAACACCATAATATCCTAATGTATGAAAAACAGTCTCTCGCGAAGAATAATTTTCAGGTAAAATATATATATATATATATATATAAAGAATTTCCTTCTTCTTATTTCTCACAATGCCAGAATTAAAACTTCAAAGCAATGTTTTGTAACCACAAAAAAAGAAACCTGTTGAATTTCTATAAAACAGTGGACGTAGAAGAGAAGAGCAGTGCAGTGAGAAGCGAATAACAAACTTAGACCGACTGAGTCACTGAAAACGCAAAAATAAGAAATGGATCCAAAGCAGACAAAGAATATGAGGCGTCGCTGTCACCTGGTAAGTAATCAGAGGTTGAAGACGATGTTGAAAATCGAAGACAAGACATGTAAGAAAGTCCAAGAAACCGAGTCCCGTGTGACTTGGTTTTGATTCTTTAAACAACGCGGTTTTGAACTTTATCCCGCCATTTGGAGTTCACTTTCATCATTCGATGTCACGCAAGACTAGTCACAGTACATGTCACTGTCTCTTCTCTTTGTTAGTTCCCTCTACAGCGACGATTCCAGCATTCAAGAACCAACACCTCTGTGCCGGCTTCCTTTGTTTAACGGGGTTGCAATTTGTAAAAGATTTATAGTTAATATCAGATTAAGTCGACGTCTGAGCGTTTGTAGTCCAACGGTTAGGATAATTGCCTTCCAAGCAATAGACCCGGGTTCGACTCCCGGCAAACGCATTCCTAATTTTTTTGAACAGTAAAAATACAAATGGTGTTCGATGGTTGGATGTTCTTTTCCTAGTTTCCTTGGAAAGTTTGTACCCTGTTAAGATTTTGTATCTAGTTTTCCGGTCCAGAGATCCCTTGCCAATGAAACGATCAAGGCTACCATTTGCCATGTATTCGAAGACAAGGAGTAGATGCTCACCCTCGTGGCACCAGCAGTGCAGTTGCACCAAATTTCTGCAAAGGATTCCTTTAACCTAAGAGAGAAAAAAAAACAAAGACTGAATCATTGCAAATGTCAACCCATCTGCAGAATCGGATGTATTTGGATATGGTAAGATCCGAATGGTGAAAGTGGCACTAATCATTGCCCGCCATGCGCACAGGCTGGTTATACAAAACCCCGTCCAATCCTGTTGAACGGCACAGATGGTGAAGAGGTTGAATTGCCAGGCATGGGCTCCGATGTAACTCTTAGCAATCCATTGTATGTAGTCTCACTGAGCCCAAGCAATTAGGCTGCCAATGCTGCCACTATCATTGTTGAATGCAGGGAAACTTGGTTAGGAAAAATTGATAGTAGAAAAATCATGATTGAGACTTGAGGTTGAGAACTACACCTTGAATTACATCCCAGCTTCAAATGCGCTTATATAGGGAACTTATCATACGATTTATTTGAATTCAAGTCTATGATTTCAGGTAATGTCTGTTTTCGTTTGTAGAAAAACGTTGCGCGATATCTTAAAGGCAAACATCTCACTTTCCTGGGAAAATCTTATGAACGAGAAAATGCACGTTCTCGTCTTCATCACAGGGCTTTTATACAAAAATCCCATTCAAGTAAAAGGATACTCTAAGATCGTGCAAAGATAAAACCCTAGAAAAGGTCCTGTACGTTGTAACTTAATATCACTATTATAATCCCACCACAGTAGCAGTCCACTCACACTGATTTGAAAGGGTAGTTCTCACAGTATATCTTTTTCTTTCTTGAGTTAAGCATAATATATTATTGCAATCATTCAATTTTTCATTGAGGAATTGCCCTAAGATGTTAGGAGATAGATGTTTCTAGAAATGGGTGTTCAATTTTTATTCAAATTAATAGCCGACCTGTTCATTTTCAGAAAGTCAAAACGATTGATTTAGATTTGAGACCTTGTATTATGCATGACAATAACAAGAAATTCAAACTAATATTTGTTAGTCATTCCACTAGACGACTAATTCCATAGTGTAGTTCGTTTGACTTTGACTGGTGTAGCAACTTACTTAGTAGATATACTTGCATGTATACGTCTATACATTGATAGATACGTCTGTACATACGTTTGTATGAAGTATGAACGTAGGCATCTAATGTTGTTGACATTTGGTAGTACATTGTTGTGCAATAAAAGGAGAGAAATTTTAGGTGAGATGAGTGTATAGAATGACGATAGACTTTCATTTATAAAGCAATCTTCAGACAACGTGATATGTAAGAGAAGATAATCGGACCCAGACACATATCAGGTTGGAAATATTACATGTATCTTCTGTAGGTCATGTCCCTCAGATGGATCATTTTGTTATCACTTCAATTTTATTAGCCAAGTTTAACAGGTGCTTCAGTTGAAACGAAAGAGTTCCGCTGTCATTTCCTGAGAGAGTAAGACGGCAATGGTTTTGTTGTGAACGCTCCAGTTGCAGCTGTGAATCCGACATAGACGGCGCTTGGAACCATATCCCACATGTTAAGCTGCTGTTTCAGAATGTTCTTCGGCGGGCTGTTAAAGTATGAGACGTATACGTAAAGTAGCTTCGACCATCCATCGTAATCAATTCCGACCTTGATCTTTTCTCCACCTTTAAGGTCAACGCCAGTACTATTGAGACTTATTTCTACAACTGGTTTTGTTACACTGGTTGTGTCGATGCCAACAGGGTTTTCCATCACGGTCAAAGTCGTTCTTTTAAGTGTCCAGCTCCACGGCTAACTGCTTAAGATTTCCGTCTACAACTTGGACGATTACAGAAAAATTTTAGGACTGTACCAACATATACAAACTCAACTTTTATATATGGGGAAAGAAGAAATCATACCTTCTTCAGCAAAATTTGTCCATGATTCCAAGATATTTGCCGTAGCTGATTACTGATGAGGACTGGTTATCAGGTGCACAAACAAACACCATCCCGTCTCCAGAATCAGTTGAATTTGGGAACTTTGAAATCTTAACGGTGAAGACGGTAGTGATTGATGCTGGCCATGTTAACATAGACAGGTGGTATAAAACCGGCCCAACCTCGTCTAGCGGTAGAGCTGATGAACAGGTTGAATTGCCAGCTGGCAAAGACGGTTCCGATGTAAGGCTTAGGAATCCATCGTATACAGTCACTGCTCCCCTGCAGATCAGGCTGCCATTGCTGCAGCTTTCAGTGTTGAATGAAGGAAAAGTGAAGGAGATAGCTTCACTGCTAGAGCTTGCTTCGGGTAATTAAGAATCTATTAACCCACTTTCTGTTACTCAGAAGCAGATGTATGATCAAGTAAAGACATAATTTCAAATCCTTATATAATCGACATCTTTGTCTGTGATATACCAGATGACCAAGAAAACAAAAGTAAAACGCGTATAATTTTGTATGTTCTTCGGGAATGAAGTATATTGTCAGTGGAAAATAACGCAATCTAAGCAACAATTATATAAGAATTGTATGTTATATACATAGCCATGATCAAGCCCTTTAAACGAGAATCAACCTGACACTTCTTATAACAGAAGTAATTATTTTGTACGTTCTGAATACCGCTCGAGTAAATTTATATCTAACTATACCGGAGGATGCGAACTTCCATATCTCTTCCATATAATTAGATCATATGGCAAGCTGAGGGAGCAATTTGTTAATGGAAGCGTGAAGTAATTACTAGATAAATTTCTTGAGATGGGGTTCGCTGGTTCGTCCTATCAAGTAAAAACTGGTATTATTCAATGGAAATTAACTGTGGAACTAAAAAATTAATATTTTTGGCCAACGCAAATACAAGAAAGCAGCCAGCAACGATCTTAGATTCTTAGATCATTATTAGCATTTCTCTTATTTGATTAATGCATTCCTTCAACTTAAACGCTAGAATCATGGTTTAATCAACTTTCGAATCTTGAGAGCATAAGATGGCAATGGACTTGATGTGAACGACCAATCAAGAACCTGATGGCTTTCTGAAGAGTCTCCTGTAGCGGCTGTGAAGCCAACATAGACGGAGCTCGGAACTGTTTCTGACATGATAATTGGTTTTTCGATAAATCACTATGGTGGGGATCCGGAATATGCCACAGAAACATACAACGTCTTTATCCATCCATCATTGTCAATTTGAACCTTGATCAATCGTCCACTTTTGAGGTCAATGCCCGTGCTGTTGAGACTCGCAGCTGCAACTGGGTTTTTTATGCTGCTTGTGACGATCCCAATGTGGTTTCAATCCATATCAAATTTGTTCTTGTAAGTGTCTAGCTCCACTGCTAATTGTGATATATTGCCACCTACACAATTTGCATGATTAGAAATAAGTTTCATCGCGAAATATGGTCGCTACTAGGGCTTGAAGAAGCTTGGTTAAGGTAAGCAGAGAGCAGAAGGAGCAAAATCATCCTGGATGACTGATATTAATTACTATTTTTTTTCAGTACACGCACTAATAATCTAATGCCATCTTCCATTTCTTTTGACTTTGGTCACTAGACCGACATAATTAATAAAATAATATGGGGCATAGACATTATAATTAACCTTAATTTTACGATAAATAATAGTTTTTTAATTTAATTTATTGTGCATTAATTGTAATTAAGTGTAGGTATTGTTACTCTAATTTTATTACTGTAAGCACTGAGCGTGGAACACTCTTGTCGGAAGTGAAGCCAACTACGCATGTCAAAGAAGTTTCATTCTGATAAACAATAGTCAATAGGTTGGATTACGACAGTCCCTAACGCTTTCTATCAGGAAGATTTTTGCTAGAGAAGAAAATTGAAGTCGGACAGAGATTATTGGAAGTATTACATCATCTGTAGATCATTACCTCAGATCACTTTATTAGAATTATTATCCGAGTATGACAACATCAGTTAAACGAGTTTGAAATGGCTTAACCTAATTCCTTCATTTCCTGAGAGAGTGAGACGGCAATGGAAATGTTGTGAAAGTCCAATCAAGGAGCTGATGGCTTTCAGAGAAGGCACCAGTTGCAGCTGTGAATCCGACATAGACGGACCTTGGAACTATATCCGAAAGTTTAATATGTTCTTTCAGGACCATCTTGGGTGGCCCGTCAAAGTATGACGCATAGACGTAAAGCAACTTTGTCCATCCATCGTAATCAATTCTAACCTTAATCTTTTTCCCACTTTTGAGGTCAACGCCTGTACTGTTGAGACTTTTGACTGCAACTGGTTTTGTTACGCTGTTTGTGTCGATGGCAACATGGTTTCCATCCGGATCAAAGTTAACACGGTTTCCAAGCTCATCAACTTTGTTCTTATAAGTGTCAAACTCCACGGCTAATTGCTGAAGATTTCCTCCTGTGATTTGCACGATCAGAAATAAAATTTTGACTGTAACGACATAAAAACACAATATTAAGTATAATGATCGTACTACCTTCATAAGATTTGTCCATGATTCCAAGATATGAACCATAGCCGGAATATAGTGAGCTATTAGGTGCAAAAATAAACGCCATCCCATCTCCAGAATCAATTGAATTTGGGTATTTTGAAATCTTAATGGTGAAGACAGTAGAAAACGATGCCGGCCATGCTAACACAGGCATGCGGAATAAAACCCGGCCACTCCGGAATAGCGGCGGAGATGGTGAAGTGGTTGAATTGTCGGGTAAAGGCTCTGATGTAAGGCTTAGGTACCCATCTTTTCCGATCGCCGATCCCATACAGATTAGTCTGCCATTGTTGCAACTATCAGTGTTAAATGATAGCAAAGTGAAGGTGAAAGGTTCATTGCCAGAGCTTGCAAAAGCTTGGTTTAGAAAGGCAGAGAGCAGCAAGAGTAAAATCATAGCTGAAATCGCTATAGGTAGATGTTTGTATTTCAACCAACTTGGATTATAATGTACAGAGATGGTGCTTATATTCAACACAGAAGAATAAAAAGAAAATTACAATGAATTTATGTTTTCCAAAACAATTATGATACTGCATTGATCATTCCGATCCTCTCTTGATTCCTCGATTCTCACACTTGAGGACTAATCATTCCAGTAAGGTATCTGTATCCATAGTTTCCCTTATTTATCACCATGCCAAGTACCAATCAATATTCCAGTAAAGTATCTACATCCGGACTTTCCATTTCTCATTATCATGCCAGTTTTTTTAAATTGACTTGCCATTGCAGAATGCACAAGTTGACTTGTCCCAACAGACATGAAAGGAAACGAGCAGACTACTTTGGTTACTCCTACGCATCGAATTCTCATTGAATATTTAGTGAAGGAATTACCATAGATGTTGAAAGATACAAGTTTCTAGAAATGGGTGTTCCTTAATTCAACTTAATATTTGACCTATATCATTTTTGGGATATAATAATTTACGTGGTAAACATATTAACACATAATATAATTAACAATGAACGATTTAAATTTAAATTATAAAATATAATTTAAATTAATTTATAAATTTAATTAAAGTATAATTCTAATGATCATTATTAATTATGTAACATCAGAAGAAAAATTGAAGGTGACTGATTAGCTTAGAGAAGCTGGGTAAAGAAACGCAGAGAGCAGGAGCCGAAGTATGATATTCATGATCGAGGAAGAGTGCTAGCTGCCACTTGAATCGAAACTCAATTTCATGTTCTTGTATAGGGAGCTTAAGGCTTATTCTGATTGAAGTAAATTTTATCATCGAAGGTAATATTTGTTTTCATTTGCAAACTAGTATATGATCAAGGCGATGTCTTAAAGGAGCTTCAGATGATTAAAAGTTCTATAACCCACTTCTTGTATGCCTATATTGAAAGCTATGGCTGGCTGTTTCCTACAAAAAAATCTCATATGACGATGAACCAGAAATTAACAGACAAAAGACCCCATCAACAAGGATCTAAAATCAAGGAAACATATATACGTAAAACTATATATATATATATATATATATATATATATTATGTATGTATATAGTACCGTTAGTAGGTAGGTGCAGTAATCTCTTACTTACAATCGAGCAAAAAGGGGTTGTTCTTCAGAGGCAATACTTTCCTGGATATGCAAAGTTTCAACACAATCGCCATACATCTTTGTAAAATGCTCCCTCACTTCATATCCAGTTACAGGAAAACCCCGAGAGAAAGTGGGAAACCTTGTTCTATCATGCTCGGAAACATTACTTGTAGGACCCCAACCCCACAATTCTCCCGTCGGGAAATCAAAATTCACTTCTGTTGGCATTATGGTTAGCGCACCAAGCATTCAATGAGGAAATCAAGTTATAACAAGAGGCTGGTTTGGAATTACCTGCGATGTTTTCGTCGACACACGATTCAAAATGTCAGTGAAAATCCGAGCACATACTGTGTTAAGAAAAATCTTTATCCCGCTTATTGCTGTGAATCTTCTTTGGAGAAACAATTGCAAAGAAATTTCTTTCTCCATCAATATTGATGCAAAGAGCAAGCCAAGATTAGCTGGCACATGAGGGTTGTTTGATTCAAGACAACCAAACAGGAAATAGCTTTATCAGCAAGTACATTGACCAAAGGATATGGAAGATTCGTCATCTTAATGTTTGGAAAATTATTCTCTTCAAGCAATAACCATGTGGCAATGACTAGCAGAGGTTCAGCCGGATCTCTCGCAAGAGTCATCGCCAATCGAGAAAATATTTCTCGATCAATTCTACGATAAATGTGGAGCTCCATCAGAGAAATTGAGGCCATTTTGAAACTGTAATTGTCTTCGTTCGGAAAGAAAAATGCAAGAACTAGGGTGATTATATAGCAGTAATTTGATTACATGCATGCATAGCAAGTTGTGCACAATCAGACATCACTGCCCAAATGTATGTTCTTTAAAAGTGTACAAAAACAGTGTACACTATCATACACATCCACAAAGAAACCAGTTGTTTAAAACTCATGCTACGATGTATGGAAGAAATTATACGACTTTGTTGTAAATAATTTTTTCTATTGAGAAGGGCAAATATTTGCCTGCATGGCTTTCATTATGATGGTTTCAGCAGTCAAAGTTTGCAGGTAGTTCAAAAAGACAAGTACAAGCTAGTTGTTTTCATGAACTTACCTTTATAGGTTTGTTTCTACGCATTAATTTCTTGTAATGTCACGATTACTGAAGCTGGACATTGATTCCAAGTTTAAGATAAGAATTAATGGCTTACTTTCTTACCCCCTTCATTACCCTTTATGGCATGCCCTTCATTGAGTTCTAAGGATTATCTCCTAAATTAATTGTTTAGTCAACTTTTGAATTCTAAGTCAAAGAAAACTTTGGTATAATGACCGATATAACCCACATTAATTACTTGTGTTAAAAGCAACTAAAGGATTCAAGGGTTCTAAAATTAGAGAATACTTCTAAATCTAAGACAAATCCTTCACTAATTTGATTTGTCTTCAGGGTGAATCAATACATGACAGGCAAGAAACTTGAGGAGCAGTAGAGTTAGTTCCACGTGCATTCTTGCAAAATGCACTGGTCTGTTTCCCAGGAACCGACGATGTTATGTTAACTTGATCCATTTGAATATTGAAGCAACCGTGGTCACTGCAATCCACTGTGATTGCTTGTATGTCACTGCACTCACATTTACAGCTGATTTCTGCATTAAATATATCAGTAGGTTCAACAGCAAATATCAATTATCATATATACAAATATTTGGCTTTGTGGACAATCACTTTCCCTGTGGAAGCCATGTTTGCCATTACAATTATGATAGGGTTTTTTGAAGCTAGAAGTTTGATATGCTCGAATGAGATCTTTCTTGCGTATCCTGAACCTCTCTTAAAAACGTAGAATTTTTATTGACTAATTATGCTTGGCAAAATCACACGAGGGTTTGATCTTCTAATGATGTTTTATACGTGATCTTATTACCGAAAATGTCTTGATCCTTGCCCCGTTCTGAGTAACAGTGAAATTACAATACCGAACATGCACCTCTTCCTCTTTATCATCAGCTCCGTCATCTCCGAGACTGCCCACACTACAACACGCACAGACATAAATGTATACAAGCGTGGTATGAGTTCTGAAAGTTTCCCCCATTTTTCCGTGAAATATGCATGAAAACGATGGAGTTTTTTGTATATGACAAACCTAATGCCATGACCCGGTTCACATGCAACCCCTGTAATGTTGATAAAGGAGCAGCCTCCATCAATAGCGATGCAATCATCACCTACAGAGTAATAAAACTTTTAACCATTATCGTATAACACCAGAATAAACAATCAAGATAAAACTTTAGATTAGGAGTCATGTATATTAACATGGGTGGAGTCAGATATATCGATTCCATCGGTATTAGGGCTATGTTGAGGTGAATTTATATGAATATTAGCGACGGATACACCATTGCAGCCATTTAAGGAGGTGTGATGCTTCGGGCTGTTAAGAAGAGTTATCTCGTTCACTTGAATATTATTATTACACTTGTGAAAGCAAAGAGCCTGCACCCACCAACATTTTTCTTTTTACCTTTAGATAATTAATTGAGCTTGAATTTCCTTTGCCAAAGTAACATGTAATTCTAGTATTTACAGTGTGAATGTGATTTAAATTATTAAATAAATTTAGTTATGCAAAAAGGAAATCCATGATAGGCTGCAAATTGTTAAATTCCTTTTCTCACCATTGCATTTAAGCAGTCTGCGACGAACAAATGGCTGGTATGTTTTGATGCTTATGGCCTGATGCTAACCATCTATATACATGGAAAAAGATTTAGTAAAGCTCCCAGTTCCTTTTACCCCATTGCCATGTCTACCAAGGAGCTCTAGATATACTTGAATATTATTTATTAGAGTTTATTGGTTAGAAATGATAAAACTCAATATGAAGCAACTCAAATTAATTAGTATTCTAAGTATTTTAAAAAGAATCCAATGTAATCAACGAATAAGAACTTGCATGAAAGAGAGTGTAGCTTTTCTTTTATTGAACTTTCCTTGTAGGGTTGTTTCTATGTAATAATTTCCATTGATGTCATAATTACTGAAGCTGAACATTGACTCTGAGTTTATGACAAGAACTAATGACCTCAAACTTTTTCCCTTTACTTTCCCTTGATTGCCCTTTATGGCGTGCCCTTCATTGTCACCTTTGGCTCGTAAATTTTGACCTAAGAATTGACCAATTCTTGCGGCAATTTTCATAATTTTTGACCCATCAAGTAGGATTTATTTGTTGACTAGCTCGTTGTAGCTGCAGTATAAGAATTAAACAAAGAGATCGAAGTTGAGAACAGTTCCAAAGCTAAATTAAATTTCCTCTCAGGTAAGAATCGATACATGATCCATAATTAATAGAACTAACTGATATTCTATCGCTGTCGCCCTGACAGGCAAGAGAGCTGGATGCTCCATGTGCATTCTTGCAAAATGCACTTGTCGCTTTTTTAGGCACCGATGAGATTATGTTAAACTTGAGACATTTGGAATACTGAAGCAACCCTTGTAACTGCAATCCAATGTGATTGCTTGTTCGTCGGCAGAAGTTCCTCGGACATCACTGCATGTAATTTCACTCCCATTCACATCTGATGTCTACATTAAATGTTTGAACCAGCTCGTAAGTAAAGAATTCAATAAGGTGGAAGGAGCACGTAAATTTTAATTAGTGATTATAGAAGCTGAACAAACGATGCATGCATCATGCATGGACCCAGCAAGACGCAATTACACCACAATATCTCTAGAAACACACGTAAAATAATTAATAAATTCAGCAGCCACAAACACAGAGGAAACTGAGAAACGATCTGCTCTTGTATTCTTACCCAAGACAAGACATTAATAGCTTTTAATTTGTTCCTTCAATTTATTACGACTTCTATTAATCATATCCCTCGATTATTATTGTTAATATTACACTACTTTTAACTTCAAGGCCAGTGCTTGGATCATCGTTTGTTAATCAACTTTATGGCATTGGTACTGTGGTGAAAGACCAATCAACGAGCTGATGACTTTCTGATAGTGCCCCTGTAGCTGCTGTGAAGCCAACGTAGACGAATCTTGGAACAGTTTCTGACATTAGGATCTTCGTTGCCAGAACTATTTGTAGTGGGTAGCCGAAATATGATACAGAAACATAAAGCATGTTCGTCCATCCATCATAATCAATTTGAACCTTGATCAATCTTCCACTTTTGAGGTCAATGCCAGTGCTGTTAAGACTCGCGGCAACAAGCGATACCGGGCTTGTTGTGTCGATTCCAATGTGGTTTCCATCTATATCAAACCCGTTCTTGTAAGTGTCTAGCTCCACAGCAAATTGCGTACTATTGCGACCTACGCATTGCAACAGCGTAACATGAATAAAAAAGCACACAATTAGATCGTAACATATATGACCAACATCATTGCGAATTACCAGGACCTGATCTATCTATGATTCCAAGATATTTGCCATAGCTGTAGGGTGGTGAAGGATTGTTATCGGGTGCAAAAACAAATGTCAACCCATCTGCAGAATCAGTTGTATTTAGGTATGGTAAGATCCGAATGGTGAAAGTGGTACTAATCGTTGCGGGCCATGCAAGCACGGGCTGCTTGTATAAAACCCGTCCAATCTTGTCTAACGGCAGAGATGGTGATAAGGTTGCATTGCCAGGTACGGGGTCCGATGTAAGGCTTAGGAATCCATTGTGGGCAATCACTGAGCCCATGCAGATTAGGCTGCCAGTGCTGCAACTTTCATTGTTGAATGCGGGGAATGAGAAGCTCGCAGGCTGACTTACAGGGTTTGAAGAAACTTGGTTAAGAAAAATTGCGAGAAGTAGTAGGAAAATCATGATCGAGACTTGAGTTTGAGAGCTACACCTCGAATTACGTCTCAGCTTCACATGTGCTCTATATAGGGAGCTTGCCGTTCGATTTATTTTAACTCACATCTATGGTTTCATCGTAATGTCTGGTTTCCAAACCTTGGGCGATGTCTTAAAGGAGCTTTCTCGCCTTCCAAGGAGATGAACATTCTTGTCTTCATCTCAGGGCTTTTTATTCGAAAATCCCATTCAAGCAAAAGGATATTCTAAGACCCTGCAAAGACAAAACCCTAAAAAACGTCTTGTAATTCTTAACGCATTGATGTAATCCCTCAAAAGAAGTCTAGTGACATTGGGATTAGCTGCAGTTGATATTTGCTATGCAAAGAAAAGGAACAGAATATATATTTATTCCGATTTAATATATTTTGAATATCGAAAATAATAAATATTAAAATTATAAAATATTATTTATATTCTTAAAAAAAAATTTAAATTATTATCTAAAAAATCTTTAATTTACTGAGCATTAACAACCACAATTGGATACTCTTGAGTTTGTCTACGTATAATTATTCTTTGGCCAATACATGTAACTGAAGGTTATAGAGTGCTAAGCTACCCAGATCTTCTCTTGCCAACAATGAGATAGGGTTCTCCCAGTGCATGTTTTCTTTCTTGAGTTAAAGGAGAGATGTTTTCTGGTCATGGGTGTTCAATGTCAATTCAACTTAATAAAACAATTGAGATCGAGACCTTTTTGTATTATATTGTGCATGATAATAACAAGAAACTCAAACTGGTGTTAATTATTTTTTTACCACTAGACGACTGATAACCATAGTGATGATACCATCGACTCTTGCATGTATGTGCATACATTGATAGATACGTCTCTACACCCATAAGTATAAACTACGACCGTAGGTGCATCCGAGTATTTTTAACAAGATTCTTCGTAACAAACTGTTACCACTAAACCAGAGATTACCCCTTTCAATGCAGGAGTCATGTATATTGAGATAGAGATGTGAACTTCATCAGTGTTAGGGCTTATCTTGAGGTGAATCTATATGAATATTAGCGACGGATACACCATTGCAGCCATTCATTGTGATATGGCTACTCGGACTGTTTAACAACAGTTCTCTTGCTCATTTGGAGATTATTACAGTTGTGAATGAATTTATGAATTTCGATGTACTAACTATATATATACATATTTATATTTAAACATTGTTGATATTCAAAGTTAATTACTGATTCAGATTTTTTTAAATATGACAATTACCAGCAAGAAAGAATGATTTTAACACGCATTTAAGTTGCACATACAAAATATCACCTGGTTGCACCAAACGGAGCAGCGGCCATCGATTGTTCCTGATCCATCTATGACGAGACCGTCGACATCATGGAGGCACAGCCAGCAGTCACTCGTCAGCAGAAGAATATTTCTTGAGAAATCATCAGTTTGGTCCTCTGCAACAGCGGCCAAAATCAACCACAGGTGGAATTACTTTGGCCATCTCCAATGCCTAAACCTGGTGTAGCAATGATAGGCTGCAAAATTACAACTTATTCTCACCATATGATGTGTTTAAACCTCCATTGAAAGAGTGATATTTGAACTTTCCTCGCAGATTTGTTTCCGTGAAACTTTGGTCCTAAAATCATAATTACTGAAGCTAGAAATTGTCTAGAAACTTTCTTACTATGCATACCCTCGTTTGCCCTCTATGTTTCATTGATATTCTTAGGCTTGTAAATGTCGTCCTCGGTTCAGACGTCGGTTCTTAGTTTTGCAAATGATAACAAACATCATGTGGCAACTTTCATAATCACCGGGAATTTCATGCTTGCTTTCGTTCAGCCACTGATAGCCCGTGAGCTCATTTTATGGCTTGCCTAATGAAACCTCTTTAAGATTTAAATTTTCCCTTTTTTTCCTGCTAACAGTAAAAATCAAAATCCAAGGGCCTTTCCCCATTCACAAACAGCTAGTATATTATTCCACCGTTGCTGCCCCAGTCCTGATGGCAGTCAACTCATTGTTCCAGACTAAAATACTGGAAACATAAAAATCCAACTCTTTCTACATGTCCAAGGAGACTCAAAACAGATGCAAGAATTGCAGCGATCACTCAATGGTAAGCACAAGCAAGAAAGAAATAATAACATCAAGCGAAAACCTCATTACGCAATGAATATCCAGAAGAATTGATTGAAAGCAAAACCACCGGTTGTTAATGCTGAAACAAAAGCTACTGTGAGAAACTCAGAAGACACTAATTAGCCAAATATGGGGACTTTTGACATTCAAACAGACGGGGCTAAAAAGGGCCGCAGCTTCTGCCATCCCCAAAACAAACGATACAAAACATTTCACGGACGACCCATCGTAGCCTATCAGTAGCTGCCCAGACAATTTAAATACGGAATAAAGGTCGAGGAAATGATAACTGCAAAAACCCCATTTAATTGATCTTACAGGTTATAAAACTACATAAGCATTGGTCATGTTATAAGATAATTTTGTCTAATAATCTAACTAATCAGCCGTGAATCAACTGAATGTCAAAA
This sequence comes from Xylocarpus granatum, assembly GCA_019650275.1. NCBI lineage: Eukaryota > Viridiplantae > Streptophyta > Magnoliopsida > Sapindales > Meliaceae > Xylocarpus > Xylocarpus granatum. The sequence continues at coordinate 3,364 of BNST01000374.1, read as the reverse complement.
CCAAACACTAATTTAACAGAAAAAGGAAAAAAAATAAAAGTACTAGAGTAGATCTATCTGTAGCAGCAGCACCCAGAAAATAATTAGTACAGCTACAATAACTCCAACGATAAGCAAATGTAAAAACCACAAAATAGAGGATCAATCTGACTTGTCTCTCCAAGTCCACATAAGGAAATCATTGGACTTTGTCTAAGGAACAAATACATAAAGAGCCAGCAAAGAATTCCACACGAGGAACTCCATTTTTCCATGGCATCAACCATATCTCCGCTACGATGGCACTGCAAGCAACAAGCAGGAGTAAAATAGTAAGTATATTCCAAAAGGATGGGAGGTGATATAACATGAGCCTTCTGGACATAACATACTGTATGTTGATGTATCGATCTGCTCAGGAAGCTCTTTTATGTCTACCTCAAACCTTGCCTGAACCTATCATATTCAAATTCACCAACAAAATTAAGACTCAAGACAGCACAAATAGGAACATTTCAGAAAAGAAAAAAAGAGTACAAATGTAGAATACAAGCATAAACTTGAAACCTGATTCAGTATATCAGAGTCAGATGCAGATGAAACAAAAGTAATTGCAAGGCCCTTAGTCCCAAACCTTCCAGCTCTACCGACCTGCCAAAAAACCAAGTGGCATTATAAAGAAAGATCAAGAATGCTTGTTCTTGTTATGAACACTTAAAACTGAATAAAACAAACCTACCCTGTGCAGGTATGTGTCAGCAGAATCTGGCATATCATAGTTGATGACAATGTTCACACGCTCAATGTCAATTCCCCTACCAACCAAATCTGTGGCCACAAGAATCCTCTTGTTCCCCTCCTTGAAACCTTTGTAGCGTGTCAACCTACAAATATATCAGTCAGTTCATGAATGTGCCCAGCTGAGTGAACACTTAGTTAACAAAATCCATTAGTGTGTCAATCAACAATGCAAGCAGAGGGCCAAGGGGTAAAATCAAGTAAATCTTAACTGAATCATCAAGCCAGAAGATCGTCATTTGACATCAATAAGAAGACACCGCACAATCAAAAGAAAAAAGGTGCTAAAACACAGGTCAAGAAGACTAAATATAATATGACTACCACACACTCAACAAAACAATTTAATGTACACAGCAAAATACAGAGAATTACAAACTTTAGTTCCCAGAAAGAAGCTTAATATGACTACTATACACTCAACAAAACAACTGAATGAACACCCCCCCACCCCCCGGGGAGAAGAAGAGAGAGAGAGAGAGAGAGAGAGAGTACCGACCAAAATATGTAATTCTGCTGAAGCAGTAAGCATACAAACAACTAAATAGTACTACAGAAGAAAGTATTACAAGAAAGCAGACAAGTATCAACAGAAACAAAAGAAAGAAAGAACATGTAGATAATTAACAACTGCCAGCTAAATGCAGTTATATAACTAACAACCACCAATTCACTAGAACAAACCTTTCTTCTTGGGACATGCCAGAATGGATGCATATAGAGGGAAAATTGCACTCCACAAGTAGCTTGTTCAACTCAGCTGCTCTGCTTACACTTTTAACAAAGATAACAACTTGATTAAAATCCAATGCATCAAGGAGGTCATTCAACTTCCGATTTTTCTCCAGCTCGCTCAATTTGATGTAGTGCTGTCAATTACCAAATATGGTAAGAATGCAATAAAAATGTCAGCAAACCAGTAATCTAACTACAAATAACTTCCAACACATACCTGTACAAGACCATGAAGAGTCAACTTTGCCTCGTCATCCACATATATTTCCATTGGCTGAAAGGAACAAATGTCACAGTAAATCATATTAGGGACCTTCCTGAAGTTAATGGAATCCAGTACGAAATGTATGATGGATGAACATCCCGTGAATTGAGATTCCTTCCATCTGAATAGTCTCCTTGTAGGTATCTTTTTTGGGTCACAGCAAGCAAGGGCCACTGTCGCTCAACATATTTATCTACCATGTGACTGAGTGCAATTCAGATGACACATCGAACCCTTCCCACCCAACGCACCCACTCTTCTCGACATCCAAAACTTTGAATGTAGCATCACAATACTAGCCAAAAAAAAGGCAACCACATACAAATATATGCCTTATAAGGACACTGGCAGAATGATGAAAGACGGCACATCCCACAACCTTGAGAACGCCTAAGATGCTGCCACATGGACTATTTTTCCCAGTTTCCTAGTAACCTTCACCTATCTAACTGGATTCTCTCCGTTATGATTAAAAAATGCCACCAAAATACAACAATGATGGCAAACAATTCATGGATCACCACTAAAAATCTATGGAACTGATGAAGAAAGTTGGCATTAATAAAAAAGGACTTCTAAATTCAAGTATTTCTGATGATGAGACATTACATCTTGCATAAATTTCTTGCAGACTGGGCGGATTTCTTTGCTGAGTGTTGCTGAAAACATCATTACTTGCTTGTCATGAGGAGTCATCTTGAAGATCTCCTGCACATCCCTTCTCATGTCTGCAAAACAACAAGGCACATATCATGAATACAGGCTTGAATAAATAACCAGGAACAAGAAATTCCAAGCATTCCATATTCGAAGAAGTACATATTTACATCAAAATTTTAAGTGCAAAGCAGGCATACCGAGTGATTCCAGCATCTTGTCACATTCATCGAGGGATAAAATGCCTAACATTCTTCAAAGAGAGGTCCTTATCTCTAGCAAGAGCCAGTATCCTCCCAGGCGTCCCAACAACAATTTGGGGGCATTCATTTTTCAGCAAGTCCTTGTGAATTTTGATATTAACACCACCATAAAAGACAGCAACCTTGATATCAGGCAGGTAAGTACTGAACCTCTCAAACTCATGACAGATCTACAAGTGAGGTAGATAGCAAATATGAGGACAAATTCCAATGAGATCAAGTACAAAAAATAAATAAATAAAGTTTTGAAGATACCTGGTAAGCTAACTCCCTGGTATGACATAAAACAAGGGCAGTAACTTGGCCTGGATTTGGTTCGGTTTGCTGTAAAGTTGACAGAACAAAAACTGCAGTCTTTCCCATCCCAGATTTAGCTTGGCAAATAACATCCATGCCCAGAATAGCTTGAGGTATGCACTCATGTTGCACTGATGAAGAACCAAAGAAAATTGTATCGAAGGAACCGTTGGTAAGTAAAACATAACCCCCGTGATCCTTTTAATTGAAAGGTTTACGAAACCAAATACCGCTCCAAAATCAATAGTGTGATAGTATATTACCTGAAAAAATACAATGACATTATTTTCGGGGCAGCAGAGAAAGAATACTGAATTATTTCAGTCTAAGAAAACAAGTGACTGCATACATCATATGAAAAGCCCAGAAA
>BNST01000371.1:0-10566 GCA_019650275.1 Xylocarpus granatum | reverse complement strand
GCGCACCGACACCACTGCCATGGCCGCGGGGATGTTCCGGTCACTCCTGGAAGTTCGTCCCAAAACTTTGTCCCGTGCACTGCCGAATGCGCCCAACGATGCTGCCGAGCTTGCAGGGATTTTCCGGTCGCTACTAGAACTTTGTCCCGTGCACTGCCAAATGTGCCCGATGATGCTGCCTAGCTTGTGGGGATTTTTCGGTCACTACCAGAAATTCGTCCCATGCACTGCTGAACGTGCCTGCCTGCACCCACGGGATATTCCGGTCACTCCCAAAAGTTCTTCCCACGTACTGCCAAACGTGCCTGAAGCCTCTGCCGCGCCGCTGGGATGTTCCGATCCCTCCCGGAAGTTCATCCCGACACACTGTCGAATGTTTCCGACACCTATGCGTGCCCACGGGGATGTTCCGGGTCTCCCAGAAGTTCATCCCACGCACAGCCGAATGCGCCCGAAGCCTCTACTGTACCTGCACGGATGTTCCGGTCACTCCCGGAAATTTGTCCTACGCACTGCCGCACGTGCCCAATGCCGCTGCCCTGCCTGCTGGAATGTTCTGGTCGCTCCCGGAAGTTCGTCCTGCGCACTTCCTAACATGGCCGATGCCTCTGCCAAGCCCTGCGGGGATTTTCCGTTTGCTCCCGGAAATTCGTTCTGCGCACTGCCAAACATGCTTGACGCCTCTGCTGTGCCCTGCAGGGTTGTTCCGGTCGCTCCTGGAAGTTTGTCCCCCACACTACCCAACGTGCCCTGAAGCCTCTTCCGCACCCGTGGGGATGTTCCGGTTGCTTCAGGAAGTTCGTCCTGCACACTGCTGAACATCTCCGACGCCGCTGCTGTGCCTGCGGAATGTTTTGGTCACACCCAAAAGTTCATCCCGCGCACTGCTGAACGCACCCGATGCCTCAGCCATGCCTGTGGGGATGTTCCGGTTGCTCCCTGAAGTTCATCCCTGAGCACTGCTGAACGCCTCCAACACCTCTGCCGAGCTTGCGGGTATTTTCCTGTCGCTACGGAAGTTCATCCCGTGCACTGCTGCACACGCCCAATGCCTCTGCCGCGCCCTCGGGGATGTTCTGGTCACTCCCCGAAGTTCGTCCCATGCACTGCTGAACACGCCAGATGCCTCTGCTGCGCCTGCAGTGATGTTCTGGTCACTCCCGGAAGTTCGTCCCGCGCACTGCCAAATGAGCCGGAAGTTCCTCCCGCACACTGCCGAATGTGCCCGATGCTTCTACCGAGCCTGCAGGGATGTTCTGGTTTCTCCCAGAAGTTCGTGCCAGTCACTGCCGAACGCGTCCGATGCCTCTGCCGAGCCAGCAGCAATTTTCCGGTGGCTCCCAAAAGTTTGTCCCGTGCACTGCAGAACGTGCCCCACAGCACTGCCTCGCCTGCGGGGATGTTCTGGTTGCTCCCAGAAGTTCGTCCCGCACACTGCCAAATCCACCTGACGCCTCTGCCATGCCTGCAGAGATATTCGGTCGCTTCTAGAAGTTCGTGCCATGCACTGCAGAATGCTCCAGATGTCTCTGCCACACCTGAGGGGATTTTCCGGTCGCGTTCATTTACAGTCAGTTATTTCCACTCTTGGTCCACAGGGATCTCATTTCTTGCCAAAGCCTGACTGTCCACCACGAAAACAATATCTATTCCTGTACATCCATGGTGTAAACACAAGATAATAAGCTGCTGTAGTTGTGCATGTTGCAATAAACAATGAGAGGAAACCCTGCATGAAGCCAAAGAAATACAATTATATAAATGATAAACCAGATTCCAATGTATTTCTCTTGTATTTTTGTCTTCATTACGTTATAAATTTGTCATTTGAAGATCACTGAGAAGCAATTATTTTGGGCAATATATGCATATAAGATGCTACACGTAGACCTTTCTTTAGTGGTCATGTGTATTGATATGTAAGTGTAAACATTGATTAGGTGAAGAACTGGCAAACAAAATTTTTTAAAACCTCGTGATTATTGCCCTTAATCATATACTTAAATTATGAATTAGAAAACAAAAAGAACATTATCTTGGTTATGGCTTGCGATCCATGTGATAAGTTAATTGTTAATTAATGAACCCAATGGCTTGGTTATGGCATATTTAAATAATTAAGCAGATTTAATTGTCCAAATTTGATTTGCTTATATTAATTATGATTAATCTATCCATAAAGTATGGTTGTATGTGGGCTCATTCCGCTAGTGTGGAACTATTGCATTAGGTTGACTTTGGACATCTAACATATGTATTTCGTGCTTATTTTATTTTGAGAAATGATATTTATCTTGACTCAGTACATTCTCGACACCGAAAATAGTAAATTTTAAAATTATAAAATATCATTTATATTATTAAAATTTAAAATATTATTTAAATATCTCTCAATTTATTATTTATTATGTATTAAATATAATTCGATATTCATAATATGTTGAATCGATTTATGTATCATAACTCTTTTATTTATGCATAGAGAAAATTATCTTTATTTTTGTGGGGGACAAAGTTAGAGGAAATCCTCCTTTAACAAGGAAATCATTGTTTTCTTCTTTTTGGTCCCTCTTTTACTTTCTAGTTTTTTTCTTTAGAAATGAATAAACATATATGCATAATGTAAATGTTTGTATATGTGTGTATATGTATATGTCCCTGTGCACTGCCGAAACGTGTCCGACACCATTGCTGTTCCCGCGGGGATGTTCTGGTTGGTCCCACAAGTTCATCCCGCATACGGCCAAACGTGCCTGAAGCCTCTGCTGCATCCACGGGGATGTTCTGGTCGCTCTCGGAAGTTCGTCCAGCGCACTTCCGAACGCTCACACAACTCTGCCGTGCCTGCAGGGATGTTCCGGTCGCTCCCTAAAGTTCATTCCGTGCACTGCCAAACGCATGCAATGCCTCTGCCAAGCCCACGGAGATTTTGCTGTTGCTCCCAAAAGTTTTGCCTTGTGCACTGCAGAATGTACCCTACGCGTTGCCATGCCCGTGGGGATGTTCAGTCGCTCTCAGAAAGTTCATCCTGGCACTGCCGAATGCACCCGACACCTCTACTGCACCCGTGGGACGTTCTGTTGCTCCTGAAAGTTTGTCCAGTGCTCTGCCGAATGCGTCCAAAAACACTGCCACACCCGCTGGGATGTTCTGGTCGCTTCCGGAAGTTTGTCCAGCGCACTACCCAATGTGCCTGAAGCCTCTGCCGCACAGGCGGGGATGTTCCGATTGCTCCCGGAAGTTCATCCCGCACACTGCCAAATGCGCCCAAAGCCGCTGCCGCGCTTGCAGGGATGTTCGGTCACTCCCAGAAGCTTGCCCTGTGCACTGCCCAATGCGCCCAGTGCCTCTGCCATGCCCGCGGAGATGTTTCAGTAGCGCCAAGAAGTTTGTCCAGTGCACTGCTCAACGTGTTCGAAGCCTCTGCCACACTCGCTGGGATGTTCCGGTCGCTCCCGGAAGTTCGTACCGTGCACTGCCGAATGCAAATGACACCTCTGCACCGTGCGTGGGGATATTCCGGTTGCTCCCAAAAATTTATCCCGAGCACTGCCCAACACATCCGACACTTCTGCCGAGCCTGCAGGGATTTTCTGGTCACTCCCTAAAGTTCATCCCACACACTGCCGAATGCGCCCGAAGCCTCTGCTGTGCCTGTGGGGATGTTTTGGTCACTCTCGGAAGTTCATCCCGAGCACTGAGAAATGCGTCAAATGCCTCTGCTGCACCCAGTGGGACATTTCGGTCGCTTCCAGAAGTTTATCCCTGCACACAGACCAATGCACCCGAAGCCACTGCCGTGCCCGCGGGGATATTTCGGTCGCTCCTGGAAGTTTTGTCCCTTCGCATTGCCAAGTGCCCACAGCGTGGCGTGCCCACAGGGATGTTCTGGTCACTCCCGGAAGTTCATCCTGTGCATGGCCAAATGTGCCCGACACCTCTGCCATGCCCACGGGGATGTTCCAGTCGCTCCCGGAAGTTCAGCCCTGAGCACTGCTGAATGACTGTCCTGACGCCCTGCCTTGCCTGCAGGGATGTTCAGGTGCTCCCAGAAGTTCGTCCCGTGCACTGCCCAATGCATCGAAGCCTCTGCGTGCCTGCAGGGAATTCTGGTCACTTCGAAAGTTCATCCCGTGCACTGCCAAATGCGCCCGTTGCCTCTGCCATGCTCACCGGGATGTTCCGGTCACTCCCAGAAGTTTGTCCTGAGCACTGCCAACACATCCGATGACTCTGGTGAGCCCACGAGGGAATTTCTGGTTGCTCCCGATAGTTCATCCTGCACACTGCTGAACATGCCTGACAGCACTGCCAAGCCTACGGGGATGTTCTGGTCGCTCCCAGAATTCATCCCGCGCACTACGGGAATGCGCCTGACAGCTCTTCTGTGCCCTGGGGGATGTTCCGGTCACTCCTAGAAGTTCATCCCCTGCACTGCCGAATGTGTCCGACTCCACTGCTGTGCCCACGGGGATGTTAAAGTCGCTCCTGGAAGTTCATCCCAAGCACTGCTGAATGTGCCCGATGCCTCTGCTGCACCTGCAGGGTTGTTCCAATTGCTTCCGGAAGTTCATCCCACGCACAGCCAAATGCAGCCTGACACATCTACCGCACTCGTGGGAATGTTCCAGTCACTCTGGAAGTTTGTCCTGCATGCTGCCCTGACTCACCCGAAGCCTCTGCCCTGCCCATGGGGGTGTTCTGGTCACTCCCTAGAAGTTCAATCCGTGGACTGCCAATGGGTCCAAAGCCTCGGAAGCATCCATGGGGATGTTCTGGTCACTCTGGAAGTTCGTCCTGCGAGCTGCCGAATGTGTCCAATGCTGCCACCATGCCCGCTGGGGATCTTCCGAGTTGCTCCCGGAAGTTTGTCCTGTGAACTGCCGAACATGCTTGATGCCTCTACCATGCCCAGGGGGATGTTCCAGTTGCTCCTGGAAGTTTGTCCCGCACAGTGCCAATCATGTCCAATGCTGCTGCTGCACACGTGGCGATGTTCTGGTTGCTCCTCGAAGTTCATCCTGTGCACTGTCCAAAGTGCCTGAAGCCTCTGCCACACCCCGGGGGAAGTTGTGGTTGATCCCAGAGTTCTTCCCATGCACTGCCCAAATGAGCCAAAGCCTCTGCTGTGCCTGCGAGGATGTTTCGGTCACTCCCAGAAGTTCGTCCTACTCACTACCGGACGTGTCTGACGCCGCTGCCGCTCCAGCAGGCATGTTGGGGTTGCTCCTGGAAGTTCACCCCGTACACTGCCAAACACATCCGATGCCTCTTCCATGCCTGCAGCAATGTTCTAGTTGCTCCTGGAAGTTTGTCCTAAGCACTGCCAAATACGCCCGATGCCACTGTTGCGCCCGTTGGGATTTTTCAGTCCTACCCGGAAGTCCGCCCCGTGCACTGCCAAATGAGCACAACGCCTTGCTGTGCTAGCAGGGATGTTTTGGTTGCTCCTGAAAGTTCATCCCACGCACTGTCAAATGCCCCTGATGCTTTTACTTCGCCCACGGGGATGTTCCGGTCACTCCCAGAAGTTTGTCTCACACACTGCCCAATGTGCCCGAAGCCTCTTCTGCGCCTGCAGGGATGTTTCGGTCACTCCTAGAAGTTTGTTGTGCAAGTTCTTCCCGCGTTCACTCCTAGAAGTTTGTTGCGCAAGTTCTTCCTGCGTACTGCCGAGCACACCCAATGCCTCTGCAACACCACAATGATGTTCTAGTCACCCTGGAAATTCGTACCGTGCACTGCCCAATGCGCCTGAAGTCTCTACTGTGCCCACAGGGATACTCTAGTCACTCCCAGAAATTTGTCTTGCGCATTGCTGAATGCGCCGCATGCCTCTGTTGTGCCCGCGGGCATGTTCCGGTCACTCCTAGAAGTTCGTTCCATGCACTGGCCAACGCGCTGAAGCCTCTGCCATGCCCGCGAGGATGATCCAGTCACACCCGGAAGTTCATCCCGCACATTGCCGAACATGACTGATGCCTCTCCCACACCTGTGGAGATGTTCCTGGTCACTCTTGGAAGTTCGTCCCAAGCACAGCTGAACACACCTGACACCTCTGTCGTGCCTGCAGGGATTTTCCGATCACTCCCAAAAGTTCATCCCATGCACTGCCAAATGCGCCTAATGCCTCTACTTCACCCGCGGGGATTTTCTGGTTGCTCCTGGAAGTTCATCCCCACACTGCCGAACGTGCCTGGCGCCTCTGCTGTGCCCACGGGGATGTTCGGGTCACTCCCGGAAGTTCATCCCGCACACTGCCCCTCGTGCCCAAAGCATCTTCCGTGCCCGCGGGGATGTTCCGTTTGCTCCCGGATGTTTGTCCCCCGAACTGCCAAACGCACCTAACGCCTCTGCCGCTTCCTCAGGGTTGTTCCGGTCACTCCTGGAAGTTCATCCCATGCACTGCCCAATGTACCCGAAGCCTCTGCCGTAACCGTGGGAATATTCTGGTTGCTCCTTGAGGTTCATCCCACACACTGCTCAATGTGACCAAAGCCTCTACCGCGCCCAAGGGTTTGTTCTGGTTGCTCCCAGATTGTTCGTCCCGTGTACTGCCCAATGTGTCCAAAACCACTGCTGCACCCGCGGGGATGTTCTGTTCGCTCCCTGAAGTTCATCTAGCACCAATGCCATGCCTGTGGGGATGTTCGAGTCGCTCCTTGAAGTTCGTCCTGCACACTGCCCAATGCACCCAAATCCTCTAACACGCCTGCGGGGATGTTCCGGTCACTCCTGAAAGTTCATCCCGTGCACTGCCGAGCGTGTCCGATGCTGCTTCTGTTCCTGCAGAGATGTTCCAGTCGCTCCTGGAGGTTCATCCTATGCACTGCTGAATGCGACTGTTGCCTTTGCCGAACCAGAGGGGATGATCCGGTCGCTTCCGGAATTTCATCTTGCACCCTGCCAAATGCGCCCTGAAGCCTCTGCTGTGCCCACAGGGATGTTCAAGTTGCTCCTGGAAGTTCCTTGTGTGCACTTCCTAACATGCCCGATGCCTCTGCTATGCTCAGAGGCATAATCCGGTCGCTCCCCAAAGTTTGTCATGCACACTGCCGAACGCGCCCAATGCTGCTGCCACATCTACGGGGATGTTCTGGTCGCTCCCGGAAGTTCGACCCCGTGCACTGCCGAAGGCATCTGATGCCTCTGTTGTGCCTGCAGCAATGCTCGGAAGCTCCTGGAAGTTTCGTCTCATGCACTGCCATATGTACCCGATGCCGCTGCCGTGCCTGCAGGGATGTTCGGTAGCTTCTGAAAGTTCATCTCACGCACTGCCGATCACATACGACGCCTCTGCCCCGACCGTGGGGACATTCCGGTTGCAGCTGGAAGTTTGTCCCGTGCACTAATGACACACCCGATGCCTCTCCCGTGCCCACAGGGATCTTTGGTGCTTCCGAAAATTCCTCCCGCGCACTGCCGATCATGCCCCACACCTCTGCCGAACGTGCCCCACACCTCTGCCACGCCAGCAGGGATGTTCCAGTTGCTCCCTCTAGTTCATCCCTCATGCTGCCCAATGCGCCCAAACCTCTGCCTCATCTGCAGGGATGTTTCGATTGCTCACGGAAGTTCGTCATGTGCATTGTAGAACACGCCCGACACCTCTGCAGCACATGCGGGGATGTTCCAGTCAGTCCCAGAAGTTCATCCCGCACACTGCCAAACAAGCTCGATCCATCTACCACGCCCATGGGGATTTTCAGGTCGCTCTTGGAAGTACGCCCCTTGCACTGCTGAACATGTCTGATGCCGCTGCCGCACCAGCGGGGATATTCCAGTTGCTCCCCAAAGTTCATCCTGCGTAATGCCAAATGTGCTCGTCACCTCTGCCGCCTGGGGGAATGTTTTGGTTGCTCCCGGAAGTTAGCCCCATGCATTACCCAATGCGCCCGAAGCCTCTACCATATGCATTGGAATGTTCCAGTCGCTCACAGAACTTCATCCCACATGCTACCAAATGCGCCAGAAGCTGCTGCCGCAACAGCGGGGATGTTCCAGTCGGTCCAGGAAGTTTGTCCCGACCACTGCTGAACAGATCCGATGCCTCTGTCAAGCCCATGGGGATTTTTCAGTCGCTCCCAAAAGTTCATCCTGCAAACTGCCGAACGCGTGCTGACGCCACTGCCGTGCCAGTACAGATGTTCCAGTTTCTCCTAGAAGTTCGTCCTGCACAATGCTGAACACGCCCGATGCATCTACTGCACTCATTGGGATTTTCCGGTCGCTTCTGAAAGTTCAGTCCGCACACTGACAAACGCATCTGACACTGCTGCCATGCCTGCAGAAATGTTCCGGTCACTCTCGGAAGTTCGTCCTGAGCACAGCCGAACAAGCACAATGCCTCTGCCGTGCCCATGAGGATGTTCCGGTCGCTCACGAAAGTTCATCCTGCGCACTGCCAAACACACTTGATGCCACTGCAGCCCCAGTGTAGATGTTCCCATCGCTCTGTGAAGTTCATCCCGTTCACTGCCGAATGAGCCCAACTCCTCTGCTGTGCCCGCAGGGATGTTCCGGTCGCACCTGAAAGTTTGTCCCGTGCACTGTCCAACACGACCGAAGCCTCTTCTGTGTCCAACACATCCCGTGCACTGCCGAACGTGTCAAACGCCACTGCCATGCCTGTGGGGATGTTCCAGTTGCTCTTGGAAGTTCATCCTGCGCACTGCTGAACGTGCATGATGCCTCTGCCGTGCCCGCAGAGATGTTCTGGTTGCTCCCAGAAGTTCATCCCACACATTGCTGAACATGTCAAATGCTGCTGCCATGCCTGCGGGGATGTTCTGGTCGCTCCGGAAAGTTCATCCCCTGCACTGCTGAACGTGCCCTCACATCTGCTGCACCCGTGGGCATGTTCCGGTCACTTCCGGAAGTTTGTCCCTGTGCACTGCCAAACGCAGCCAATGCCTCTACCACACCTGCAGGGATGTGCCGGTTGATCTCGGAAGTTTGTCCTGCACACTGTAGAACACACCCAAAGCCTCTGGCGTGCCAGCAGGGATTTTTTGGTCGCTCCCAGGAGTTCGTCTCGAGCACTGCTGAATGCGCCCAACACCTCTGCCGAGCCCATGGTGATTTTCTGATTGCTCCTGGAACTTTGTCCCACTCACTGCCAAACGCGGCAAACGCAGCTGCCATGCCCACGGGGATGTTCCAGTCGCTCCTGAAAGTTCATCCTGCACACTGCCGAACTGTTGAGGACCTTAGGAGGCAAAGGGAGTGTGAGCGAATGTGTGCGAGGTGCCAAGCAGCAAGAGAGGCAGAAACAGGCCAGAATGTGCACGTAACAAGCAGGCACACGACAAGCAGTGAAGCACGGCCAGGATCTGACTCAGTCCTAATTGACTGCAGAAATCCAAGCCAAGAAGGACACCAGCATTGGCAGGACACGCCTGACACAATCCGAGCAGGAGAAGGACATGGACGGCATGAAGAACTCCAGCAGCAGCAGGACATCATGGCAGGTTTGACTTCAACAAGATGATCATGTCAAAGAAAGTCTTGGAATGGAAGGACACACCATATGGAAGTCCTAATCCTAGAAGGAAATGGCAAGATGAAGGTCAGCAGCTGTAGGAGAGGAGATAAGATAAGGAAAGAAAGATTTAGTCAAAGTAGGAATTCTAGTCTAGGTAGAAATTCAAGAAGGACCAAGAATCCTAGTAGAATTAGGAAACATTTGGATAAGGTCTATCTTGATAATGTTTTATTTGTCTTAGAAAACCTTGTTGACTTAGGAAAACATATCCTAAATGGATAAGAAACCTAAGTACTAGTTGAATTAGGATAAGGGTATCTAATACTATAAATACAGCCCATTATTTGTGAGCAGAAAGATATGCTCCGAATTTTGTATATCTTCATTCTTTAATCAAGAATCAAGGTTAGCATTCTTGCTTCCATTCTTGTTTATATTTCGGTTATCTTTTAAGAGTTGTCTTGAGATAACTTGGGCTTAAGTCAAGGTGAAGAGTTGTCTTCCTTGCTTAAAAGCTAAGGTTGAAGTCAAGAGTTGTCTTCTTCAACCAAGGCAAGTTGTGATAGGTTTAAGAGTTGTCTTGCCTATCCAACATATCCTTTATACATTAGTTAGTCCCGAAGGACAGCTTAGGGGACAAGAATCAAAGAAAAGAACTCAAGGATCAAACGGGACAGCAAGTTAGGAGAGGTTTTAGAAGTCATGCTAACCCCTAAGGTGTCGAAAAGTTGGGGAAAAAAATCGGGACCCCAACACAAGCGCACTCGATGCCTCTGCCATGCCTGTAGGGGTGTTCTGGTCAGTCCGAGAAGTTCATCCCACACACTGCTGGATGCGCCCGGATGCTGCTGCCGTGCCCACGGGGATGTTCCGGTCACTCCCCGAAGTTCGTTGCGCGCACTGCCGAATATACCCGATGCCTGTGCTGCACCCATGGGGATGTTCTGGTCACTCCTAGATGTTCATCTCATGCACTGCCAAATGCGCCAGATGCCGCAGGCATGCCCGTGGGGATGTTCCAGTCTCTCCCAGAAGTTCATCCAATGCACTGCCCAACGCTCCAGAAGTTCGTCCCGCGCAC